>CM077204.1:275000-367500 GCA_039654625.1 Rhinogobio ventralis
AACCAAATATTTTACACATTTATCATATACATTTTTGACAGTATTAATTGGGTTCTTATGCATGAAAATCTATAGCTGCCTTTTAAATATTCGAGTGGAATAAATATTGATGAACATGAAGAAGAGCCCTTACTCTCACCTGTCCCCTAAACTCACAGCTACAGTCCGCTCATGAAAGCCTCTGACAGCAGCGAGCCGAACCCAGCCGAGCCGAGCCTTCATCACACACCTCATCATCACACTCATCCTAATGACACACACAACACACAGCGATCTTCATAACACACACGCATGCAGCGGACACTGGGCCGCCATGACAGCGACACTGATGAACTCTCGCGAGAAGAGATTACAGCGCTGCGATTCAAAATAAAAGTCACGCGAGTTTATGTTGTTTTAAATACCTTTTCGGTCACACTTTATATTAGGTATAAACATTATTTTCTCACATAGGTAACAGGGATAACCTTGACAATAGTAATTGCTAAAGATGGAAATATCAAAACACACATACTGGCCCTATCCCTGCCCTGTTTAACTGTATTAGTCTCTCAGGCTTTATAGGAAGATCAGTCAGAGCTTTTAAATCTTTAGACGGCACAGGCCCGCCAATATGATCATCATCATGCAAGGGACACCATCATATTTTCTCTAATGATTTCCAGGGACCCCTAGCACTCCCTTGCGGCCCATGAGGGCCCCGGACCCCAGTTTGAAGAACCCTGGTCTATGAGCTCATATGTTCTGTTGGACTGTCTCAGTTGTTCTGTATTTTCTCAAAGAACTTTGAGTTACATTTATCTTGAGAGACCAGAGACCTCACAGCTCCTGCTCTCTATTCACAAACATGGGAAAACAATCTATTTTGTATACGACTAAGGCAGTGCTCATCAGTAGTTTAGTGTGTGTGACATGTCACAGTGTGTGTTGTTCTCGCTGGAACAGCAGAATTGAAGCTTGTGCTCATCCGTCTGAATATGATCTCCAGTGTCTGCGGCCCACACACAACAGCTTCAGTGACAGTAAAACACTCGGCCGGCGTTAATCATTCCTGCAGGAACACATGCACACACAGCTGACGGTTCTCTCAAAGTCCATGAACAAACGTTCTTCCAGTAACGTCAACAGAATGTTCGTTCAATGTTTTCTGGTCTTTAATAGTGTTCTCAAATCGTTTTTGTGTGTCCCTTTAAATGCAAATGAGCTGCTGCTCCCCACCCCCTTCCAGAAGAGGGCGGAGCCTTTCCACGAGCTTCAGATACTCCAACAACAAAACAGGCCAATCTCACTCAGACAAATGTCAGAAATCAGCAGTTGTGGAGCAGCCGCACATGTTTGAGCCGGAGTCGACACAGATGAGAGACTCAGGAAGAGCTCGACACTTTTACACTGAATGCTTAGTGGATCATTTATGTACCGCTAGTTGTTGTGGAGTTACGCTGATTCAACTCATCGACTAGCATGTGTCATGTTAATCTATAGATTGTTGTATCGGTGCTCGTGTAGGAGCGCAACACGTCCGTCACCCGACTATACAATGCATAATAAATGTGTGTTTATGAATCACGCAGACGGCGAGTGTTTTCAGGATCAAGCTAACGGCACAGCTCTAGTCTCTGTGAATACAGTCAGAGACGATGCTAACTTTAGCCATATTAGCCGTATAGCATTCTAGAAAGATCATTCAGAAGGACATCTGCAAACATTCACAGGATATGAAGTGCCATCCTCACTCGTTCTGAAGTTAGAGCCGAAGCGTTGGTGAAGCAGTCATGCGGAAAATGATTTGCTCAAATATATAACATTATAGCGTCATTCTTCGGCACATGAACTTCATAAATGAACTTCATGAGACTTGTGTGTTTGCGGGTTCATCAACAGAACATTAGTGGTGTTTGTGGCGCACACACTGTGATACTCGAGCGCTGATACAGCGAGTAAACAGAGATGGCGTCTCTGTGCTTCTCACTCAGGGGCGTGTCTCTGCTAAACGGCCAATCATCAACAGGCATGGGCGGGGCTTCCCTACTCTTACGCAGGAGTGGGGGAAATATGAGAGATTGATAATGATTGATGGGGATTATAATAAAGTATTGGGTGGATTTTTATCATTATAGGCTGGTTGTTTACACACACTGTGGACACACATCTGTGCTCAAACACCTTATAAAGGTGAATTTTGCATAATAGGTCCCCTTTAAATTCACTTAAAAAGTGAAGCTGCATATTTTATAAAGGCATACTGTACATGTAATGTAACAGATGCATGAAGTGTTTTCATACACAAATGTTTACATCCATATGCAGTATATTTCTGATTAATTCAGCTTTTTGCGGGTGTTTTCACACTTTGATGTGAGGGGTTAAAATAACTTATATATAAAGTGTAAGCAGTTAAACCTCTTCAAGACGTGAAAACCCATCATCTGAATCCATCATTTATGAATGCAGTATTGCCTTTCGTTTTACGCTGCAGATTTGCTAGAAAACGCAATCCAGTGAAAAAGAATAAGGCACTGAAGATCAATAGAGAAATCAATAGGAGGAGGTGTGAGAGCAGACAGACAGAACACATGTGCTCTTATACAGATCAGGCTTTATACAAATAATGATGTATTAGCATTGTTTAAAATAATGCACACACATACAGTTCACAGATATAATCATTTATTTTACATAAACTAAGCAAATCTATACCCCCCTTTTATAGCCGGACTGTGGATCTGTCAAACTCCAGCCCTGATCAAACACACTGAAGCAGATAATCAAGCATTCAGGGTTAATTCATAAAATGATCTAGGCTGTGTTTAACTTCACTTTTAGACAAACTTCTCTAAACGCTTCCCTGCCGCCATTTTGAGTGTGCTCAACTTCATCAAGTGGACGAGGGAAGTTTATCTGGACAGACCCTCGACCCCTTGATATTGACCATAGAACAAGTCTACTCACATGTTCACTTCAAGCATAGACCACAATGCACCATGATTGTGACAAGAACAAGTCCTATCTTTCCTGAAATCCTGAAATCTCAAAAACTGCTTGCCGAACTCACAATAGAATATTTTAAATCAGCAACAAAATCTAACATGAACTGTTGTTTCTTAAGTTCAAATAGCGTTAAAAAAGCTTATTTTTCAGGCTAGATGAGTCAATGTGCATGTGTAGTCCTAAGCGTGAGTCTCAGGTTTCTATGGGAACCAGAGTGTCTAACGGCAGCTGCAGTGACATAGTGACTTTACCGATCAGCGATTGGCTCTTTTATTTTAGAAGGCGGGACTATTCCGCAATATAGCGTGTTGCAGTTTCGCCCATTCTTAAGTAATAGGAGTGAACCGTCTTTCTATATCTATAGTCTTTGCAAGGGCTCAGGGCGTTCCTTTCAAACACATTTCAAGGGTTCCTCCAGTAGTGGGTGCTTGAGAGCAATGCCTTCTGGTGTCTCTTGAATCCAACAGGAACGGCAATTCATCGACTGGCCGCTAGAGACTCCAGAAGGGAGTCAAATCTGTGTCTCCCCCATGTTAAAATGCCCAACTTTACAGCAGAAAAACACGTTTACAGCCTGGTACCTGTTTTTGGTCTATACGGCTGATTTTGCCCTTCATGACGACTGTGAGGGGGTAAATGTTTTTATAACTCATCCGTTTAAATTATATTAAGCCTGAAAGTTCTGCATAATTAAGGGCGTGGCCACTTGAGTGACAGGTGGATTGCCACTATGGTTGAGCTAGGTGGGTGTGGTTTCATCAACCAGGCACCTCAGCTCCACCCACACCCCGCCTCTTTGCCCATTTGTGGTTATCCGGGAGTGACGCGCTGCCAAGATGGCGACGACCGGCTCCGCCCACTGTGGGCTTCAAAAATGCTCTTCAGAAACCTCCGGGTGATGTCACGGACACTACGTCCATTGTTTTACAGTCTATGGTCCCAGTGTTCATACTATCCATCCTAAATAGTGTGTGAGATTCGGGTGTGTCCCAAGTGTGTTGAAAAGAGAATGCCAAAGGTCCTTGGATGGTCTACTATTTCTGGTAGATTTTTGAAGTGCAGGTCCATACACACTCTAACGGCTAATATTATCCACAACCCATTGCACTTTTTGATTAGAACTACAAACAAATAAAAAGTGTTAAAAACTACAAACATTTTCGTCGTCATCGGCTGAATCCGAAATCGCCCCCTAAACCCTCATTCACCCTTCCCTACATTAGTCACTAATACAGTTCACTTGAAGGAGTGAATGAAAATGAGTGAGTGAATTCGGACAGCCGTTGAGTGCACATCGGCTGTACACTCGTTATTGCGGTGCATTGTGGGATTGAATGAGTACACTCCATAACGTCCACTATGGTTTCGGACACCACTACAAATGGCTGTCCCCTCAAATAATCATAGACAGTAAAATAAAGAATAATAATGCCCTATTTGAGGGTATAGGGGGCGATTTCGGATTCAGCTATCGACTTTACATTTCCACGCCCCTAAACATGATGCTGAACAAAACGAGCTGTGATTGGCTGGCCTCAGGGCGCTCAATGGCCAATGAAAGCAGCGTCAGTCCTCTCAAGCAATCTAGAGGATCGCATAATTAACTGTACATTAATCACTCATAAAACTGCTTCTGTTGAACAAACACAAGCAGGATTGTGCACTATACTTGCATGTTATTTTAGCCTGCAAAAATGACTCCAATCATATATTATTACAAATTATAAAATATAGCTGCAAGCAGCCATTATTGAGGCCAAGGGCAAAGAAGAAGATAAGACATGCCAGCATGGCTGGGAGTGTCAGACCAACTGTAACAATGAGCCATTAAAGACCTATTAAGGTGATTTTAGGCAAAATAGCTGTAAAATATTAAATACAGTCAATAATAATGATTTAATGGTTTATCACTTTTGATGGACCACATGGTGGCGCTGTCTCGAAACCTTTTGAGTACCTTAAAGGCATGGTGCTGATGACACATACCAAGTTTTGTAATGATACACCAATGCATTGGTAAAATATAGCATTAGCGTTTTATATCATAATACTGCATTGTAGTCAGTGGGAATTTCATGTTTTGTTTTATTATAGCGCCACCAAGAGGCACAATCCCACCATTTTTTTAAGTGTCCTCAGAAGGAGCCCATACATATGTGTGTCGAGTTTGGTGGCAATATTGCATTTTGTTTAGGAGTTATAGACATTAATAGCGATAACAATATAAAAAATGACCCATGTACAACTTTGTTTTGATTTTTTTGCCACTTCCTATCAAAATTTGGACATTTGGTCTGTGACATATTGTTAATCAACTTGTATTTCGTGTTTCCTACGCTGGTTTCGTCTCGATCGGAATAACGGTTTCGAAGATATTCGCAAATGTGTTTTAAGTGCTAAATCATAGCGCTGCACAAACCATAAGGCGAAACCTGGCGTGTTTGGAATCGTTGGACTCTGCAAGGATTCAGGAGATAAAAAAAGTTAATCCCGTGAAAATAAGTTGACCACACCCAAAGTTATAAGCATTTGGGAAAAAAAATTCTCCACTAGGTGGCGCTGTTTCGAAACTTGTCAGGCTCCTTCAGGGCATCGTGGTGATGACCCATACCGAGTTTCGTAACAATCCGTTCATGTGTTCATAAAATACAGCATTTTAGCACATCATTCAAAATGGCCGACAGCCAAAATGGCCGATATGGTAAAATTGGATATCAGTCGACTCGACATGATGTCCCGAATCTAACGAGACCACTTTTATGTTTGAACAAACGGTTCAGAAGTTATAAGCAAAAATAGCCATTTTTCGTATCTCCGGACCAGTAGGTGGCGCTGCGCCGAAACGCTGCATGTTGCCTCAGGTCATGCTTGTGATGACATGTACCAAGTTTGGTTTGAATACGATAAAGCGTTGCGGAGATATAGCCTTAAGTGTATTTTTGCAACCGCTACGTAAAATTTATTTGCGCGTTTTTCGAAAACGGTTTGACGAATCAACTTGAATTCCATTTTTTGTCAGCATGGTCTGAAGATGATCTGGTTAAATTTTTGTGACAATTGGAGCAACGGCCTAGGAGTTCGAAAAAGTAGGTTTTATCGAAAATACAAAATGCCGGGAAATTTTTTATGACGGAAAATGACGTCGAATCGTCATGAGCCAAGGAATCAGAGGAAAAAAGAATTTTGTTTGTAGCCCTTATGGTTCAAAAGTTATTAGCATTAACATGAGTCAAATTTTGGACTGGTGGTGGCGCTAGAAGGATTGAGTCAGAGACTCCAAATTTGCTATGGTGACATTTCAGACTGCCCTCTATCTGTGTGCCAAATTTCACAACTTTTTACCATACGGTTCTATGGGCTGCCATAGACTCCCATGGCGGAAGAAGAAGAAGAAGAAGAATAACTAGAATGTACATTTCCTGAAGAAAATGTGAGTGGTGCTTGCCGTGGCAAAACTCGGGACCCAGTTGCTACTGTGACGCAAAAGAGCCAACCACCATATCTGTACGATGTTGTGGAGCTGAGATATGGCTTATTTATGTGTTTGTATGGTTGCTAGGGTGTTCTGGGTGGTTGCTAGGCGGTTGCTAGGGTATCCTGGGTGGTTGCTAGGCGGTTGCTAAGGTATTCTGAGTGGTTGCTAGGGCTTTGCTAGGCGGTTGCTAGGGTATTCTGGGTGGTTGCTAGGGCGTTGCTAGGTGGTTGCTAGGGTGTTCTGGGTGGTTGCTAGAGTATTCTGGGTGGTTGCTAGGTGGTTGCTAAGGTATTCTGGGTGGTTGCTAGGCGGTTGCTAAGGTATTCTGGGTGGTTGCTAGGCGGTTGCTAAGGTATTCTGGGTGGTTGCTAGGGCTTTGCTAGGCGGTTGCTAGGGTATTCTGGGTGGTTGCTAGGGCGTTGCTAGGTGGTTGCTAAGGTGTTCTGGGTGGTTGCTAGGCGGTTGCTAGGGTATTCTGGGTGGTTGCTAGGGCGTTGCTAGGCGGTTGCTAACGTATTCTAGGGCGTGGCTTGATAGCTTCACGATGATCCTGAGATAGTGATTGGTTGCCTGAGTAAATTGAGCCCATCGTACCCCCGATCCCTTAGAAAAGATATAGCACACCATTCCCGAATAGGCCGCACGATTTGACGCCTCATTCGTGGGTCTGTGACAAACGGTGTGGGAGGAGATACGCGAAATTTTTGTCCAGAAGAACAATGAGTATGGAGAATAACAATAGTGATGCCCTGCTTTCAGCAAGCACCACTAATAAGAAGAACGGCAACGGTTTCAATAGGTGCCTTCACACCTTCGGTGCTTGGCCCCTAAATATATATATACATCAATTGCAGGTAAACAGCTTTAACACAAAGCAAGACTCAGAACCAGGAACATGCGATCAGCCGTTATCAGCAGAACTGGTGCAACTGCTGTTCAAATCTCAGATGTTAACTAAGATCCTTCTATTATCTATTGAATCCCACAATAATATTTAAAATAGCTTAATATAAAAGCATCATTTATTGGGTACTTTCCATTGGGAAGTGGGCAGCTGTCCCGAACCCTAACCCTTACTTATGAAAATTAAATAGAAATAATTTTCTAAATTATTTCCATTCTTGTTTTTAAAAATATCTTTTTGACTTTTTGAAGTTCAAAAAAAAAAAAGTATTTTATATTTTCTTTGTAAATCATGAAACTTTATGTAAAAAAATGTGTCAGGCATTTTCATGTCACTATGGAGACTGGCGGAGACTGATTATAACTACAGGAAATATTCACTGAGAATGTTTCGGTAGTGACAAAAGGGAACATATAATCATTTATTTGGGGAAAATAAACAAATCATTAGTATTTTAGTCTTTTTTATTATGCAGATCATTAGTATTTTAGTATGCAAGTTAAAATTGTGTAATGTGACATGGTCGCTACCAAAACATGACTGTCACTGCCGAACATGTGCAGTCATGGGATGTTTTGTCAGAAATAAAGTATGTTGAATGATCAACTAAGATGTTCTGACGTTCAATGTATCTTCAAACGAATGAATCCCAACTCTGAAACCAGTATGATAAACTTTATGACTTTTACAAGGAAAGATTGGATTCAAAATACAACAAATTTCATAAATTACACTTGAGAGACGGCCTCTGTGTACCTACTGGCTCCAAACAAAAAGAAACTTCTGTGAACATTTGTAGATGCAAACAAAAAAGATATATATATATATATATATATATATACACATACATACATACATGTGAACATGCGTTTCATGTGTTATATAATGCCTGTAGGTTTTGTGCAAAACTAGAGAAACAAACTCAAATAGCAGAATACGTACTATAAATGAATAAAAGGAACCGGTTTCTCTCTAATGACTAAAATGATTGTTTATTGGGTCATAAAGCATCTGTCCACAGATCGTGAAATGAGCATGTGTGTAATAGTATGTGAGTGTTCCCATAATGCATAAGAATAATTCAGTACATCGTGTTGCAGAAACAGACATGATCTGATCAGGCAGACCGCGAGTGACTACAGGTACATAAAAAAATATAAATGAAACCATATACAAAAGTTCTGCGTTACGGTCCGTTCAGCCGTTCACTTCTTGATGACTTCCTCTTTGAGTTTCTCTGCCAGGTGTTTCCGTTTCTGCAGCTTCTTCTTCTCCTCCACAGAGATTTCCTTGGAAAAGAAGGGGAAAAACTATCATTTGAAGGGAGGAACATCTTAGCTGTGAAGTTACATCCAGAAATGTAATCATAACGGCTCTATATGAATCCTCAAATCAACGTTTTAGGGAAAGTGATCGTCCACAGGGACTAAACTGCAAATGTATTAGACGAATGAAACCCTAAACTCTTTCTGAGCTGGTAACAGAAGACAATCTCAGCATCCACAGACACTGCTTGATTTCGGCATCATGTCACATCACAGAATGAGAAGTTTTCAAGCATTAGTACATGGATGACATCAGCGTCTCATGATTATTCATGCGTTTCTGAAGAATGAAAGGTTGCTGAAAATCAGCAGCCCATAGAACCGCTAGGGGAAAGTTATGAAATTTGGCACACTGATAGAGGACTGGCCCAACATTAACCACACCAATTTTGAAGTCTCTAACTCCATCCCTCTAGCGCCACCACCTGTCCAAAGTTTCACTCATGTTTGGGCGAATACCTTTTAAACCGTAAGGGCTTCTTTTTTCCTCTGATACCCGTCATAAAACTTTTCCTGCCATTTTGAATTTTGTGAAAAACCTACTTTTTCTAACTCCTCCTAGGCCGCTGCTCCAATTTTCATGAATATTGAACCAGATAATCTTCAGACCATGCCGGCAAAAAGTTGTGGAATTCAAGTCGATTAGTTAAAACGTTTTCAAAAAACGTGCTAACAAATTTATGTAGCGCTTGCGAAAATAGCCATATGGCTGTATCTCCTCAATGCTTTATCGTATTCAGACCAAACCTGGTCCATGTCATCACAAGCATGACCTGAGGCTATATGCTGCTGAGTCTGGACCTACTTAGAAAAAGTAGGTTTTTCACAAAATTCAAAATGGCAGGAAAAGTTTTATGACGGGTATCAGAGGAAAAAAGAATTTTGTTTCTAGCCCTTACGGTTCAAAAGGTATTCGCCCAAACATGAGTGAAACTTTGGACAGGTGGTGGCGCTAAAGGGATGGAGTTAAAGACTTCAAAATTGGTGTGGTTAATGTTGGGCCAGTCCTCTATCAGTGTGCCAAATTTCATAACTTTCCCCTAGCGGTTCTATGGGCTGCCATAGACTCAAGCGTGGAAGAAGAAGAATAGGAACGCCAACGATTACAACCTTCGGTGCTAGAGACAGCAGAGACAGATCTTTGATTAAAGAAATAATGAATTAATTGTACCAAATAATACTTACAAAAACATTGCATACCTATATTTATATGGATTAAATAAATGCATGAAATAAAATAATGCACTTAAAATGAGACGGCTCAAGTGAAGTCATTATTGCAGAGAAACAGACGCAGGCTCAGAAGGACATGAACGCGTTAACCTGCAGTTATGACTAATGAACATTTAAAATTAAAATAAATATGAAATGATACATTAGACGAGTCACTGAATCATTCACTCAAGCGATTCGATCAAACATGCAGATTGATTCAGCGAGCGACGGCTCTGCTCCGGAAAATACAGCAAAACCAGACAATACTGTTTATAAAATATGACTCAATATACATCAGTTCAATAAACAAAATCACAAATCATGTCTTGTTTGACATTTATTAACCATATCATATAATATAAGACAAAATAATCTCATACAGAGGCCATTTCTGGATCTTTCTAACTGTATTCTATGATCTTCATCATCATCATCATCATCATCACAGTGACAGCGTGAACTATCAAAGCGATAGTGTCAGCTCATACATCATCAAACACAACAGTGTGTGAAGCGGACTTCTGCTGATCAAACTGTGAGACATTTACACACTGCATACACTCACTCCAGCACATAAAGAAGTTTGAATAAAATAAAGGCGGTAAAAAAGCTGTTCTGGACACTCCAGAGACCAGCAGCAGCAAAGCATTCAGCAGTTTCTGTCTTGATTGTGTTTGAGCTCTGCTAGAGCAGGTTTTCCTGCTTGAATGTTGATTATTCCTCATATTCTCCATTGTTGCGGCTCCTCTCTTCCCAGTCTGTGAGTAACTCTGTTTAGTTCCTGTCTCTATGAAGCCCCGCCTTCTGAAAAGCACACTGTGCTCTGATTGGTCGGCTGGAGCAGTGTGTTGTGATTGGTGTTTGGGAATTGTCCCGCCCCTTACCATAACACACTACTAACTAACTCAACCAGGCCCGCCCCTTTATTCTGCGTATGAATTATTAAAATGAGGAATATTGTGACGTGTTGGTTCCTGGAAGAAAACTCAAGACCACAATGGAGGCGTTTCAGGAGTTCAGACGCACTGACACTGAGAGAGAGATGAACTCAGAATTGGTGCTTTCTAAGGGAAGTGTGAGTGCTGGCTGTGTTTGTATGGTGTGCCGGAGGTGAATGTGAGTGTGTGAGCACCTGTGCGGAGGCTCTGGGCTCCGGGGCCGCCAGCGGAGCATCAGCGGGGCTCTTCAGGGTCTGATCTCTCTTCAGCGCCTGGAGTTTGTCTCTCTGCTGCTTCAGATACTCTGAGCGCTGCTGTAACGCCTGCTCGTCCTGCGCACACACACACGCACACACACACACGTGCACACAGAGACACACACACAGAGACTCTAACACCAGACTCCAGCAACAAGCAGTGTTTCTGTCCACAGCAGACGCAACACAACTACGAGACGCGGCAAAATCAATCAAAAATCACAGCCAATCAGAAGAGCATGTGGGCGGAGTCTCTAGAATACAATTGTTCAGATTATTTTCAAGATCTGAGGTGATATTCAAACTCACATTAGCCGCTTTTAACATTAAATAAAGCACATAAACTTAAGATTATCATTGTCATACCTACGTCACCCGGAGGTTTCTGAAGAGCATTTCTGAAGCCCACAGTGGGCAGAGCCGGCCGTCGCAATCTTGGCAGTGCGTTACTCCCAAATAACCGAAAATAGGTGAAGAGGCGGGGTGTGGGTGGAGCTGAGGTGCCTGGTTGATGAAACCACACCCACCTAGCTCAACCATAGTGGCAATCCACCTGTCACTCAAGTGGCCACGCCCTTAATTATGCAGAACTTTCAGGCTTAATATAATTTAAACGGATGAGTTATAAAAACATTCACCCCCTCACAGTCGTCATGAAGGGCAAAATCAGCCGTATAGACCAAAACCACTTTTTTTGTACCAGGCTGTAAACGTGTGTTTCTGCTGTAAAGTTGGGCATTTTAACATGAGGGTCTATGGGATTGACTCCCTTCTGGAGCCTGAAGATGAAGTGCAGTTTAAGTCACTTCCTGTTGGATTCAAGAGAGAGGCTGGGAGGTTGCTGCTTGGTTAGGACAGATCAAACTGATAGAAAGACGTCTTGTACGATGTGCCGCGTCTGGTTCAGACAGTGTGAATGAGCTGGTGTGTGTGTGTGTGTGTGTGTGTGTGTGTCTCACCGCGAGCGGTTTGGAGTCTCTCTGTGTGTCGCCGTCTCTCCATCTCTCTGGACTCGTGTGTTTGGCAGGTACTGAACCCTTGACCGGCGCCCTCACAGCGGGAAGAGCTGTGCAAACACACACAACACTGATCCTCACAGACACACACTAACCTCAGGAGCACAGCAATGGCACTCTCTGATTGGCTGCAGTGGGAACACAGACTCACATGACGCTGTGGCTGAAGCCCTGACGGCTGCCGGCTCAGACTGCTTCAGCTCTGGAGCTTCTGTCACGCCACCGTTGGGCTGTGAGAGCGGACCGTTACACTGTTAGAGGATCATTCAGCACACTACACACACACACACACACACACACACACACTACAGCTCGGGCTTCAGCATATCATTATGGAAGCATATTTCTGACACATAACAGAAAAATTCAAGTAAATCTCAATGATGACATAAAAAAGTCATCATTACGAGATACTAAGTCACAATAATGAGATTACAGTTAAAATTATGATAAAGTATAAATTATGACTTAGTATGTCAATTCCGACTCTTTATCTCATAATAATGATTGACAAAAGCATGATTTTGTGGTGGAAAGGTCCATGTCGTTTGATCAGGTGATCACCCTTCACTGCCAGGGTCTGAAGCGGTTTGTGATCGGCCCTCTGGTCTAGAACCACACACAGTGCTGGTCAAACACATGTTTCTGTGACCACAGTGGAAGTGCACTACAACAAGGCATCCAGCAAAAATCACTCTATGGTGATCCACAGTGTTATGGTGAAATCAGTGTTTCAGTGTCTGACACGTACTGTGTGTGTCTGCGGCGTCCCAGAGTCCCCGGCCGCCTGAGGCTCAGCCGTGTTTCCCAGAGGAGCGTCCGACAGGCTGCTGGACGTGGAGGCCGGCTCCTCTCGCTCCATCATCTCCAGATCATACTCCTCCTTCGACCTCCTGCAGGAGTGAAACAGCTGCACCGGTCACTGTGTGGTCAGCAGCAGATGTGTCAGTAATCTGCCTCATGTTCAGAGACGTTTCCATATAATACATGCAATAAAGAGAAGGGTCGGAGCCACAGCACGAACCCCCCCCCCCTCACTTCACCTGTCTAATCTAACAGTCCAATCTAAAGAAAAGGCAAAAACACCAAACCAAAAACAAAAGTGAACAAAAGTAATGTTTTCAATAACATTTTTGTCATTTATGCAGTTTAATGGTACTATTTTCCACAGCAGATTTCTGGTCATTTGAATCGTCTCTCACAGCTTCAGCGATCAGAACGGGCAGACCTTTAAAGCACATGACGTCTGAATGTTCATTTTCGTTCCTGTTCATCATTCAGATCTCGCGCCGCTGATCGTCTCAGACGCAGACGCCTGTCCAGGTCCCGTGAGATTCTCAAGGCAGGCTCTGTGAGCTAACCCTGATCTCTTAATGGCATTCATTAAGCTCAGCTTCTTAATTAATAGCCACAGAATCTGCAGCGTTTGAGCAGCCGGCCAGCGCTGGGACAGGAGCGCTGCAGGATAAGAACATCCAGCCGGTGGGACTCTATTAGTGAAGGGCTAAAGCTGCTTTAGGTTAGTGGTCTCTCAGTGGCTTTATATGCCTGCTCACTGACAGCGCTGACGTAACCTCCAGCGAGGATCTGGGACGTGCTGTCTTTTAAAGATGATCAGAGTTAATGAGTGAACGTGTTTGTGTAATATCTGCTGTCATTCATGGCTCATATGTAAGGGCCGCTCACTGATGAGGTGAACTCACCTGAGAACCTCCTGAAGAATCTTCATCTCCTGCTGCTCGAGTTCATTCATGACATCCACACCGTCGGTCAGACACTCGGGCAGCCCGCCTGACACACACACACACACACAGGTGTGTTTAATGTTTCTGAGAGAGTCTCTTCTGCTCATTAATCTGATCATAACTACAGTAAAACAGTGAGATATGACTCCAGTGTAAATCAGCCGTTCTCTATGTGAATATATAGTAAAGTGTAATTTATTCCTGTGATCATCAGCATCATTACTCATCATTACATTACAGTCTTCAGTGTCACATGACCCTTCACAAATCATTCAATATGAGGATTAATTGTTATTGTGTGTAATTGGTGAATCTGTTATTTCAGAGTGAATACAGGAAACTAGGCGATGCAGGCCAGTATCAATAAAGCAACTTTCAATCATTTATTTAATCATTAATGCTGGTTCACACATTACTGCTTCACTTGATTTAATTTTCACTCTATAAACAGAGCAAATGACTTCTGATAAACATCCTGAACTTCTAAACAGATCAGCCAATGAGAGGCTGTTTCTCCATCAGCTGCTGAACGGGAGAGTGCTCATTTCTGCCACAAAAGAAAACAAATAGAAAAGCTTATTCTGACTTTTTTTCTCAGTTCTGACTTTATTTCTTACAATTGCGAGTTTTCTTGCAATTCAGAGTTTGATATAAATGCAGAATTAAAGTCAGAATTGTGAGATAAGCTGCAATAAACGTTTAATTTTTTTGTTCCATATGAGAGAGACACACCAGCATGTAAAATGTAATAAATGTGATGAATCACAAGAGTTAATGCTCCGACAGCCCTAAAGACAAACGCATTCTCATGTGAACACACACGTTTGTGCTGTAAATACCGTTTCTCTCTTTGATGACATGCAGCGCCTGCAGCTGAAGCTCCATGTTCTTCTGGACCATCAGAGAGCGAAACATCTGAAAATCATTGGTAGCAAGAACTGGCTGGAAAACTGCCTGTTTAAAGAAGAAAACGCAGTTAGCCATCACGCCACTGACATTAGAGGAACCTCATATTACCCATATCTCTTCCTACTGTCTAGAGAACAGAAATCCACACACACACTAATGGAGGACTAACCTCTGCCTGCTGCATAAAGGGAAACAGCAGGATTCATCACTGTCAGAACTGAATGCATTATTACTGGATAATGTTCAGTCAACTAAACCGGACAATAAGGCTCATCTTCCACAAAACTGTGTGAACTTCCCACTGTATCAATAACAGACAGAACCCGTCCAGATGTTGAACCGTTTCCTCGGGAATTATTCACGACTATATGAACTGCAAACGGAAGGTAAAAATGCTCTGAGATGAGAAATGAAATAATATGCGTTTAAATGAAACGTTTAATGCTTACAGACGTCATCAAAAGACTCACATCACACTTACTGTAATTCTCAGTTCAAAGAAAAGGTATTCGGTGTGAAGGCAAAGAGACGTAACCTTACAATGAGAAGGTTTTGTAAAGTGTAAATAGCAAGTCAGCTTTATTTCTGTTACAGTGTCTCTGGACATGTGATCCACAGAGCTCAAATCTGATTGGCTCTGTGGGCGAGCGTTGACCTTCGCTGTGAACCCGTTGAAAATCTTCTTTACGGTGTATATTTGCATTAATGACTGACTTCAGCCGATCAGCAGTTTCTAGTTCAGGTCAGTCTCACGTCTCACTAACCCAGTTATCTAATCTCCGTCACCGGCCTGAACCGTGTGTCGCCGTGACTCTCTCAGGCTCTACTCAGGACAGGCTGGGATGATTTCATGATAAACAGCAGAAATAAAGGACCCTTCTCTCAGAAGCAGAAGTCGTCACAGCCGTGTAAACCTCTAAAGCAGTGAACGGAAACTACAACAAACTCGATTTATGCTTTTCCATTTTCCATTTAAGGCCTTAAAGCACATGCGTTTTATTTAGGAAGCCTGCAACGGTCAGCTTTTCAACAGTTATCGGGGTTGAGCCAAAAACCTAGGACTAGATCACGAAAGTATGTTTTTGAAGTAATATCCAATATTTAACGGTTCGATTGGCAAAGTTGCTCAGAATGAGGAGTTCTACCATATGGTATGAATGGAAAGAAATTGCGTGGTTTACAACCCTTTACACATGTGAAAAACATGAAGGCGGCCCTGGCCAATTTCTTTTTGATTTTCTCACAGGCCTCTAGAGCGTCAGTCTAACGGGCCAAACGAGTTTCGTTCCGATCGGTCTCCGTTAACCTTGTCTGATAGCGGCTCGAACGTCATTGGCCGATGGCAGCTGTGTTTTTCAAGGCAGTCTTGGCACCTTGGACAAAGACACTGCATGCCAATTTTCAATTAAATCGTACTGACTGTTGCGTAGCTATAGCTGTTTTTGTGTTTTTTTCCTGTTATAGCGCCACCAAGTGGCCAGTCACCATGTCCTTTTTCACATGACCACAGAGCGAGCCCATACACAAGTGTACCGAGTTTGGTGAAAATCTCTCTTTATGTTCAAGAGTTAAAGCTGTTTTAGTAAAAGTGTCCACACCCACTAATAACGTGTTGGCGTTCCGTCTCTTTTTTTAAAATAATTATTGACAATCAGACGCCAGAGAATCTTTCTGCACTGGTTTGGATCCGATCGTGCAAAAAACCTAGAACTATTTTGCAAAAGTAGGTTTTTCAAAAAATCCAAAATACCCCAAAATTTCGGGAAATGAGCCATTCCGTACTTTTGAGCGCTGTAGCGCCCCCGTCAGGCCGAGGCGGGGTGAGTACTACCAGCCCTCAAACCCCTTACGGTTTGGTCTGCGCGATGAGTTTTAGAGGTGAATGTATTGGAAAATTATAACAATTACAATAGAGTTTCAGTGCTACGCCTAATAATCCACAACAGCGTTTCTATGACTTTACAAAAGAGGACAACATTGAGTTAAGAAGACAGAAAGATCTGCAGCACTACATTTAAAACCAGTAAATCCACCAGCCCTTTTCTGCTGAATTAGACTGTTCTGATCCTTTTACATATACTGACATCCATAACAATAACACTATAATACGCCATTTAACAGCATAAAACACTAATGTACATAACTGAGAAGAAATGAAAAACGTAAATTTTTTTAACTTCTAAAAACAGATATACACCATTAACCGTGAACCATTAAAGGGGACCTAAAATTCACTTTTACATGGTGTGTACACAACCTCCCTATAATGGTAAAAATCCACACACTCCTCTTTATTAATCCCCATAAATCATAAGCAGTGTCTCAGAATAAGCCGTTTGCAGTTTCTAGCAGTGTGACTGTCGCTCGCCGTCTGCGTGATTCATAAACACACATTTATTATGCATTGTATAGTCGGGTGACGGACGTGTTGCGCTCCTACACGAGCACCGATACAACAATCTATAGATTAACATGACACATGCTAGTCGATGAGTTGAATCAGCGTAACTCCACAACAACTAGCGGTACATAAATGATCCACTAAGCATTCAGTGTAAAAGTGTCGAGCTCTTCCTGAGTCTCTCGTCTGTGTCGACTCCGGCTCAAACATGTGCGGCTGCTCCACAACTGCTGATTTCTGACATTTGTCTGAGTGAGATTGGCCTGTTTTGTTGTTGGAGTATCTGAAGCTCGTGGAAAGGCTCCGCCCTCTTCTGGAAGGGGGTGGGGAGCAGCAGCTCATTTGCATTTAAAGGGACACACACACAAAATGGCATGTTTTTGCCCACACCCAAAACAGGGGCAAATTTGACCAGCTATAATAAATGATCTGGGGGTATTTTGCGCTGAATCTGGGGACACCAGAGATTTATATTACAGCTTGTGAAAAGGGGCATAATATATCCCCTTTAAAAGGTTTATACATTCATCTTTACAGTGAATATAATAAATGTAACGTTACTCTATATATATATATATATATATATATAAAAATAAATTATTAAAATATATAAAACGTTGCTAAATTTTCGATGCCAATAACTGGCTTCATCATCAGTCACATGATCCCCATCAGATCACTGCGCGTGCCTGAGTCGCATTATAACGCTCAGTGAGGGGTAATCCGGAGGTGTGACGTGATGTGAGGAGACTCGTACCTGTAGAGCTTTGGAACTGGTGAAAGACGAGCACGCGCGCAGAAACTGCTGCTCACTGATGCCCACCTCCTGCATGTAGTTCTCCAGCAGCCGCTCCACCTGTCAATCACAGCAGCTGTCAATCATTCAGTGCGCTTGATGATGATGATGATGATGATGAAGCGGCATTAACGCGCGTCAGAGCGGCGCTCGCTCACCAGCTGCTTGTACTGCTGATGGATCTCTGTGTAGGTCAGCTTATTCTCATCCTCATCATCGAACACTGAAACACACACACACACAGGGCATCACATGCACGCGCAGGGCAGCATATCGCGGAGACTGCGCGCGGACAGCGTGTCCATACCAGAGCATTTGTTCTCCATGAAGTCCGCCAGCGGGATAAGCCAGTCCGGGCTGCCCAGGAATCCCGCGACGCTCTCCAGCACCCACTCTCCGTCATCGGCCATGATCGCGCTCACGCTCGCGTCCCTCCGCACATCATCAACACATCAGCGTTCCTGTGAACAGAGTGTGTTACAAACAAACGCGAGCACCCCGGATGTGATGTGTGCAACATAATCTGCGACCATAGCAACCGATGGCGTCACTGCGGGCGTCACAGCCTCTCCTCCGGCTTCTTGAGCGGAGTACCGCCGCCTCCTGCGCTGGAGAGCTGGACACCAACATGGACAGTTTACTCTAAATTATTTATATGTGCGTTCAATTTATATTCCTGGTAGTCTTTGTAGCAACTCATAATGTAATAACTTCACATAATGTAATATTACATTATTATTGTAATAAAATGTTCATAATGTAATCATTTTCTCAATGTAATAAAATCTTGAGCTCATAATGTAATAACAACTTTTACATTACGAGAAATGTGTTACATTATAAACATGATATCTTTTTTTCATTATTGTAATAGCTTTTAAAACATAAACAAATATTAGTATTCCCTTATAGCACATAAAAAACATTCCTGCTATTATTATTATTATTAATAAACAAAGCATCTGTATTCCTTTACAGTACATTTAAAAAAATCTAAATCTAGTCTTAACCTGCCTACAAAATCCAGCAGATACTGATACTGTACTAGATGTGGTAGTTTAAAGGTGCAAAATGTTTTATTTATTTATCTGGATTTAGATTTTTAAAATGTACTGTAAAGGAATACCAATGCTCTATGTTTAATAAACATATAGACTAATAATAATAATAATAATTGCATGAATATTTAAATGTAGTTTAAGACTGGCTTTAAAACAATGTTTTATGCACTATAAGGGAACACAAATATTTGCTATGTTTTAAAAGCTGTTACAATAATGAAAATATAACATGTTTTTGGTGAGTTCATAATGCAATAATTTTTTCATAATGTAAAAAAATGTGATTACATTATGAGCTCAAGATTTTATTACATTTTGAGAAAATCATTAATTCATAAAATGTTCATAAAGTAGCTTACTCACATATTTGAAGTTAAGAGCAATTAAAATATATGAGTACAAAATAAAAATCTGCAAGTTCTTACTTAAACTTTACATTTCTTAACTTTAATATTGCCTCAATTTTGGAGTTTTGCAAACTTATTGGGGTTTACAGTGTATCATGAACAGATTTACAATGTACTGAATATGAGAATTTGAGTTATAATATAAATAATATAATAAATAATACATATACATTAATACATATTCTGACATTTGTTTTTTCTGATAGATATGAACATAACTCATTCCCAAAAGCTTTAACACAAACACATGTAAAATATGTACAGTTGTCTCGTCCACATCACAGAAAGTGCATTTATTTTCAATGTTTTGGACTTATTGAGTACACTATTACAGGGGTAGCATCTATGTAATATTTTAAATGTGACTTCTTTTATCTTGTTTGTTAATAGATATTTGTTAACACCGTATAACGCCATCCATTTAAAAGATGATGCTGGAATAGATTTTCTGTTCATATGATTGTGAACAAAGTGCAATTGAATTTGTCATCAGTAATCAAGATCCCTTCAGTTGAAACATAATCCAAAAAAACATTCATTTAATGTTTGTTTTTTTTACTTCTAAAAACAGATATACACCATTAACTGTGAACCATTAAAGGGGATCCTAAAATTCACTTTTACATGGTGTTTGAACATAAATGTGTGTCGGCAGTGTGTACACAACCACCCTATAATGGTAAAAATCCACACACTCCTCTTTATTAATCCCCATAAATCATAAGCAGTGTCTCAGAATAAGCCGTTTGCAGATAAGACTATAAGTGTGTTGGACATCGGCTGCGGCTGGATGTAACCGATCTGCGAGAGTTGCCACGTGCAGGTGGGGAGGAGCTGCGGTGAATGTCATCATTAGAGCCAATCGTGGAACAGCTGTGTCGTCGTCAGAGCCTATCGTGGAGCAGCTGTGTCGTCGTCAGAGCCAATCGTGGAGCAGCTGTGTCGTCATCAGAGCCAATCGTGGAGCAGCTGTGTCGTCGTCAAAGCCAATTGTGGAGCAGCTGGGTCGTCATCAGAGCCTATCGTGGAGCAGCTGTGTCGTCATCAGAGCCAATCGTGGAGCAGCTGTGTCGTCATCAGAGCCTATCGTGGAGCAGCTGTGTCGTCGTCAGAGCCAATCGTGGAGCAGCTGTGTCGTCATCAGAGCCTATCGTGGAGCAGCTGTGTCGTCGTCAGAGCCAATCGTGGAGCAGCTGTGTCGTCGTCAGAGCCAATCGTGGAGCAGCTGTGTCGTCATCAGAGCCAATTGTGGAGCAGCTGTGTCGTCGTCAGAGCCAATCGTGGAGCAGCTGTGTCGTCGTCAGAGCCTATCGTGGAGCAGCTGTGTCGTCGTCAGAGCCAATCGTGGAGCAGCTGTGTCGTCGTCAGAGCCAATCGTGGAGCAGCTGTGTCGTCATCAGAGCCAATCGTGGAGCAGCTGTGTCGTCATCAGAGCCAATCGTGGAGCAGCTGTGTCGTCGTCAGAGCCTATCGTGAAGCAGCTGTGTCGTCATCAGAGCCAATCGTGGAGCAGCTGTGTCGTCGTCAGAGCCAATCGTGGAGCAGCTGTGTCGTCGTCAGAGCCAATCGTGGAGCAGCTGTGTCGTCATCAGAGCCAATCGTGGAGCAGCTGTGTCGTCGTCAGAGCCAATCGTGGAGCAGCTGTGTCGTCGTCAGAGCCTATCGTGGAGCAGCTGTGTCGTCGTCAGAGCCAATCGTGGAGCAGCTGTGTCGTCGTCAGAGCCAATCGTGGAGCAGCTGTGTCGTCGTCAGAGCCAATCGTGGAGCAGCTGTGTCGTCGTCAGAGCCAATCGTGGAGCAGCTGTGTCGACATCAGAGCCAATCGTGGAACAGCTGTGTCGTCATCAGAGCCAATCGTGGAGCAGCTGTGTCGTCATCAGAGCCAATCGTGGAACAGCTGTGTCGTCGTCAGATCCAATCGTGGAGAAGCTGTGTCGTCATCAGAGCCAATCGTGGAACAGCTGTGTTGTCATCAGAGCCAATCGTGGAACAGCTGTGTCGTCGTCAGAGCCAATCGTGGAGAAGCTGTGTCGTCATCAGAGCCAATCGTGGAGCAGCTGTGTCGTCATCAGAGTCAATAGTGGAGCAGCTGTGTCGTCATCAGAGCCAATCGTGGAGCAGCTGTGTCGTCATCAGAGCCAATTGTGGAACAGCTGTGTCGTCATCAGAGCCAATCGTAGAGCAGCTGTGTCGTCATCAGAGCCAATCGTGGAGCAGCTGTGTCGTCATCAGAGCCAATTGTGGAGCAGCTGTGTCGTCATCAGAGCCAATCGTGGAACAGCTGTGTCGTCATCAGAGCCAATCGTGGAGCAGCTGTGTCGTCATCAGAGCCAATCGTGGAACAGCTGTGTCGTCATCAGAGCCAATCGTGGAGCAGCTGTGTCGTCATCAGAGCCAATCGTGGAACAGCTGTGTCGTCATCAGAGCCAATCGTGGAGCAGCTGTGTCGTCATCAGAGCCAATCGTGGAACAGCTGTGTCGTCGTCAGAGCCAATCGTGGAACAGCTGTGTTGTCATCAGAGCCAATCGTGGAACAGCTGTATCGTCATCAGAGCCAATCGTGGAACAGCTGTGTTGTCATCAGAGCCAATCGTGGAACAGCTGTATCGTCATCAGAGCCAATCGTGGAACAGCTGTGTTGTCATCAGAGCCAATCGTGGAACAGCTGTGTCGTCATCAGAGCCAATCGTGAATTTAAAGATACTTTTACTCCCAAATAATTAACTATACCTAATTAACTACACCTAATATTTAAAGGTGCACTATGTAACATTTTTTCAGTAAAATATCCAAAAACCACTAGGCCAGCGTTATATATTTTGTTCAGTTGAGTACTTACAATATTCCAAATGTTTCCAACTATTTGTAAATCATGAGGAAATTGCTATTTTAACGAAGGAACCGGGACGTGTGAGGGAGTCGCCTGTCAATGGCGTCATATCTGCGTTACGCACAGAACGCACAGAGTAACGTCAGAACATCATTTTCAACACACTCACATGCATCTAATATGATAAACAGAGCTGTGTTACCTCATACTCATGACCGGAAAAGCGGAAATGGCGCCGGCGACTGTGGCATAATAAAAGTCCCGCCGCTCGCGAGGCGTGTGTTGCGCAATCGCTCCAACGGCCTCGCTCAGCTCCACAACACTCGGCTCTGCTTCATACTACAATCGGTAATAATCGCATCCATGAACATGAGTCCTATCCCGATTCTTTTCCACCGGCTGTCAGGTGAAGACCACATGTCCCAAGATTCTGCGCTCAAACTTGTCGTCATCAAACTACGCCTTTGTTTTGAATAGGCAACCTCAAGCGGACGGGAAAGTTACATAGTGCACCTTTAAGTTGAATTCTTTGCTATTTTATCAATACTTCACATTTTGAAATATTGAGAGAGAGTCCAGAGGCCTGAGAGAATTCTTGAATGGTGTGCAATTTTCGATTGATCTTTTAAGAAAATTGTGGTGTCGTCTGCAAATTGGAAATTTTTTATTTCTTTATCATGAATTCTAATACCTTTAATCACATTATTCTGGTTGACCATTACATTTAAAATCTTAGTAACTAACAAAAAAAGAAAGAGGGAAATAGGGCAGCCCTGTCTCATTCCTCTGTGAATAGGAAATGTTGGTGTTGTTCCAGAAGTTTAACTATTTCCTACACTGTTCTCACAGCATTAATAAAATAATTATTAACATCAAAGAAACGTAAAACACTAAAAATAAAATTATGGCTAACCAGTATCTTTTTTGAAGTCTAAAAACATAATTAGAGCACGATAATCAATCAGATCACGAACTAGCCTCTCACTGTTTGGTATGTGGTGAGCCTTCATAAACCCTGACTGGCACTCATCAGTCAAATCATCCAGGCCGTATTTTAATCGTTTTGCCAGAACAGATGCCAACATTTTATAGTCGTTATTTAATAATGTGATTGGGCGGCAGTTATCAATCAAAAGAGTATCTTTATGGGGCAGCGACATCTCTTTTCTTCTCTGATGACGAGGGCTACATTTGTTCTTGTTTGAGAAGCGTTTCACTCAGATATACGGCACAATAGAGAAGAAAAGTCTAGCACCACATTTCAAGCCGTTTCCTTAAACAGTAGCGGATGAAGTAGACAAACCAGGCATACGTGGTATAGTAGACATGAATGTATTTCAGTCTTTTTTTCACTCCTAAGCAAAGAGCCAAAAAGAACTTTTGCTGTGAATATTGGGGCCTTTACTATTTGTTAATACAGAAAAAAGTGTGTTTAGAACTCTTAATTTTCCTACTGACACACTAAATCACAAGATATAAATAACAGTTATTGTTGTGAAGCATCTAATGTGCATCAGACGTTACTGTAAACATCATAACACTGTACATTTCAAGAATTGAAAATGCATTTTTAATATTTTTAATATTTCTAACAATATACAAAATACATGTTCACTTAAGGATAGTCATGATGTTCTCATGATGTAAATACAAAGTGCAAATAAATATATATTTAATATATAAGTGCAAATAAATCATATATTTCAACATGCATTAAATCAACATGCATGTGGAAACTATGATAAAGCTTTAGATAATATTTGACTTGAAATTTCTTACATAAACTCTGAATCCGCTTAAAAACAAACAAGATGGGATATGAAAATCTGTAGAAAGATTTTGTAAACCTGCCATTAAAAATGTTATAATTTCAAATACAGTGCTTGATAATACACAGTAGATTTTTTATGCTACAAAATGATAGTCATATTGATAAAACATTTTTAATAGTTGAAGGTAGAAACAGTTTTTAGAGTAAAAGTCTCAGGGCAACACACAGAGACAAAATCTCAAAACAACGGCCCTGCTTCCACATGGTATGAAGATGCTTTTTTTGTGGCCGCAAGCGTCTCAAATGCGTCTAGCGCTTAGAATGGATTTTGACAAGACCCTTCCCTTTTATTTTGTCATACCATACATCACTCTCTCTGGAGCACAGAACGGCACGCACAAATACGATCTAACGGACAAACCCACGTCAAGTGATGGAGGAAAGAGGTCGATGAGAAGGACAAAGATAGCATCTGTGAGTGTGATCGCACCGCTGAAGTGCATCTTCATACGAGGTGGAGAGAATGGCCGAACAGTACAGCGAAATAGATATTACCATACAAAACATGTTCTGATAGCATGAAATGCCTTGCTTAAATGCTGTTTGCATGGTACAAATGAAAAGAAACAGCCAACCAATATGCATTGAAAAGTTTATGTTTTGCATGTAATTTTCAAACACTGAAGTTTTCTTTGACTGTGTGCATGCTGCATGCTGGGATGTGGTTTGGATCTAGAGGTTTAGTGTAGTGGGAATGCCAGTCTCTTTCAAACACAGCTTTCATCTGCTCGACGACAGTGACGGTGTTGTTCGCCTCCTGACACTTCCTGATTACCACACCGACACCCGTATTGAAGACAAACTCGTTGCCCACCCAGTTTGAATTCCCTAAGAGCCAGAAACATGGTTTAGGAGAAGAAGCGTTAAATACCATTTTCCACTTTTCTCAATTCAATTCAAATTAGCAGCTGAATCTCACCTATATACACAGAGCTGTCTGTCACCATGAATCTGCTGTGACTGATTCTGTAGAGACGGCCATCGCTCTGCTCCCGGGGGATGAAGAACTTCTACAGGAACAACAATACAGCACATGTGTCTTCAGTATGAGTGACAGTAATCCAGTCATAGCAGACATTTATTGCTTATGAAACAACACTTCATCATTCAGTATGATCCGTGTATTACTTGATGAATGTTGTTTCTGGCAATGAAAAAATGGACTGTAGCAAATCATATTTCTGGTCCTTTTGTTCAAATAACCTTCCATTGACGTTCAACACCTTCATATCTTAGGGTGCGTCTCAATCAGCTCTAGGTTTCCAGTGCACTGAAACGTTCATTCCCACAATGCACTGTGAAAACCAGGAAGCATCGATGCTCACGAGGTTCCCTTAACGGAAGTTCTGAAGCGTAAAACAATCGCGTGAGCCGACTCACCACACATGACACACCATTATTTAATCATGTTCCAGCATAAACATCACTAGAATCTAGCTAACATTTATAATCAATTCACATCTGAAAGTGAGTTCTTCTCTTCCAGGGACGCAGAACAGAAAACGTTGAAGAGGATCAGTAGAAGAAAGATATGGGGCTCAGGAGTGACAGATGCACTATATTGCCAAAAGTTTTGGGACGCCTGCCTTTACATGCACATGAACTTTAATGCCATCCCATTCTTAATCCGTAGGGTTTAATATGGAGTTGGCCCACCCTTTGCTATAACAGCTTCAACTCTTCTGGGAAGGCTTTCGTTTAGGAGTGTGTTTATGGGAATTTTTGACCGTTCTTCTAGAAGCGCATTTGTGAGGTCAGGCACTGATGTCGGACGAGAAGGCCTGGCTCGCAGTCTCCGCTCTAATTCATCCCAAAGGTGCCCCCCTCCACCAAACTTTACACTGACTACAGTCAGGCAAGTCCCGTTCCCCTGGCAACCGCCAAACCCAGACTCGTCCATGGGATTGGCAGACAGAGAAGCGTGATTGGTCACTCCAGAGAACACGTCTCACTGCTCTAGAGTCCAGTGGTGGCGTGCTTTACCCCACTGCATCCCACGCTTTGCATTGCTCTTGGTGATGTAAGGCTTAGATGAGCTGCTCGGCCATGGAAACCCATTCCATGAAGCTCTCTACACACTGTTCTTGAGCTCATCTGAAGGCCACAGAAGTTTGGAGGTCTGTAGCTATTGACTCTGCAGAAAGTTGGCGTCTTCTGCACACTGTGACCCTCAGCATGCGCTGACCCCGCTCTGTGATTTTACGTGGCCTATCACTTCGTGGCTGAGTTGCTGTTGTTCCCAATTGCTTCCACTTTGTTATAATCCCACTAACAGTTGAGTGTGGAATATTTAGTAGTGAGGAAATGTCAGGAATGGACTTATTGCACAGGTGGCAACCTATCACGGTACCACGCTTGAGTTCACTGAGCTCCTGAGAGCGACCCATTCTTTCACAAATGTTTGTAGAAGCGTCTGCATGCCTAGTGCTTGATTTATACAC
Organism: Rhinogobio ventralis; assembly: GCA_039654625.1. Classification (NCBI taxonomy): domain Eukaryota; kingdom Metazoa; phylum Chordata; class Actinopteri; order Cypriniformes; family Gobionidae; genus Rhinogobio; species Rhinogobio ventralis. The sequence goes on from CM077204.1 coordinate 301,540, forward strand.
CTGTGGCCATGAAGGGATTGAACACCTGAACTCAGGGATTTGGAGGGGCGTCCCAATACTTTTGGCAATATAGTGTAAGTAGAACAGACAACATAATGTGGAAGAGAGTGGTGATTAAATAGTGTCCTCTATTACATGCTGACAGGTGATCATTAGTTCTCTAGTGACTGTGATCGGACAGGAGGAGCATTCGTGACAGTTGTCATGTCGCCGGAATTACAGTCATCAGTGTGTGGAGAGCCAGTGTCTTTACCTCATAGAGAGCTGATTGAGACACACCCCAGTGGTCAATGGTGATCCATCCCTCTAGTGCTTCTTTGGTTCATGAATGAATCAGCATTTTGAATGAATTGTTTGATTTAATGACTCAATCATAAAGGAGGTCACCACCTCCACAATAATAGCTTCTGGTAATTATCTGGTAATGTCTGATGAATGCACACTAACCGCCTCCAGAGAGCAGCTGAGCGACTCGATGCACAGAGCCTTCAGAGACCACAGGAAGTTCAGCGTCAGCGGCCCGGTCTCTTCCCCGCAGCTTATTAACACACGCACTTTGATGCTTTCTTTCAGAATCAGGGCTTCTCTGAGCATGTTGTCAATGAGTGACCAGTACCTGTGAAGTACAGAGTAAACATCAGAAATGCTCCTACTATGAATGGTGATATAAAGGAAGCCCAATCACATTAGAACTGCAGGTAGATGTCATGACTAAACCTGATCCAACAAAGGCCTATCAACAGTAGCTGTGTATTCTGACAAACGTATTTATGTCACAAATGCTTCATTATATTGTAGTAGATGTTTGCCCATGACACAATCTCTTTTGGGGGCTCTTATAAGTGTGTAATGAACATATCCGGTCTTTGATGTCAAGCAGTAACTTTAAAAAACGTTAAATGTACATTCAACTAAAACATTCCAAGAACGATAGCTCGTCTGTGTGATTGGACCACACGGGCCAGCCTTCGCTCCCCACGTGCATCAGTGAGTTTTGGCCACCCATGACCCATAATGTTATACCTGATCAGTGTAAATCACTGACATTATATTATAGCAGATATTTTGCTTGACTCACCTGGGTTCGCTGCGATTGAACATGGGTAAATAGTCTGTTACAGAGATGTAGATGAAAGTCTCTGCCTCCTGAATGACACTTTTAATGGCCTCAATGTCTTTCGTCCGTTTTTTCGGGCAGAAAACATCTGGAGAACTCTAGCAGAACAAATGATACAAAAACAACACAAAAATCTATAAATGCAGTCATGTTTTGCAGCTTTCTTAAGGATCTATTTCTCCTTCTTTCGTTGGTGTAACCCAGTGTATTCGACTTTATTCAGTCCTAATATTTGCAGTTTATTTGCATACAGTAGAAAGATCTCTAAACTGCACAGGAAAACTCTGATCAACACTAGGCTAAAGCTCAAGGTTACATGCATTACACGAGCCCGTAACCCTGCCTCACGTGAACACGGCCGTTTCATTCTCAGTGCGTTCAGTGCATGACCATGAGAGCCGCAATGATTCATCATTCTCTGCTTTGAGATATATCACACGTCACAGGGATTTGATCAAGAGTGAAGCAGGAGCCTGACTGATTGTATGTTGATGCCAGAAGCTGCAGTGGATGATAGACTCTTTGTGTTCATTTAAATCTATAATAGCAAATCTCTCTTCCATAAACGGTGCAGAAAACAAACATCATTAATCTTCATCTCTAACCGCTCTATTTATACTGTAGTGTGTCTGTAGTAACAAACAAATAAAGCATCGTTACAGGGAAGCAAATTGAATGAAGGATCATTTCCGTGTACAAGGATTATTTCTCGCTTCCACTAGAAATGAAGAATGGAAGCAGCTCTAGCTCAACTCACAGAAATGTAAGCTTCTGTGTGGTTCAGATGCAGTTTCTGGGTCTTGCCTCTGTTATACAGCCCGTACAGTCTCTTTGACCATATTGACGGCAGAAAGTCTCTATATTCCAGTTGGAAGTAAAGGCTGAATACTCGGTGCAGGTCCATCACCAGACAGCTGCAGTCATGAATGATGATGCCAAACTCCTTCATCTGTAAAATAATAACATTTCACACACAACTCCAACATATAAACTAGAAACTATTGGCTTGACAAGTCCTTGTCTGAAAGTTTGAAAGTTTTATAAGCTTCCTAGCATGTTATATCATGTTGTTATCATGGTTTAACACATTGCTAACATGAATTAACATGCTACTAGCATGTCTTAGCATGTTGATAATATGAATTAGCATGTTTACCATGTTGTTAACATGAATTATTGCTAACATGAATTAACATGATACTAGCATGATTTAATATTTTGTTAGCATGTTACCATGATGCTAGCATATTTTAACACATTGCTAAGATGAATTACCGTTTTGCTAACATGAATTAACACATTGCAAACATGATTTAACAAGTTTGCTAACATGTTTTAACATTTTGCTAAGATGTTTTAGCACATTACTAACATGTTTATCATTTGCTAGCATTTTATAGCACATTGCTAAAATAATTAAGCATTTTGCTAACATGATTTAACATTGTTAACATGTTTTAGCACGTTTGCTAATATGTTTTATGACATTGCTGACATTATTGAACACATTGCTAAGATGATTTAACATGTTGTTAACATGTATTAGCATGTTTTAGCACATTGCTAGCATGTTTTAGCAGTGCTATCATAAATTATCATGTTGTAAGCATGATTTAACACATTGCTAACATGATATAGCAGATTGCTAGCTTTAAATAGCATGTTCCTAGCATGATTTAACAAATTTGCTAACATGAATTAACATTTTACTAACATGTTTTAACACTGTTAACATGAAATGACATGTTCCTGGCATTATTTAACAAATTGCTAACATGAATTTGCATTTTACTAGCATGATTTTGCAAACTGTTAACATGTTTTAACACTGTTAACATTAATTAGATGTTTGCTAGCATGATTAAGCACATTTCTAACATGATATAGCAACATTGCTAGCATGAATTAGTATGTTTCTAGCATGATTTAACACATTGCTAGCATTATTTAGCATTTTGTTAGCATGAATTTGCATATTGCTAGCATTATTTAACATTTTGCTAACATTAAATAGCATGTTACTAGCATTATTTTGCACATTGCTAACATGTTTTAACTGTTAGCATGAATTAGCATGTTGCTAGCATGATTTAACACATTGCTAGCATTATTTAGCATTTTGCTAGCATGATTTAACGTTGCTATCACGATTTAACACATTGTTAGCATGATTTAGCACATTGCTAGCATGATTTAGCATGTTGTTAACATGTCCTAGGCATGCAGCTTTAATACTCTTATAGACCTTTCACACAACTTCTGTATTTGTGACCGGAAATACGCAATCGTCGTGGTAATCTTCTTCCTCACTGGTCAGGGCAACAGGTAAACAAATGGCGCAAACAGCGGACAAGCGTTATTGTAGCGTACCGGGCTGTTCTTGTTATTCCCAAAAGCAGCCATATCTGTCGTTTCATTCCTTCCCTGTTGACGGTGAAGTTTGATGGAAATGGATTCAGGCTATCTGGCGGGATGAAGGACCAAACTTTCCTGCTTGTGTCCTACATCCCTCTCAGCGCAAAGCGGCATATGACGCACCTCTGTGGGGAAATATAAAACTAATATTTTTTTAAAACTAATATTTAACTTATTTTATTCATATTACCATTATTTACTGATATCTATTTAAATGTTTTACAGGCTGTAGTATTATTACTAAAATAAACATGCATGCTTAAATGGATGTTTGAGCCTCGTTTATATTTTTTTATTTTCAAAATGTATATTTGATTTAATAATGAGGCTATTTAAAAAAAAAAGAAATAAATAATATATATATATATATATATATATATATATTATGTGTGTGTGTATGTGTGTGTGTGTGTATATATATATATATATATATATATATATATATATGTGTGTGTGTGTGTGTATATATATATATATATATATATATATACGTGTGTGTGTGTGTGTGTGTATATATATATATATACGTGTGTGTGTGTGTGTGTGTGTGTGTATACTCTAACATGATCAAATTAAGCAAAATTCACTTTTGCAAAATGCCTCCATACATATTGTGAATATATTTTGTTTTAAAATATATAACCGTGATTTTAATCAACATTATTTTTTATTATATTTTGTTTCATGTCTATTAATATTTAGCATTTATTCATATTTAGTGCTATGCCTCCTATAAAAAATGTTGTAAACATATACATATTATAGATTGTCTTTTAAAATAAAAAAAAATATATAATTTTATAAAAAAGTATTATGTTGTATGTTAAAAAAATAGAATTGTGCACACTGCGTGATGGTTAAACTATTCTGAACTGTAGCCAAATTCCGGACAAACAAGATATCATCTTCAGAAGACGTGTCATGTTACGCTGATTCTTTATAGCTACGTAATCTGAGATTTATGTAAATAGGCCTAATTGTTCATTTCCATCAAATGTAATATTTGGCAAATCCGTTAGTGAAGTTGTGTAGACTCTCTGATCCATTTTCTCTTGCCTGGATATGTTTTTCTGATGTGTTGACGCTTGACAGGAACTCCGGTTCTGCAACGATTACGTATTTACGTTTTTTGTGTGAAAGGTCTTTTAGAGGTGAACGCAGAAGTAGTCCATCATGGTACAGGGTTATGTCCCAATTACAGCATAATGCCGTTTTCAACATTCATGTGTATATTGTTTTAATATCCAGGCTATTGCCAGGTAAACACAGGCACATGTATATCCTTGCACTGGCGTATACAGTTTACCGTAGAGAGCGACCTCCAGTCCATGCCGGCACTGCCCACGTACATGTGATTCCTGTCCACCACCCAGAAGGAGGAGTTCAGCTGACCTCTAGTGAGGGCTGTCATGTTCAGGTAATGCACGTCTGCACCTGATTGGTCAATGAACAAACAGTCACTCTGTTGAATAACCAATAGCGACTGTTCTCAAATTTTTCACACAAGGTGCCATCAAGAGCATGTGCTGAAGTGATAAACGTATGGGCTTAGCCTAATTCCATGGCCTTGGCCACCACTCTGGCTGACCTCTAGACCACCTTTAGTCAGTGTACACTATAATCCATTACGTAATGTTTAGTGTTCAAATCAACAGCACAGGTTCTCACTCAACCAAAGCCTTTGTTATATTTAAGGAGGTAAATGTGCTTCTTTCTCCCAGTCTCAAGGTACCTTGGCTCAGTTTGTCCTGGTTTTTCATTCCAAATATTAAAATTTTATGGCCGTGTTCCACTGTCGGTAATTATCTGCGTGCCAGGGCCAGTCCCGTTTCCACGGTCACTTCCAGGGCTTGATCGGGCCTCGACGGGGCTTCATTTGAAGCTTCCTCTGGGTCAACGGCCAGGGTTTTTTGGCCCACCGAATACCTCGGTCCATAGCGGGCCAACAGGGGCTTGAGGAGTTAGGGTGCGTTCACACTATTGGCCCGACAGTGGAAATGCAGCTTGATTTTGGCCTCGGTGCTCGAGGTCCGAAGCTACTGGCCCCACCCGGCACACTGTTAGCCCTGGCTCGCACTGGCCCGAAATCTCCAAATCTCCACAATCACAATCTTTGGTCCTTTATGTCTACGGGTCACTTAGCTCAAAGATTTAGATGCCATTTACAGCTCTTGGACTTTCGTTGTACACATCTTACTCCCATCTAGAAAGGTCGGGAAGCCATTTATCATTCTAAAACGAGCCTAATACAAAGCCACTAAAGATGATGATACAACTTTTTGAGCAATGTTGCCGAGCGATGTGGCTTGGGCACTTTCCTATTGAGAATGGGCAACAAATTTCTATCTGGATACTTTAGATCGGTCGTGGGCACTGTGTCTCACCTGGTTGACCGTTGACGCCAATATTGCTCAAAAAGTTTCCCCGTGTATCATCACCTTAAGAACTTGAGTGCTGCCGAGACTCCAGTGGTCTTCCTGACTCTCCTGCTCCTCCAGACTCCCCATTGATGCCCTCTTCCTCAAGTCCCTGGGGTTTATTCCTAAGATTCCAGTTTAGAAAGTTTTTTATTTGTCTCATGAGGAGGTAAATTAGCCGGTTTGTGTGTGTTTGATTAGGGTTGGAGCTGAACTCTGCAGTGGGTCTCAGGAGCAGGGTTGAAGACCTCTGCCTTAATGTCCTGGGTCTGAAGCATAGACTGTAAAAAAGATGGACGACGCATCTCCAGAGCATCAGTATTTTACCCAAAACCTCCAGTGTTCCCTCTTACACCATCTGTGTCCTCTGAGCCTTAGTTATATTTACCAAGTCAGTTACTTCTCCCAAGCCAGTGGGTTCCTAGGGTTTCAAAGCCTGTTGTTCCACTTGAGATGTGGAAACACCGGGAGCATAGGTACTCACTTTTGTTGCTCTTTTAAATCTCTCTTGGTTTCTTTGCCATGTTATATGTCCTTTTATTAGAGTGTTTCCTACTCATGTAGAGTTATTAAGGTTATCAAACTCCTGTGCCTTTGCTTCTTGGGTCCAAACACAGAGAGTCGTTTGCAAGACAGTGGATGCCAAATAACATCATATACTTACCACTCTGAGTGAGTGCCTTGAGCTCTGAGGAATCAGTCAGTCCACTGGCCACTCTCAAACTGACTGACCGAGACCGCAAACTCATCAACTGACGGAGTAAGATCTGACCCTGAGGATGACAGAAGAAACAGGTCATATTGGGACTAATCCAACTCTCTTTAGGAGAAAACCTTCTATAAGAAAGCTCATAGGCGTAATTAGTAAAGGATTTGAAACTGCAGTATGTTGATTGTTACCTGTTTGCCCTGAGAAGGATTAGATTCAGACTCTGTCGAGTTCAGTGCCCACCATGGTGACACAATCTCAACAGATCGACGTGCTTTGTCCAGCAGCTCATGAAGACCAGCGGCCAGCGAAACTGTGTCCTTATATGGAATGGACAGATCTTCTGGAATATTCTCCACAAGCACAACACTGTGAATGCAAGAGAATCTACATTCAACTGAAGGCATATTTTAGTATTGCAGAAATGTCCCTCTAATTATGAGATGTAACCATAGGAACATGAATAAGAGCTTTAGGACCCGTCAGACTTAACCAGAAAGGTGTGGATAACTGATCACCACTATGTGTACAAAATTTCATTGCGACACCTCCTAGATTTTACTATATTACAAAGTCACGTATTTATTTATCATTCTGACAGTGATTCAGCACAATAAATCCTTATCTGGCTGCAACAGACAGAATCAGATCACAAAGACATGGAATACACAGATCAATACGAGAAACAAAACACCTTGATGACAAGACACAGTAGACCTACAAACATACACTGTACACTAATGGAAATAAATGCAATAGTACAGTAATAGGGTGAACAATGATAATGAATACACACATACATACATAACTGTATGTATTATGGTGGCTTGCCAGCATTGCCTTAAGCAAGTGTCCTGCTCACGTGGGCTTGAGAAGCGAAGAAATCAGTTGCATCATTCCCTATTTGGCAAAATCCGGTGGGAGATCCTAGGAAAGGTGGAGCCCCTGTAAAGTCAACATGTTCTCCTAAATGACACCAATGCCTCGGGTTTTATTACCTCAAAATTAAAATCAGATTTGAATCAAATTTCAAACACAATGGTTACATGTTATGGTCATAAAGCCTGTGAATTTGTTTATTAAAAGTACTATAGAAGTGAAATACAGATTCCCCTTTATAATGAAAACAAATGTATGTAAAACTCATAATCATGGCTGTCAATTTCAGGAAAAAACGATCCACAATTTTACACGTTATCTTTTCAAACAGAAAAAATAATTGCAGAGAATAGATGCTAATGCAAACAGACTGAGCAGAATTCACCAGAGAGTTGTGGTAGTCTAGTGGTTAAGCATGTTGGCTGTTAAAGGTCCCAGATTCACTTCAGGAAATGAGATTTACTGCGATCCCAGTTGTGCATTACCACATCACTCCAACACCTAAACCATCATTAGTGGCTCTAGAGGGGTTTTACTTCTGTCTTGTACTGAAAGTGTCCTCAGATGAGAAGAAGCCTCTGCTAATGTATTTTCTTCTGCTAAACCATGAAGATTTGATCAACATTCCTATCCTGTTACAGTGCCTGGATATTGAGTCTGTGTAATAGAATATCTTAAGAGGCCACATTACCTGCAGCCTGTCCAACACTAAATAGCTCCAAATCAATACTCTCTCTAAATCATATCTTTACAAACCCTTATAATTAAGACCATACTAGTTAAAAAGGATTGTGCCATTAATATAGCTCACAGTCTCAGGGCTTTTTTGAAATATGTAAGCTACGATTTCTATTAATATTATGTTTGTGATTTTGTTTGCATCAATGACACTGCAATTTTAACAGCAAATACAGGCAAACTGCTTCGTTGAATTCAATTCTTATCTTTACAAAGTTATAACTTCAGACCCACATGTCCTGAAAAATGAAGCCAAACCATTTCAATTGCCTCCTGGTGGCTGGCTCCAGTATAGCTCATAAACCCCGCCCACTTAATGTAATCGAATGGGATGTGAGCAAAAACTAAAAAAAATCTAATTACACTTCAAAACATTTTTTCCCAAAGATGGTTTCTGTAATCATGTCCTCCTAGCCGAAGTACAAGTTCTGCTAGCAAAGAGTGGCTCGATCAGCCGTGGTTCCCGGGAATTGTCCAGCTGCTGTCTGCAGCACCATGGCCAATCCCGCATAGAAGGGACCTCCTTTCCCAAGCGGAGCGGTCAATCTGGCATCCCAAACTCGAGTTGTGGAGCCTCCACCTATGGCCTCTCGACGGGAGCCTTCAAGCCTACCCTGGAGGGTCATGATCTCTGAGGTTAGGGCACCTTCTACCAGGGGCCTTTATATGCAGAAGTGGGCTATCTTTTCCAGCTGGTGCGCAGCCCGGCTTATAGACCCCATTCCCTGTGAGATTGCTTCTATTCTCTCTTTACTACAGGAGCTGTTGGACGGCGGATGCACTCAGTCCATGCTCAAAGTATACACGGCAGCTATTGCAGCGTACCATGCCCTTATCGCTGGCCAGTCGATTGGGAAACATGATTTGATGGTCAGATTTCTCAGAGGGGCCAGGAGGCTAAATCTGCCTCGTCCCAACGTGGTCCCTTCCTGGGACCTGTCCATTGTCCTGAGAGCACTCAGAAGCTCTCAGTTTGAGCCGCTCGCGACAGTCAACCTTCGGCCTCTCTCGCTAAAGAACTCTCTCCTGCTGGCTCTGGCATCGGTCAAGCGAATTGGTGACCTGCAGGCTCTCTTTGGGCCCAACAACAGCAAAGTTGTCCTTAAACCCAGATGAGGCTATGAGTCTAAGGTGCTTTTAGAGTTTATCTCACTCTCTGCTCTCCCCTCTGCTGAGGGTGAACCGACCACATCCACTCTGCCAGTGCTGGCCCTCAGGGTGTACATCCAGTGCTCTAGCCAGTTCAGGCAATCAGAGCAGCTGATGTGCTTCGGAGGGCTGACAGTTACAAAGCAGAGACTGTCCCACTGGATAGTGGACACGATAGCGCTAGCCTACAAGTCACTGAACTTGCAGTGCCCCACCAGGAATGGCCTCCTCTTGGGCCTGGTCTAGTGGAATATCCATGGCTGACATATGTGTGGGAGCCAGCTGGTCCTCGCCATCCACCTTTACAACCTGGACGTCCTGGCCCTCCAGGCACGGGTTCTGTCAGCCTAAATCAGAGATCAACCATACCTACAGGCTCCGGTCCCTATCCCAAGCCTGTCCTTTCTGGGCATTCTAAGTCCTTGAGTCTAGTAACCCTCATCACTGAGCTAGCTTCGCAGGACGGCTTCCATTCTGCGCTAGTAGCATGGTGTTTTGCAGTGTGTTCCCCATACACGCAATGCGAGTGAACCTAATCGAAATGAAACGCTCCGGTTACGAACGTACAATGAGGATACATTGCATATCCTGCTGTGCTACTGCGCATATGCTTGAGACGACGCTATTGCTATTCAGTCTCTGCGATTCCTCCTCCTACAGCAACTATCGCAGCATGTCAAGCGCAAAATGGCTTAAGACATGTTTTTTGGGGTGTTAATTAATGACTCAAATAACAGTAAACTGACTGCCGCTAACCTTAGTAACTTCCGTTGCATGATTAATTTATATACGTAGTCTCCTCCGACAAATTTTGCATCTGAGATGGAATATCCTACAAATGCAATAAGCTCATCCGCAAACTTTGTCCAAGCATTTTCATCGCTAATTTATCACGCTTTTTAATTTTTCATGTTTTTTCACGCCAAAAGAGAGCTTGCTGACACGAGCTGTTAGTAAATCTGGCCCTAATTATATTCACCTTCAGATTGGTGGTTCAGGGTGACACAGTTGAAGAGAATCACCATCCTCACCGCAGCTGAAAGAGCAGCGATTCACTGTCGATCCTGACCATCCTCTCATGTTGTGATCACCTCTCCTACTGTCCCTTCCAAAGACTTGCGCTCCTTCGTTCCTCATGCCCAGCCTGCTCCGTTTCTTTTGTCCATTTAGAGCTGTGACAAGCTCTCCTTTCTTATTATTATAAGATTTTCACTGAGAATTACCAATGTGAAGAGTCCCATCATAAGGCATAGAAGCCTAGCCCATACGGTTACACTGATAATTCATAGCCTTGGATAAGATTTGGTGAATTGCAGAGCTCAGTGTTATGACAATGCATTGAATATGCCATTCCCGACCTATACGACTTTCTTTCTTCTGTTGAACATACTGTAAATGCTTATATTTATAATTGTAATTTACTATTTATACATAATATGTTTTTTATTGGATACAGAAAACACTACATCGTTATGCAATTGGTATACATCATACCATCTGATCTACTCCAATACATTTTTAAAAATACCTTCCCATTAAAGTCTTTGTAATCTATGTGATGGAGAGCCAGATATGAATTATGCAGGTATTTCACACCACTACATTTATATATAGTCATTTAACAGACACTTTTATCACAAGTGAGGAACACCAGTGATTTGCGGTTCACAATACCAAGTTTCAAGTATGCGTTTGATTAGTACACAAGCTAGAGCAGAAGTGACACGCAAAAGAGAAAGTGAAGTAGAATTGTTTTCTTTGTTGATTTTTGCTGACAACATTGCAACTTTTTGAGTAAAGCTGACTTGACAGTCTTGTATGTTGTTCTTCAGTCTCTCTTTCCTGATGTTTATGCTGAACTGTGCATCTTTCTAAATTGCAAGAGGAAACATTCGTTTTCTAAACTGGGACGTATTAAAAGCAAACTTGAAACAAAAATGACACCTTCTTGTGTCCCTGTGCAAGTTGACAATAGAATCCGATATAAAGAGAGTGCTGGGCTTTAATGACATTGTGGATGCGAAAAAATATATTCATGGTCATTTCACAGATTTTTAGGAGGTAGGGGTACTCTCCTAATCATATAATTAGGTAAAACAAAATCTTTAAAGCAGAAGAAACAATTTACATTTTACATTACATGGTTCAAGTGGGGATTTTTCCTCCCATGTGGCACAGATCGAATATGACCAACGAACGTGTAAGCAGGAAAAAAGCACATGGATTCCAATATTCTCAGATGGGTTTCAGGCCTCATTCATATATGGGAATAAATTTGATATGAATCATACGTCATTGAAAAGCGACAGTGGCGAATGACGTCGACTCCGGTGAACACTAACCACGATCACATGACTCTTTTTAATGCCCCAATGCAGGATGACTGTCATGACGAACGGTCATGTTTTGCTGACCGTTAAAGATGGTGCGGAATTCAAAAGCTTGTATTATCATTTTGTCTGCATCCATTGAAAATCACGCCGTTTTTACTTCCTAAGCTTTTCCGGGTCAGTGCTTCTACCTCGGGTTGTTTCGCCATGTGTATAGTCTAAATGCAGATATCGGATATGGGTCACTTTTAAAAGAAAATGTAAGCTGGTCGTCAAAAAAATACATACAGACAAGGTCCGAGTTTTGCTTACCGGCAGGTTTTGCTACACGTTTCTTCAGTGATGCCGTCCTCGTCATCGCCCCACACATCTACAGCAGAGAATATTAATGCTATCAGGACAGCACAGCAGCACACCAGCGCAAAGATCACAATGCATTTGTGCTGAGACTGCAAGAAACAAGAGGAAGAAGCAAAGACACTTATTCAGAGGTAGAGTTTACACATGAGCAGTTGCTTGGCTTTGTGTAGAAGGAAACAATTCAGTTTATACATGCTGCCCTTTTACAAAGTCTTGATTGTGTTTGAGCTCTACTAGAGCAGGTTTTTCTGCTTGAATGTTGATTATTCCCCATATTCTCCATTGTTGCGGCTCCTCTCTTCCCAGTCTGTCAGTAACGCTCTGTTTAGTTCCTGTCTCTATGAAGCCCCTCCTTCTGAAAAGCACACTGTGCTCTGATTGGTCGGCTGGAGCAGTGTGTTGTGATTGGTGTTTGGGAAATGTCCCGCCCCTTACCATAACACACTACTAACTAACTCAACCAGGCCCCGCCCCTTCATTCTGAGTATGAATAATTTAAATGAGGAATATTGTGACGTGTTCGCAACTGAATTCGACAGCCAGTTATCATTCACCATGCACTTTAATTTTGATAGCACTTGTGTTCCATGGGACGAAAAGTCATAGGCTACACATTTCTTGGGATGTGTGAAAGCGCAGCAGAAAATCTGTGGAAGGTTGGACAGAGCAGATTTAGACCTGTAAAAGGATGGTTTAGACAAAGAGTGTGTCTCAATCAGCGCCCTCAGTTCCTAATGTTATCATGTACATGAAAGCAGGACACTGATTCAAACGGATAACCTCAAATTTCAGTTCCAAAACCAGAGGTAACATTCAGGGAAAGTAAGGAGCCACTTATTCTCTGAACAGAAACTGCTCATGTTCCATCTTGAGCTTCAGACAGTTGCAGTCATGATACTGATATGAGGAAAAATACACAGGTAGGCATAACAATAGCACCCATTAACTGACTTAAAATACCAAAACCAAAGTTCAACTCCTTTGAACTTTCAGAGAAAGATACACTATATTGCCAAAAGTGTTGGGACACCTGCCTTTACATGCACATGAACTTTAATGCCATCCCATTCTTAATCCGTAGGGTTTAATATGGAGTTGTCCCACCCTTTGCAGCTATAACAGCTTCAACTCTTCTGGGAAGGCTTTCCACAAGGTTTAGGAGTGTTTATGGGAATTTTTGACCATTCTTCTAGAAGCGCATTTGTGAGGTCAGGCACTGATGTCGGACGAGAAGGCCTGGCTCACAGTCTCCGCTCTAATTCATCCCAAAGGTGTTCTATCGGGATGAGGTCAGGACTCTGTGCAGGTCAGTCAAGTTCCTCCACACCAAACTCGCTCATCCATGTCTTTATGGACCGACGCTTTGTGCACTGGAGCGCAGTCATGTTGGGACAGGAAGGGGCCATCCCCAAACTGTTCCCACAAAGTTGGGAGCATGAAATTGTCCAAAATGTCTTGGTATGCTAAAGCATTAAGAGTTCCTTTCACTGGAACTAAGAGGCCAAGCCCAACCCCTGAAAAACAACCCCACCCCATAATCCCCCCTCCACCAAACTTTACACTTGGCACAATGCAGTCAGGCAAATCCCGTTCCCCTGGCAACCGCCAAACCCAGACTCGTCCATGGGATTGCAGACAGAGAAGCGTGATTGGTCACTCCAGAGAACACGTCTCACTGCTCTAGAGTCCAGTGGTGGCGTGCTTTACCCCACTGCATCCCACGCTTTGCATTGCTCTTGGTGATGTAAGGCTTGGATGAGCTGCTCGGCCATGGAAACCCATTCCATGAAGCTCTCTACACACTGATCTTGAGCTCATCTGAAGGCCACAGAAGTTTGGAGGTCTGTAGCTATTGACTCTGCAGAAAGTTGGTGACTTCTGCGCACTGTGACCCTCAGCATGCGCTGACCCCGCTCTGGGATTTTACGTGGCCTATCACTTTATGGCTGAGTTGCTGTTGTTCCCAACACGGTTGTTCACGGTATCACGCTTGAGTTCACTGAGCTCCTGAGAGCGACCCATTCTTTCACAAATGTTTGTAGAAGCGTCTGCATGCCTAGTGCTTGATTTATACACCAGGGGCGGCCCAATATTTTTGGCAATATAGTGTATGTTAATGTGATGGGAGATGGCATGATGGCGACGGATAGACCCTGCGGGACTTCCGCATGTACAGTCAAAACAGATTAGGACCCAAAATAGTACCTTGACGAAGGCCATATTATAGGATGAGCGATGAGGAAGAACAGTTTCTAAAGTTCACAGAGAATATTCTATCCTGTAGGCTAAATAAGAATAATTTCAGTGCAGTCCCCTGAATGCCAACATCGAAGGGAATTGAGTGATCACCAGTGTAGGATGTGGCGCTGAGATCTATCCTGATTCAGATTACACACAGCCCAGAGTCAACAGCTACTAAATAATTTACAACTTTAAAAGAGTGATCACTGTGCTGGGACCGACTCTAAATATGGAATGAAATTAATCCAGGGTATCATCCTCGAATATATTTGACAAGACCTGTTTTTCTAAAGGATGAACCACTGCTTGTTTAAGACAGGGCGGGACAACACCGTTAATTAAAGAGCGGTTTGGACATACTAGGACCTATAATGACAATCAAGTCTTTCAGAAATCAAGGAGGAATAGGATCTAAAGGAGTGAATGCCAGTTTTCCTTTATTTCGATGGTCCACTTTAGACATTCCATTGACTATAATTATCATTTAATAATATTGGGTCATTACGCGTCAAATCAACCAAATTTTGGACACTTCTCCGGCTCAAGTTTGTGATTTTGATAATATTTTTTCTGTAGAAAGACAAACATGAATAGTAATAAAAGCCAAAATATTAAATGTCACAGATGTATATTGACTGAGTAATCACTGTTTCACTGAGTTTGTCAAAATTATCTGGAGCCAAATTTACAGGGGGGTAAAAATGACTTTAGAAAGAGGGCAGCATCATTATTTTCATTTTCACATAGAGATTGGTAGATCTATTAGTGAAATCTGTTGACTTTATCAATCTGTGTTGCATTATATGCCTACGGTGACCGTTCAACAATGGGAAATAAGCACTTTTTGTGTTTTTTCCCCTCATGTTTGCATGCCTGTAACTCAAGAAGTATTAAAGATATCTTAATATCTTTTTAGATTTGGATTCTTAATATTATATTATATTATTATATCATTTAAACGATTGCATATTTTCAATTTAAAATGGTGAAATTACATCAAAAAAGTTGAGTAGATTGCATCACTGTATGTTACTGTGGGTCGTTAAACATCCATTGTAAAAAAAGTGTTCAGCTACATATCTTATTATATGAAATTCACACTCATCTTAATGTCAACATGATGGCCAATCAGATCAAGGTTTATTATTCACTGAAAATGAGTGTGAATTTCATATAATAAGATATGGAAAAAACACAAATGCTTATTGGACCACTGAGGCAGATCAGCCTACAAATTTTACTTTTTAAACTGTCTGCCATCCTAACAACAAACAGAGCGGTGTGTAATTGAGAGAGGCATGAAGAGATATAAAATATTGGGAGGGACAATTTGGCCATTTCCAATTATTGGGGGGGACATGAACACGCAGCATGAAAGCACGCTCACACAGTGAGATGAGTGAACAACAGAAAACAAACACATGGAGCATGCATGTCCGAACGCTGATTCTGCAACCAAACTAGACCGAAGTGCCGGTGTTGTGCCGAATTCTGACCCCTGCCAGATTATTACCCCCCTAGTATAGGTTTAGGAGTAGGTGTGGGGGAGGGACTAGGATTAGGGGTGGGGTTAGTAGTAGGCAATCAGGTAGCTACTTCAACGAGGGGGGTAATAATTTGGCAGGGGGTCGAAATTCGGCACAACACCGGGATCAGAGGGAACTGAGACCCCCACACTCACAACGACAGTAGGAGCGTCAGGGTTCTGCCACCAAACCAAGAAAAAACCAGACCGAGAGATAGAACCTTGACAAATAGAGTGTAACGTTGGTTTCATATGATTGACTGTGTCCATAAGTCTGGAAGAAAGACTGGTTCAAGACTGTCGAACAAACAACAACTTGGAATAGGAATCGCCAATTCAATATTATAGGGTGTCATATGTGATATTAAAAATATTCACATGCATTAGAGGTCAAATCTACCAGAGATAAAGCAGCCGGGTTTGGCAGCTTGTTAATGGCACTAAACAAAACCTTTAGGTAATGTGCATTTATATTAATTCAATTTGAAAAATATCTTGTTCTTGCAGCTTGGAACTTTTTAAAGCATTTATTATGAGCCACCACAAATCCTAATCATAATGGCTGTTTTCTTGTGCCCTATTAGAGCAGAGGAATGGAATTAATCCAGTCTCAAATCCATATCAGGTTTTCCTTTCCTGCTGATCTGAGGTTAGCTGACCCTAACCCACACTTACTGTAAAATACTCTGACCTCCCACCTAACACAACCAGAGCGGTGTACGCTTCAATGAGGGACCAGCTCGGTAAAAGGAGACCGCCAGTCTCAAAGCAGGTTATTGATTGTAGGCTGGAAGCTCATGATCAATAAGTCAATTAAACCTGCATTAGCCAGACATGGGATCCAACTGAACTCCATGGCAAGGCCACAAACTCTGGTGAACACATCACAGAATCACTGCTGTGGAACATGTGCAGAATTCGTGATCGTGGTGTTCTGTTCCACTAATAAAACTAAACATTCAGTAACGGTATTTTCACATTATACACATCATAGAATTAGTTTATTGAGTTGAGGAGAACATGCACACAATCAACTAGCCCATTTACAGACACAGGGGGTGATTTTACTACAAACATGACAAAAACAGTGTATAATATGGCTGTTTGTGCATGTAAATGATATGCAAAGTTACAAGGCAAAGTTCACACCAAAGTGAGTTAGAGAAAACACTGCTCCTGAACTGCCTGAAACACCTTGTTTGTAGTCCTTACATTAGTTCCAATACCACATCATCATGTAACACATTTACATAATGCCCGTCCACAAACACAGGTAGTTATAGCACAGGAAGGGTTAGTGTGGTGTTAAGACCCTGATAGAAGGAATTGGCATGACATCATTTTGAACTAAATTTGGTCAAAACAAAGATCGTTTCAGTAGTTTGAAACCATTCACCAAAGCAAACTTTCTGGAAAACTTAATAGGTGAAACTGAAACTAAAATTATATTCAAAATTCTGATTCCTGAAATGTAAGAACTTTTTAAGACTGATGCTGTTTTTCCTGTTTAATACTTAAGCTGCTTTGAAGCAATCTGTATTGTATAAAGCACAATCACAATATAAGTAAGCATGACTTCACTTGACTGGAGTGTCAGAGCTAGTGTAAACATATCAACATCCTTATGATCAGATGCTTCTTTAACTGCTTTTTTCCCACCACTGTCATTTTTGTTGATTGTTTGTTCTGAGATTCTACTCGACCGACTTCAGACCTGGGTCAGTCTATCAGGAGCTGTCTTAGACTGGTTCAGACCTGGGTCGGTCTATCAGGTGCTTCCTTAGACTGGATCAGACCTGGGTCGGTCCATCAGGTCTGGTCTTAGACTGGTTCAGACCTGGGTCGGTCTATCAGGTGCTGTCTTAGACTGGTTCAGACCTGGGTCGGTCTATCAGGTGCTGTCTTAGACTGGTTCAGACCTGGGTCGGTCCATCAGGTCTGGTCTTAGACTGGTTCAGACCTGGGTTGGTCTATCAGGTCCGGTCTTAGACTGGATCAGACCTGGGTTGGTCTATCAGGTCTGGTCTTAGACTGGTTCAGACCTGGGTCGGTCTATCAGGTGCTGTCTTAGACTGGATCAGACTTGGGTCGGTCTATCAGGTCCGGTCTTAGACTGGTTCAGACCTGGGTCGGTCTATCAGGTCTGGTCTTAGACTGGTTCAGACCTGGGTCGGTCCATCAGGTCTGGTCTTAGACTGGTTCAGACCTGGGTCGGTCTATCAGGTGCTGTCTTAGACTGGATCAGACCTGGGTCGGTCTATCAGGTGCTGTCTTAGACTGGTTCAGACCTGGGTTGGTCTATCAGGTCTGGTCTTAGACTGGTTCAGACCTGGGTCGGTCTATCAGGTGCTGTCTTAGACTG
Organism: Rhinogobio ventralis; assembly: GCA_039654625.1. NCBI lineage: Eukaryota > Metazoa > Chordata > Actinopteri > Cypriniformes > Gobionidae > Rhinogobio > Rhinogobio ventralis. The sequence continues at coordinate 319,782 of CM077204.1, forward strand.
GATCAGACTTGGGTCGGTCCATCAGGTCCGGTCTTAGACTGGTTGAGACCTGGGTCGGTCTATCAGGTCTGGTCTTAGACTAGTTCAGACCTGGGTCAGTCCATCAGGTCCTGTCTTAGACTGGTTCAGACCTAAATCAGTCTATTAGGTCCTGTCTTAGACTGGTTCAGACCTGGGTCGGTCTATCAGGTCTGGTCTTAGACTGGTTCAGACCTGGGTCAGTCCATCAGGTCCTGTCTTAGACTGGTTCAGACCTAAATCAGTCTATCAGGTCCTGTCTTAGACTGGTTCAGACTTGGGTCGGTCTATCAGGTGCTGTCTTAGACTGGATCAGACTTGGGTCGGTCCATCAGGTCCGGTCTTAGACTGGTTCAGACCTGGGTCGGTCTATCAGGTCTGGTCTTAGACTGGTTCAGACCTGGGTCAGTCCATCAGGTCCTGTCTTAGACTGGTTCAGACCTAAATCAGTCTATCAGGTCCTGTCTTAGACTGGTTCAGACTTGGGTCGGTCTATCAGGTGCTGTCTTAGACTGGATCAGACTTGGGTCGGTCCATCAGGTCCGGTCTTAGACTGGTTCAGACCTGGGTCGGTCTATCAGGTGCTGTCTTAGACTCGATCAGACCTGGGTCAGTCTATCAGGTCCTGTCTTAGACTGGTTCAGACCTGGGTCTGTCTATCAGGTCCTGTCTTAGACTGGTTCAGACCTGGGTTGGTCTATCAGGTGCTGTCTTAGACTGGTTCAGACCTGGGTCGGTCTATCAGGTGCTGTCTTAGACTGGTTCAGACCTGGGTCGGTCTATCAGGTGCTGTCTTAGACTGGATCAGACCTGGGTCGGTCCATCAGGTCTGGTCTTAGACTGGATCAGACCTGGGTCGGTCTATCAGGTGCTGTCTTAGACTGGTTCAGACCTGGGTTGGTCAATCAGGTCCGGTCGTAGACTGGATCAGACCTGGGTCGGTCTATCAGGTGCTGTCTTAGACTGGATCAGACTTGGGTCGGTCTATCAGGTCCGGTCTTAGACTGGTTCAGACCTGGGTCGGTCTATCAGGTCTGGTCTTAGACTGGTTCAGAGCTGGGTCGGTCTATCAGGTGCTGTCTTAGACTGGATCAGACTTGGGTCGGTCCATCAGGTCCGGTCTTAGACTGGTTCAGACCTGGGTCGGTCTATCAGGTCTGGTCTTAGACTGGTTCAGACCTGGGTCAGTCCATCAGGTCCTGTCTTAGACTGGTTCAGACCTAAATCAGTCTATCAGGTCCTGTCTTAGACTGGTTCAGACTTGGGTCGGTCTATCAGGTGCTGTCTTAGACTGGATCAGACTTGAGTCGGTCCATCAGGTCCGGTCTTAGACTGGTTCAGACCTGGGTCGGTCTATCAGGTCTGGTCTTAGACTGGTTCAGACCTGGGTCAGTCCATCAGGTCCTGTCTTAGACTGGTTCAGACCTAAATCAGTCTATCAGGTCCTGTCTTAGACTGGTTCAGACTTGGGTCGGTCTATCAGGTGCTGTCTTATACTGGTTCAGACCTGGGTCGGTCTATCAGGTGCTGTCTTAGACTGGATCAGACCTGGGTCAGTCTATCAGGTGCTGTCTTAGACTGGTTCAGACCTGGGTTGGTCTATCAGGTCTGGTCTTAGACTGGTTCAGACCTGGGTCGGTCTATCAGGTGCTGTCTTAGACTGGATCAGACTTGGGTCGGTCCATCAGGTCCGGTCTTAGACTGGTTCAGACCTGGGTCGGTCTATCAGGTCTGGTCTTAGACTGGATCAGACCTGGGTCTGTCTATCAGGAGCTGTCTTAGCCTGGATCAGACCTGGGTCGGTCTATCAGGTCTGGTCTTAGCCTGGATCAGACCTGGGTCTGTCTATCAGGAACTGTCTTAGCCTGGATCAGACCTGGGTCAGTCTATCAGTTCTGGTCTTAGACTGGATCAGACCTGGGTCTGTCTATCAGGAGCTGTCTTAGCCTGGATCAGACCTGGGTCGGTCTATCAGGTGCTGTCTTAGACTGGATCAGACCTGGGTCGGTCCATCAGGTCTGGTCTTAGACTGGATCAGACCTGGGTCGGTCTATCAGGTGCTGTCTTAGACTGGTTCAGACCTGGGTCGGTCTATCAGGTCTGGTCTTAGACTGGTTCAGACCTGGGTCGGTCTATCAGGTGCTGTCTTAGACTGGATCAGACCTGGGTCGGTCCATCAGGTCTGGTCTTAGACTGGATCAGACCTGGGTCAGTCTATCAGGTGCTGTCTTAGACTGGTTCAGACCTGGGTCTGTCTATCAGGAGCTGTCTTAGCCTGGATCAGACCTGGGACCGGTCTATCAGGTCTGGTCTTAGCCTGGATCAGACCTGGGTCTGTCTATCAGGAGCTGTCTTAGCCTGGATCAGACCTGGGTCGGTCTATCAGTTCTGGTCTTAGACTGGATCAGACCTGGGTCTGTCTATCAGGAGCTGTCTTAGCCTGGATCAGACCTGGGACCGGTCTATCAGGTCTGATCCAGTCTAAGACAGCACCTGATAGACCGACCCAGGTCTGAACCAGTCTAATACCAGACCTGATAGACCGACCCAAGTCTGATCCAGTCTAAGACAGCACCTGATAGACCGACCCAGGTCTGAACCAGTCTAAGACCAGACCTGATAGACCGACCCAAGTCTGATCCAGTCTAAGACAGCACCTGATAGACCGACCCAGGTCTGATCCAGTCTAAGACCAGACCTCATAGACCGACCCAGGTCTGAACCAGTCTAAGACAGCACCTGATAGACCGACCCAGGTCTGAACCAGTCTAAGACCAGACCTGATAGACCGACCCAAGTCTGATCCAGTCTAAGACAGCACCTGATAGACTGACCCAGGTCTGATCCAGTCTAAGACAGCACCTGATAGACCGACCCAGGTCTGAACCAGTCTAAGACCAGACCTGATAGACCGACCCAAGTCTGATCCAGTCTAAGACAGCACCTGATAGACCGACCCAGGTCTGATCGAGTCTAAGACCAGACCTCATAGACCGACCCAGGTCTGAACCAGTCTAAGACAGCACCTGATAGACCGACCCAGGTCTGAACCAGTCTAAGACCAGACCTGATAGACCGACCCAAGTCTGATCCAGTCTAAGACAGCACCTGATAGACTGACCCAGGTCTGATCCAGTCTAAGACCAGACCTGATAGACCCACCCAGGTCTGATCCAGTCTAAGACAGCACCTGATAGACCGACCCAGGTCTGATCCAGTCTAAGACAGCACCTGATAGACTGACCCAGGTCTGATCCAGTCTAAGACTTAGCCTGGATCAGACCTTGGTTGGTCTATCAGGTGCTGTCTTAGACTGGATCAGAACTGGGTTGGTCAGTCTATCAGGTGCTGATAGACCGACAGACCTGAGTTGGTCTATCAGGTCCTGTCTTAGATTGGATCAGACCTGGGTGGGTCTATCAGGTGCTGTCTTAGACTGGTTCAGACCTCGGTTGGTCTATCAGGTCCTGTCTTAGACTGGTTCAAACCTGGGTTGGTCTATCAGGTGCTGTCTTAGACTGGTTCAGACCTGGGTCGGTCTATCAGGTGCTGTCTTAGACTGGTTCAGACCTGGGTCGGTCTATCAGGTCTGGTCTTAGACTGCTTCAGACCTGGGTCGGTCTATCAGGTGCTGTCTTAGACTGGATCAGACCTGGGTCGGTCCATCAGGTCTGGTCTTAGACTGGATCAGACCTGGGTCGGTCTATCAGGTGCTGTCTTAGACTGGTTCAGACCTGGGTTGGTCTATCAGGTCCGGTCTTAGACTGGATCAGACCTGGGTCGGTCTATCAGGTGCTGTCTTAGACTGGTTCAGACCTGGGTCGGTCTATCAGGTGCTGTCTTAGACTGGTTCAGACCTGGGTCGGTCTATCAGGTCTGGTCTTAGACTGGATCAGACCTGGGTCTGTCTATCAGGAGCTGTCTTAGCCTGGATCAGACCTGGGTCGGTCTATCAGGTGCTGTCTTAGACTGGATCAGACCTGGGTCGGTCCATCAGGTCTGGTCTTAGACTGGATCAGACCTGGGTCGGTCTATCAGGTGCTGTCTTAGACTGGTTCAGACCTGGGTTGGTCTATCAGGTCCGGTCTTAGACTGGATCAGACCTGGGTCGGTCTATCAGGTGCTGTCTTAGACTGGTTCAGACCTGGGTCGGTCTATCAGGTGCTGTCTTAGACTGGTTCAGACCTGGGTCGGTCTATCAGGTCTGGTCTTAGACTGGTTCAGACCTGGGTCGGTCTATCAGGTGCTGTCTTAGACTGGATCAGACCTGGGTCGGTCCATCAGGTCTGGTCTTAGACTGGATCAGACCTGGGTCAGTCTATCAGGTGCTGTCTTAGACTGGTTCAGACCTGGGTAGGTCTATCAGGTCCGGTCTTATACTGGATCAGACCTGGGTCGGTCTATCAGGTGCTGTCTTAGACTGGATCAGACTTGGGTCGGTCTATCAGGTCCGGTCTTAGACTGGTTCAGACCTGGGTCGGTCTATCAGGTCTGGTCTTAGACTGGTTCAGACCTGGGTCGGTCCATCAGGTCTGGTCTTAGACTGGTTCAGACCTGGGTCGGTCTATCAGGTGCTGTCTTAGACTGGATCAGACCTGGGTCGGTCTATCAGGTGCTGTCTTAGACTGGTTCAGACCTGGGTTGGTCTATCAGGTCTGGTCTTAGACTGGTTCAGACCTGGGTCGGTCTATCAGGTGCTGTCTTAGACTGGATCAGACTTGGGTCGGTCCATCAGGTCCGGTCTTAGACTGGTTCAGACCTGGGTCGGTCTATCCGGTCTGGTCTTAGACTGGATCAGACCTGGGTCTGTCTATCAGGAGCTGTCTTAGCCTGGATCAGACCTGGGTCGGTCTATCAGGTCTGGTCTTAGCCTGGATCAGACCTGGGTCTGTCTATCAGGAGCTGTCTTAGCCTGGATCAGACCTGGGTCGGTCTATCAGTTCTGGTCTTAGACTGGATCAGACCTGGGTCTGTCTATCAGGAGCTGTCTTAGCCTGGATCAGACCTGGGACCGGTCTATCAGGTCTGGTCTTAGCCTGGATCAGACCTGGGTCTGTCTATCAGGAGCTGTCTTAGCCTGGATCAGACCTGGGTCGGTCTATCAGTTCTGGTCTTAGACTGGATCAGACCTGGGTCTGCCTATCAGGAGCTGTCTTAGCCTGGATCAGACTTGGGTCGGTCTATCAGGTCTGGTCTTAGACTGGTTCAGACCTGGGTCGGTCTATCAGGTGCTGTCTTAGACTGGTTCAGACCTGGGTCGGTCTATCAGGTCCGGTCTTAGACTGGTTCAGACCTGGGTTGGTCTATCAGGTCCGGTCTTAGACTGGATCAGACCTGGGAATGTCATTTCTTGTGGCGTTTCTCAAGGCTCAGATTTGGCTCCTCTATTATTTAACCTATACATGCTTCTTTTAGCTGCTGTAATGAATCAGTACAATATTTCCTTTCACCAGTATGCAGATAAACTCTTCTTGATGATCCTTCACTTCCACCAGATGCCCACAATTCAATTTCCACCTGGACTACAGAGAAAGCATAAACTGTGGATGTCAGAGAAATCTCTACATCTGTTATCGGTAATGACGCACAGAGAACATCTATTGCTCCATATCTTGACTCTCTATCGCTATCTATTCTACAAAGTAGAATGTGACATTCTCTCCCCTTCTGAGAATGAGAAACTTGTTCATGCATTTGTTAAATCTAGACTTGACTACTAAAATTGTGTTTTTGCTGGGTGACCAAAGAGCTCTATTAAACAATTATAAAGAGTTCAGAATGCGGCTGCACGAATGCTAACTCGCTCTGAAATGAGAAATCACATTACTCCGACACTCAGATCCCTTCACTATCATTCAGAATTTAATTCAGGATTAGTTTTTAAATGTCTTCATGGTACTGTCCCAAAATACCTTTCCAGTATGTTGAATAATTATACTTCAGCAAGATCGCTTAGAACATCCAATAGTAACTAAAATACGGCTAAAAATTGGTGATTTAGCCTTTACTCATTTCAGTCCAAAGCTTTGATACTCTCTTCCTAAAAACCTACGCGCAATCGACTCACTGTGCACTTTTATAATCTCAAAACACACTTTATTGTTGTATTGTGTTTTATTGGATGTCCCATTCTCTTTATGACATACTTCATGTGCTTGAGCTACTCCTGACAACAGGACAGATCCAGTCACTTTGATGCGGCCGGTTTAAACAGCATGTGCACAGCCTTCTGAAGAACCCCAGCATTGGGAACGAGTGCATGGCTTATCGTTAAACACATCTGAGGATTATATGTTTGTTTGGAGCTCTTCACTGTGAATTGTTTTGTAAACAAATCATAATGTAATGCGGGGTTCATAAAGTAACTGAATCAGTGCCAACTGTACTGGATCTGACAGAAGCTACATCACAAAACTCAAGCCATCTCATAATGTTTCGACAGTAAATGACGGTTATGAGCATTGTTTTCAAATCACTTAACTCCCTGGGATAGCAGGGGTGATGACTTTTGTTTACTGTTAAACTAATGTAACTTTTTTTCATTTTAAATTGAACAAAAAAAGGCATGAGAAGTGATTGAGTGGCTTTTGAAAGAAACAGCTGCTAATAATTACGTTTTTGCATCACAAAAATAAAACCTGACATACTGTCCCTCTCACTTCTGAAGTCTCTGCAGAGCCCCTGGATAGGCCAGCGGTTACTGACCCTAATTAAGAGACGAGACTGATGACAGTTGGCACTCAACTACAGCACTCGCAAGATTACAATAAACTTGGTGGACCAAACCTGTAATAAGTGTACTGAAAGTTGTTTGAATAAAATGACTAGAAAGAGCAAAACAGCTGATAAAACCAATGACTAATCTGTTGTTCAGACCTGTTTACTAAGACCTGTTTAAAAGACTAATTGCTTTTTTCTTTTAGAGGTTTTTGAGATTTTTTGTTGGTACCCGATTTATCATCTGGTCAATAAATCAGGCATATGTTCTGCCCAGAGAGAGAAGATCTCACAGTACACACTCTAAAAAAATCTGTAAAAGTATAGCACAATGTACTGTATTTATTTAACAGAATTTTCATTGCGTTCTATGTTAGGGTTAACGGAAATGTCCGTAAAATTACTGGACGATGTCCAGGTATTGAGCTGACCTTATTTTTTTACAGTGAAAGGCTCATAAACACAATCATTCATTCTAATGTTATTTGAAATGATCCTGTTCACACATATCAATAAAATTCAGGTGAGCATGCAGAAAATACACTGAGAGTATCAAAAGTGTTACAGTAGGGATGCCAACTACAGTACATGTCCAGAAACAACAAGCTCTCCTGTATTTCCCACCAGGTTTGGTGTATTGCACAGTCAGTGTAAAATCCTCTAATCTGCACCTTTAAGAAACTACTGTAACTTACACATGCGCCAGAGCCTGAAGCACATTGTCTCAAACTAACACTCCATCACTCACATTACCCTTCACCATAATGGACAATTCATTAAACCCCACCGGAGATTACAGGAGCTGAAGTGTCAGAGAGTAAAGGTGAATATCATTTATTTTCTCTTGTAAAAGCTTTCAACAGGAAAATCTTCCTCAGTTCTGTGCAGCCGTTTCTGAGCGCCTGATGCTGAAGAGATGCCATCTCCACATGCACTTGATTAATGTGTGAAGACTCACCTTCATGATGGACTGAGAGTGTCGTCTGAAGCTCAACTCTGGGTCTCTGACGCAGCCGAGTGCCTGCAGCCCTTTATTGATCTGGTGAAGGCACCGTTTCCAGCAGCTCCAGTGTTGTGAGCTCCTCAGTATGAGCCTGATTGCTCCATCTCTCCTGTGCCAGATACAACCTCTTCAACCAGTCCAACCAATGAGAACGCAGCTGCTCTCTGACCCCTCCCACCAGCAGAGAGCCTGAAACACTCTCCTTTAGAACCACATCAGAGGATCAGTTACACACACGCAGATCAATCCATCATAAGAGCTGATAAAAGGAATGCCAAACTAAAAACTGCACATGCACATAAACACAACTATTACATTATAAGCAAAATATTCTTCCTCTAATTACCCTGAAGATACAGCAATAAAACTAAACAAAAGCATAAAACCAAACCATGGATTAACTGATTTCAAATCAAGATGAATATTTGGAGAGAGATAGATTGAACACAATAATGCAAAACATCAATTCAGCATTTTATTTCCTGTGATGCAATACATTGGTACTTCCAGAAGGGGGCGCCATTTGATCTGTGTTCAATAGAAATGGGTTGAGTTCTCTCTCTCTCTCTCTCTCACACACACACACACACACCTGGCATCTATATTATACTTAATGTACATTGATTTGCATCTACTATTTTTCTTGTTGATCACCCTGTTTTCCACTAACAGGTAACGATGTGTTTCATTTACATTGGAACATGTCATAGATGGGACTGACCGTGTTCCATTAAGCAGACCGGAAACTAAGATGGATGCGCCAGGCAAACCTTTGCTGTGCTTTCTTTTTCAGAATACAAATACATAAAAAAGGGTATTTTGCAGAGATAATGCCAAAGTATCACTGAGTGCACCAGTGAGTTTGAGACAGACAAACAGAAGTGCTAATAAACAATATTTTACTACTGTTTCACTACACTGTAAAATCCAACACGTAAAAATCTAGTAATATGTACTGTTCACATACTATTCCTTGTTTACTCAGAAAGTTAAGATTAATTGATTGGTTTGAGTGCCATTTTGTCAAGCAAAAAAAAAAAAGTCACCACTATGGAGATCAGTGTTCCCTTTGGTTGGGCACTTGGAACATTCATATTATTGTAATTCTCTTCCTACTGATGCAGCGATGCAACAAGAAATCCCAGTTATTTGGTTTCAAAGGAAGAGAAGTAATAAATAGGTTGCTTTTAAAAGTTGACCTAGCTGAATAATTAACTATAGTTAATGATTTAGTCAGAAATTAGGTCACCTTTTAAAATTAATGTAATATTCCCCTTTATGTCGCATCATGATCGTTTACAATTTTATTGCTAACACTTGCGTCATAAACACCTGTGAAACCTTTAATTGGGTTGATATAATCCATCTATATTTGTAACAATATCTTGTATTTGATCATGCTTGGGCCACACACACTTCAACATTCAGCATCAAAACACAACAATGGTAGCTATAGTAAGTCAAGAGTAAATCTAAAGTAAAAGATCAAGTATTCTCTTTTTTAGTTACTAGAACTCTTGTGTAGTGAACTATACTAACTAAGCATTTGTTAGCACAACATACTATTCCCATTTCACTTTACTTGGTTTTTTTAAGGCAATTGGTTTGCATGCTTTTTTTAAGTTAGTCTAACTAATCAGATTTAACAGTGTGCGGGTGATGAGCCATATTAGATTCTGAAGTCGAGTTGTTGGGCTTTCAAGTTTCCCAGTCGCAACTCAGACTTGGGAGCGTTCCAGTTAAAAGTTCCTACTGGGAACTAGGAATTTTTCAAATGGAACACACCATCCCTACACCAGCTCCGATCCATCGGCAGATAAATCACATTCTATGACAAGGTAGTCACTAAATTTGGCCGGTCTCACGAACTGATCACAATTTGATGAAAAGGTCTTAACTAGCAGAATATAAACTGCATATTTGTTTTAATTTGTAACCTAAAGATAAGTGTTAGTATGAAAAGTAGCGGGACGACCCACTTTGAATCGCAACGCAAGGATTTAAACTTGTAATAGTAAGAATTGCGCGTTTGTGGGCTGGAAAACTGATAAATAAATAAATCCAGAATGTTTTAAAAGTGTCAATTATTTTTGTGTATCCTAATATATAAAAAAAGAACAATACACAAACTTTATGTATACTGATAAACTGCAGATATTTGTGAAGTAGGTCAATTTGATATCATTTTAATCCAGATTACAAAACTCCCACAGGTTAGCATGAGCTAGCTAGGCTGTCTGTAGGCTGTCCCTGATCTGTTCCACAAATAATAATTAAGTTAATTGCATTAATCGGCTGACTGTAGGCTATCCCAGATGAGTAAAACCGATCAGAGATGTATTATTACTCACATCATCACTATGATAACTTCTTTTCAGATATCTGAACAATGCTAAACCTCTTCAATCGCGGATCGATTCGTCTATGGTGCACAGGCAATAAAATATTTTTTAAATAATGTTTTAAACACATATAGCCTACTATTTTAAACACTTTATTGTTTTTACCTCTATAGTTGTGCTGTAAATTCACTTTAAAGAATATCTGCATTTCTCATTTTCATTCATGGAGATATGGAAATATGCCATGCTTTAGTTTAGTGGACGACTTCTGTCCCCTAGCGGAAAACAGATACTTTAAAATGAAAATGGCATAATGAAATGGCCACTATAAGCAGTAGATGGCAGCAGAGGACACTCCTTGGCTCATTAGCCATTGCCGCTTCGTAAAGCTGTGCTTTTGGATTTATTAAAAATATATATATTAATGCTAATAAGTAAATAATGCATTAAATACTTAAAAAAAAAAAAAAAATTAAACATTGCTTCAAAAAGGACACATGGTGCTAAAAGTACCCAGCCGACACAGACTTGTTTTCGTATTCTCATCTATGTTGCACAGGTCTATTAGTCTGCATTACAGCACTTTACAGGAAACAAGGACGTCTACATTGATCCGGATTCATTTGAAAACTGAGCTTTGGTTTCAAAACACTCTCCGTCCACACTACTTTTTCAAGCATTTTACAAAAGTTGTTCGTCCACATCAAAACATCTGAAACGCATAAAACTTAATAAAAGCTCGTAATGATACGGAGGGGCCAGACGTGATGTCAGAAGAGGTCAGATAATCTTTAAAGAGGCAGCGGGTGAATCCTGTAGACTGCAGTCAGAGAAACACATACAGAACACATCCGTAAAATATAACTTTGGAAAATTTGGAACATTTAAAGGTGCAATGATGACATTTATTTACTGTAGGCTTACTTGTCCACTAGAGGGAGCAGAAACCTGTACATTTTATGTGTGCACATTGATTTGCAGTGAGATACTCTATGACACTGATGAACTATGACATCTAATGAAATTAATATATCAGTAAGTAATCAAACAATTGCACAAAAAACTGGCATGAAATATATTTAACATTATAAATAGCTGTATTCATATAACAGGCCTAGCTCGTGTCCAGGAGTGTCCAGCAGATGTCGCTGTGCTCATGGTAAATAACTCGACTCTTTCATTCCTGGGGTTATTGCTGGATCTGCAAGAGAAACAGGCCTGCTGATGTTATGCTAGAGAATGAAATGGATCAAGTTAAACACTTTTGATTGGATTGTATTTCTCCATAAGATAGGCTACTTCAACTGAACTCAATCACCTGATAAAATGCATGTAAACTTTTTAAAATGTGTGTATGCATGGTGAATTGCACTAATATGGGACATTTTTTGCATTTCAGACTTCTGTGACATATTGCAATGTGTAGCCAAAATATTAAATTCACACCCAATACCGTTAAAAAAACCCTAGGATGTGTCCTAATCAAATCAAAAGAGAAAATGCAGATAACACATTTATAAAAGAAATGATAAACATATTAGTGTTTCTAATCTGCATCTTCCTAATGCGGGACAGTGAAAAGTCTATGATAAAAGGCTAAAATCACCTTAATTCATAGAATAGTAAAATCTTAATTTATTAATTCTCTTGGTTATGGTTAAGCATGGATAATTGAACATCATCAGACAAATAATAGAATATGATAGTTTTGATGCATTTATTATAAAGACATTAAGCAACTATTATCATTGGCCTTTGTTATGTTATGTAGAGTTAGAGTCAGAATTCCTGACTGTTTCCTAGCTCCTTTTACTTAACAACAAACACAAACAAACACAACAGGCATAGCCTAGGCCTATTTGAAGGCAAAATATAAAATCTTGAACAAACTTTAGGCTAGATTTAACCTTGAGTCAGAATTCATGAACATGCTGTGAACTGCAGGTGTAACATTGCACAAAACACCAAAAACCTCAAAATAACCATTTTTGTCCCACAAACCATGGCACACCACACATTTTGACTGACTGAAGTACTGTCCCACATTGGGCTAATTATACTGTCCCACTTTCCGCAACCACATTTCCTAAAGTGGTACACTAGGAAATTTGATAAAAAACATATAAAGTTATACTATTTTTTGATGGACAAACATTTAATAAGCACATTAGGCAAAAACTATTACACATAAGGCACATTATTACAAAAAGTAGCATGATTGTTTTGTTTAAAATGATATCAAGTTTGTCCAAACTCTGTCACTGACCTTCGTGTGGTCTTCACATGAGGTGCTTCTTGTTTGATGATTGCGCCACCCTTATACAGGGCTGCCAACTTTTCAAAAAAACTTGGAGTGAGATTTGGTGGGGCCAACCAAAATTTTGCCACGTACAAAACAAAAAATTTTGGCTCATTCAGCATCATTACCGTACACACACACACACACACACACAAAAAATATATAGTATTGTTTTTTATTTCTTTTTTTGCCATTGATAGATAAGTATAGGTTGATACATAATAAATTCTGTCTATTAAGACAAAATGCATGCATCTATATGACGCTTTGTATACAGTATATCCTATAGACACACACACAATTGTAAAGCATTAAATAGAGGCATGGTTTTGTCTAAATAGAACAAATTGATTATACATAAACCTAGAGCTTTTACAGGGAAGAAAGGGGGGAAAGGGGTCTGTTGCTGTTCTGTCTGTCGTTCGGTCTGTCCTGTCTGTTGCTGATCTGTCTGTCGTTCGGTCTGTTGCTGTTCTGTCTGTCCAGTCTGTCGTTCGGTCTGTCCTGTCTGTTGCTCTTCTGTCTGTCCAGTCTGTCATTCTGTCTGTCCTGTCTGTTGCTGATCTGTCTGTCGTTCGGTCTGTTGCTGTTCTGTCTGTCCAGTCTGTCGTTCGGTCTGTCCTGTCTGTTGCTCTTCTGTCTGTCCAGTCTGTCATTCTGTCTGTCCTGTCTGTTGCTGTTCTGTCTGTCCAGTCTGTCGTTCGGTCTGTCCTGTCTGTTGCTCTTCTGTCTGTCCAGTCTGTCATTCTGTCTGTCCTGTCTGTTGCTGTTCTGTCTGTCCAGTCTGTCGTTCGGTCTGTCCTGTCTGTTGCTCTTCTGTCTGTCCAGTCTGTCGTTCGGTCTGTCCTCTCTGTTACTCTTCTGTCTGTCCAGTCTGTCCTGTCTGTTGCTCTTCTGTCTGTCCAGTCTGTCGTTCTGTCTGTCCTGTCTGTTGCTCTTCTGTCTGTCCAGTCTGTCGTTCTGTCTGTGCTGTCTGTTGCTCTTCTGTCTGTCCAGTCTGTCATTCTGTCTGTCCTGTCTGTTGCTGTTCTGTCTGTCCAGTCTGTCGTTCGGTCTGTCCTGTCTGTTGCTCTTCTGTCTGTCCAGTCTGTCGTTCGGTCTGTCCTCTCTGTTACTCTTCTGTCTGTCCAGTCTGTCCTGTCTGTTGCTCTTCTGTCTGTCCAGTCTGTCGTTCTGTCTGTCCTGTCTGTTGCTCTTCTGTCTGTCCAGTCTGTCCTGTCTGTTGCTCTTCTGTCTGTCCAGTCTGTCGTTCGGTCTGTCCTGTCTGTTGCTCTTCTGTCTGTCCAGTCTGTCGTTCTGTCTGTCCTGTCTGTTGCTCTTCTGTCTGTCCAGTCTGTCATTCTGTCTGTCCTGTCTGTTGCTGTTCTGTCTGTCCAGTCTGTCGTTCGGTCTGTCCTGTCTGTTGCTCTTCTGTCTGTCCAGTCTGTCGTTCGGTCTGTCCTCTCTGTTACTCTTCTGTCTGTCCAGTCTGTCGTTCTGTCTGTCCTGTCTGTTACTCTTCTGTCTGTCCAGTCTGTCGTTTGGTCTGTCCTGTCTGTTGCTCTTCTGTCTGTCCAGTCTGTCGTTCGGTCTGTCCTGTCTGTTGCTCTTCTGTCTGTCCAGTCTGTCGTTCGGTCTGTCCTGTCTGTTGCTCTTCTGTCTGTCCAGTCTGTCGTTCGGTCTGTCCTGTCTGTTGCTGTTCTGTCTGTCCAGTCTGTCGTTCGGTCTGTCCTGTCTGTTGCTGTTTTGTCTGTCCAGTCTATTGTTCAGTCTGTCCTGTCTGTTGCTGTTCTGTCTGTCCAGTCTGTCATTCGGTCTGTCCTGTCTGTTGCTCTTCTGTCTGTCGTTCGGTCTGTCCTGTCTGTTGCTCTTCTGTCTGTCCAGTCTGCCGTTCGGTCTGTCCTGTCTGTTGCTCTTCTGTCTGTCCAGTTTGTCGTTCGGTCTGTCCTGTCTGTTGCTGTTCTGTCTGTCCAGGCTCTCGTTCGGTCTGTCCTGTCTGTTGCTCTTCTGTCTGTCCAGTCTGTTGCTGTTTTGTCTGTCCAGTCTATTGTTCAGTCTGTCCTGTCTGTTGCTGTTCTGTCTGTCCAGTCTGTCATTCGGTCTGTCCTGTCTGTTGCACTTCTGTCTGTCGTTCGGTCTGTCCTGTCTGTTGCTCTTCTGTCTGTCCAGTCTGTCGTTCGGTCTGTCCTGTCTGTTGCTCTTCTGTCTGTCCAGTCTGTCGTTCGGTCTGTCCTGTCTGTTGCTCTTCTGTCTGTCCAGTCTGTCGTTCGGTCTGTCCAGTCTATTGTTCAGTCTGTCCTGTCTGTTGCTGTTCTGTCTGTCCAGTCTGTCATTCGGTCTGTCCTGTCTGTTGCTCTTCTGTCTGTCGTTCGGTCTGTCCTGTCTGTTGCTCTTCTGTCTGTCCAGTCTGTCGTTCGGTCTGTCCTGTCTGTTGCTGTTCTGTCTGTCCAGGCTGTCGTTCGGTCTGTCCTGTCTGTTGCTCTTCTGTCTGTCCAGTCTGTCCTGTCTGTTGCTGTTCTGTCTGTCCAGTCTGTCATTCGGTCTGTCCTGTCTGTTGCTCTTCTGTCTGTCCAGTCTGTCATTCGGTCTGTCCTGTCTGTTGCTCTTCTGTCTGTCCAGTCTGTCATTCGGTCTGTCCTGTCTGTTGCTCTTCTGTCTGTCCAGTCTGTCGTTCGGTCTGTCCTGTCTGTTGCTATTCTGTCTGTCCAGTCTGTCATTCGGTCTGTCCTGTCTGTTGCTGTTCTGTCTGTCCAGTCTGTCGTTCGGTCTGTCCTGTCTGTTGCTCTTCTGTCTGTCCAGTCTGTCGTTCGGTCTGTCCTGTCTGTTGCTGTTCTGTCTGTCCAGTCTGTCATTCGGTCTGTCCTGTCTGTTGCTCTTCTGTCTGTCCAGTCTGTCGTTCGGTCTGTCCTGTCTGTTGCTCTTCTGTCTGTCCAGTCTGTCATTCGGTCTGTCCTGTCTGTTGCTGTTCTGTCTGTCCAGTCTGTCGTTCGGTCTGTCCTGTCTGTTGCTGTTCTGTCTGTCCAGTCTGTCATTCGGTCTGTCCTGTCTGTTGCTCTTCTGTCTGTCCAGTCTGTCGTTCGGTCTGTCCTGTCTGTTGCTCTTCTGTCTGTCCAGTCTGTCATTCGGTCTGTCCTGTCTGTTGCTGTTCTGTCTGTCCAGTCTGTCGTTCGGTCTGTCCTGTCTGTTGTGCGGCTCTTTTTTGCTGTGGCTGATCTTTCAGTAAAAAAAAAAAACAGTGTTGGGCAAGCTATTCTGAAACTGTAGCTTTACAAGCTACTTGTAAGTTAAGTAGTTAAGTTACATTCAAGATACCCTTTTGAAAAAGTAGCTACACTAGCCTTTGGCTTGCTCAGTTGGGGACACTAAATTTTCAAATAAATATCCAAATAAATTTAATTACTAAACTAAATTAACTATATCAACTACATTACTTAAATATATATGATAATTGAAATGAGCTGATGACATCAGTGTTTTCTCCAGAGCGGCTGTACAGCCGAATCAAATTCTGTTCATTATTTTCCTGTTTAACACTGTGAAGCTGCTTTGAGACAATCTGCATTGTAAAAAGCGCTTTGACTTGACTTGACTACAAGTTACTATCAAAAAGTAGCTAGCTACATTGAAACTACTTTTCTTTTTTCTTTTTTTTTACAATGACATTGTTACAAATAACTGAATAATTGTTAATGAAGAATGTTATAATATTTGGGGTTTCAAGCTACATAATGCAATGTATTTATGATTTCAAAGAGTTTGGGACACCAACATTTCAATGGCAAAAACTGTCAGAATCATTTGATTTTGTAAACTATACGATACACACAATACTCAAATGAATGAATGAATGAGGCATTTATATAGCGCTTTCAATACTCAGATATAGCCTATATCTCAAACTGGCTGTCAAAGTGGCTACACATTTAGCATCAGTGCAAAAACAAAATGTATGCAACTTAAATTAAATACTCAGGAGTCAGGATTAGTCTAAAAATGCAGGTTAAACAGCAGTAGGCTACAGTACAGATACATTTCATGTCTGAACGGGATTTGAGCGAATGTTGTTTTACCGGTGAGTGCGCGGTTCATGAGTGGAGCGCGCCTGCATAGAGCGTCACACCGCTCCGCTTCGCTCATTACAGGCTCAGTCTCGTCAGAACCCAAAACAGAATGCAGCTTTTGGTCACGCTACACCGTATTTATTTACACATTTATCTTGAACCCCCTCACCGAAAGCATAACTAGTCGATCACGAGTGGCTCAACAGGTAGATCTATAGATAAACTCATCTTTCAGGCATTTGACAGACCGGGTTGACACTTCAGCGTGAGAAATCAGGGGTGTGGCGTGTGAGCGTGTGAAACCAATCAAATGCGTGTGTCTCACGGCCAATGCGTGAGAGTTGGCAGCCCTGCTTATATATGACTGGACATTTGGGAGGTCATGTGATTTTGACACCACAGCTATGGCGAACGCATAGTTCCCTTTCGAGAACGAAGTTGCAACTGTCACTGGCCAATGCCAGTCAAGATGGTGAAAAAGGGGTGGGGCCCTACCACTATATAATTTGCTGTCTTGGCGGCATTAGCTCAGAATCTTCCTCTTTCATGGACTACTACAATACTGAAGACAGCTGTGGAGAAGACGCAAGAAGACGGATTTCCCTCTTGGCATTCCAGCATGTCCACCGTTTGCACGCTGTGTTCAGGCATCCCACGAATTCTGCATTCTATGCCTAGGTCTCGCCCATGCGCCGAGCTTCCGCTCCGAGGAAATGAGCTGCTTTTTTTCCTGACTTACATGACGAGGCCTGGGCTGAGCCCCAATCGGCTCGCACCCACGCTGGCGGGTCGGAAATTTTTACTAAAGTCGATGGCGCGGAAGCCCGGTGATGCACACGCATTCTGCCTGTTAAGGAATCCATAGCAGCACACCTCTGCCCTTCATCAGCCTTGGTGAAGCCGGGCGCTTTCCTGCCGTCGAGGCCCTGTCGCCTGACTGCTCACATCGCGAACAAGGCCTACGCCACCTACGACAACTGACTCTGCAGGACCTGGCTGAAATGTTTCGGAAAAATATGGAGCTTCAGCAATGACAAGAGGCCCAAATGTAGCGAGAGGCAGTTCGGCAGGAGCAACGCTGGAAAACAATGCAGCATCAATTCAACCTTCTTAGGGAGGAAGTGGATGTCCGTACCACCCCTGAACTTGGGGGTTTATCAGGACCTGATCAACAGTTTGAAATGCCGGATAATGGGTCCAATGCCTCTGTGCCCCTTGCTCCAGATCCTGCCTGAGGTATGATTGATCCTAAGTTGCAGAAGTTGCAAGATTCAGATGACATTGAACATTTTCTCACCACTTTTGAAAGAATTGCTCTGGCCTGCAAGTGGGGAAAAATTGATTGGGCCCTTATGTTAGTTCCCTTATTGACTGGTAAGGCTAGGAGTGCCTATGTGCACATGGACATTGAGGAGTCATTAGAATATGAAAAAGTAAAATCTGCTGTTTTAAGCAAGTACGCCAAATGTGTCCATGGTGAAGAGCAGACTTACCTAATAGTTGGAGTGCAGGTAGTGGTACAGGAGCTACCCTATTTATTGAGAGTAGGAGTAGTAGAAAAATTACCATATCCTGTGATTTTAGGTCAAGATTTTCCTTCACTGTTGAATTTATTGCTTCCTAACTCTGTTTCTAGTATGGTGATGACCCGGGCTCAGGTTAAGCAGTCTGCGGATGATTCTGAAATTCTTAAAAGTCTCCCATTCTTTGATTCAGAGTTGGTGGTTGGACCAGGTAAGGTGAGGAAATCTAGACGACAGAGGAGGCAAGAGAAGTACAAATACCTGCAAGCTGATGGTCGGGGAGAGGACGGTAAGCTGGATGATGTGACTGAGTTTAAGATTCCTAGTAACATGGCTGAAATGCAAAAGGAAGATTCTGTTGTGTCTTTGCTGTATCAACAAGTTAAGTTGGCAAGCCAAGAAGAAGGTGAGGGGTGCGTAAAAGACAGAGTAGGTGAGAGGTTTGTCCTTCAGGAGGTGTTGTATCGGCAACAGGGAGATAGCTTGCAGATGGTGGTACCTAAGGCAGTTCAAAATGTAGTCCTAACTACATGTAGTCCTAACGTCATTCCATTCCCTGGGCAGGCCACCTGGGTAGGCAGAAATCATTGGCCTGAATTAGGAGACATTTTTATTGGCCTGGTCTCAGAAGAGATGTAGTGGAATTCTGTAAAACTTGTCCAGAGTGTCAGATGACCTCTAATAGACTTCCGTCTAAAGCTCCACTTCAACCTCTTCCAGTTATTGCAGTTCCATTTGAACGACTTGCTATGGATATTGTTGGTCCAGTTGAGAAAAGTAGGGCAGGCCACAGGTTTATGTTAGTTGTGAGTGATTATGCTACTAAATATCCAGAAGTGTTTCCTTTGAGGACGATTGGAGCTAAGCAAGTGGCATCCTGTTTGATCCAGCTGTTTTCTAGGGTAGGATTTCCTAGGGAGATTCTTACAGATTGTGGGACTAATTTTACCTCAAAGCTTTTGAAGCAAGTCTATCAGTTGTTGAGCATTAAGGGCTTAAAGTCTACGCCGTTCCATCCTCAAACGGATGGATTAGTAGAGAGGTTTAATCAAACCCTTAAAAATATGCTTAGGAAATTTATAAATGAGGCTGGCTCAGACTGGAATCAATGGTTGCCCTATTTGCTATTTGCATACCGTGAAGTACCCCAGGCCTCCACAGGGTTTTCCCCTTTTGACTTGTTATATGGCCATGAAGTAAGAGGACCATTGTCACTGTTGAAAGAGACATGGGCCGGCCAGAAGGGACAAGGGGAAAAAATGGATGTTGCATCCTTCGTAGTGGCAATGCATGAAAAGTTGCGAAAGATGACCTCTTTGGCTCAAGAGCATATGGCAGAGGCTCAGCAGAAACAAAAATCCTGGTATGATAAAACTACAAGAAGCCGTTCATTTGTACCAGGTCAGCAGGTGCTTGTAATGTTGCCTACAGTGTCCAGTAAGCTTTTAGCCAAATGGCAAGGGCCCTTTAAAGTCCTCAAGAAGGTAGGACCTACAACCTATGAGGTTTCAACCCCAGGACAAGTCCGGTCAAGTAGAGTTTTGCATGTAAATCTTTTGAAGGAGTGGTCCCCCCCGGAAGGACTGTATGCTGATTCGGTCTGTGAAAGACGAGGAAGAGGTGGAGGAGCAGTATTTTCCTGTTCAGAATTCAGCAGTGCTTAAATTAGATCATCTCTCTGTGTTCCAGCAATGACAACTTCAGCCTCTGTGTCATCCGGAATTGTTCCAAGAAAGGCCTGGTCTAACAGAGCTGGTGGAGCAGGACATTGTCTTGAAAGAGGATGCAGTTCCAAAGAGACTGAGTTATCGTATCCCTGAAAAAATTACTTCCAGCTCTTAAGAAGGAGCTAGACCTGATGATTTCTTTAGGGGTGGTTGAACCTTCTAAAAGTGAATGGTGCAGTCCTGTGGTCTTAGTACCAAAAAAGGATGGAACTACAAGATTTTGCATTGACTTCCGATATTTGAATTCTGTTTCGAAATTTGACTCCTACCCAATGCCTCGTATTGAGGAGTTGATTGAACGCCTGGGTAATGCAAAATATCTAAGCACTGTTGATCTCTGTAAAGGATACTGGCAAGTTCCTTTGAGTACCAGATCTAAAGAGTTGACTGCTTTCCGGACTCCTTGGGGCCTACATCATTTTAAGACCATGCCATTTGGCCTGCATGGGGCTCCGCCCACTTTCCAAAGACTGATGGATCAGGTATTGTATGGCTTGTCTGACTTTACCTCAGCATACCTTGATGACATTGTGATTTTTAGTGGAACCTGGGAAGAGCATCTGAAGCACTTGCAGGTGGTTTTAAGATGCATTCAAGAAGCAGGACTGACCATCAATCCTGGTAAATGTGCCTTGGCGGAACAAGAGACCGAATACCTGGGCTACGTCCTGGGAAATGGAGTCATTCTGCCTCAAGTGGGAAAGGTGCAAGCTGATAAGTCCTGTCCCCTACCAAAGACCAAGAAACAGGTGCGGTCTTTCCTTGGATTGGTTGGATGGTATCGTCGATTTGTGCCCAATTTTTCTTCCAGAGCTGCTGCCCTAACAGATCTGATCAAAAAGAGTGCTCCAAACTAGATTCAGTGGACTGAGCAGGCCCAGAGAGCTTTCCAGGATATTCAAGGAGCTCTACAGGAAGGCCCAGTGTTGTACAGTCCCAGGTTTGATCAACCGTTTGTTTTACAGACTGATGCTTCCGGAGTTGGACTAGGAGCAGTGTTACTCCAGGGAGAAGTGGGAAATTATCACCCTGTGGCTTATATTAGCTGTAAATTGTTTCCTAGGGAAGTGCGCTATTCCACTATTGAGAAGGAATGCTTGGCGGTAAAGTGGGCCTTGGACTCTTTGAAATACTATCTTTTGGGCAGGCATTTCACTTTGGAGACCGACCATAGGGCTCTCCTATGGATAAATAAAATGAAGGACTCTAATGCCAGGATAACTCGCTGGTACTTGTCTCTGCAACCCTATAAGTTTACGGTTTCCCATCGACCAGGGAAAGAGAACCTGGCAGCTGATTTCCTCTCCCGTCACGTAAGTGAGGAACCAGAGGTGGGGGAGAGTGTGACGGGTGCGTAGCCCACCTCACATATTTGGCCTTTACCATGGTTTGACTGAGTTATTTTGGAGTTTAATTTAATGTTTGTTACTTTATTTAAATCCCTGTATTATAATGAAAACAGAGGACAATGAATGGGTTAAAAGTTTATTAAAATCTTGAATATATAGAAGGGTGCAAACTACTTATATTTCTTTTTGCTGTTTGACTTTACCTGAGTCCTAGGTTGCTCTGGTCCATGGAGTGACGGCCGCATTCCATGTGGCAGCAGACAAAGGAAGAGGCGGGGCTTCAGCCTCCAAACTTATGCTGTTTCAGAGGAAGTTGGACTGTACCATCATGTTCTGATTTAGAAGGGAATTTTTGTTTTATTTTATTTAGTTATCTCTTTGTTTGATTTTAAGTTTTCTTTTCAAATGTTTGGTTGGATGATTGTAATAGGTTGGGCATGATAATGGATGTTGTGTTGTAAGTGTTATTTTGTTTGAGTTTATTTGGTAAAGGTATTATTTTGATATTTACCCATTATTTTTGTTTGGTAGAGGCTAAACGGGTATTTATAGCATTGTGGGGAAGAGCAGAAGTTAGTCAGTATTGCTCAGCCACAGTACCATCATGACCTGCTGACCTTAGTGGTTTTGATTCGTTACTTTGCTCACAGGGGAGATTTATTTTTAGGCCTGTTTAATTTGTTAGCTTCAGTTAACATACCTCTCAGGTTTTTTTTGTATGGACTTTGTTTGAAATCTGCCCCTATATATAATTTTTGTGTTTTTGGTTGGAAGAAATAAACTTCCGTCTTTTTCTACTACCTGTCCTGCCTGTTCTTGGCCTTGACCACCACAGAGAGCTTTCGCTTAAAACCGCACAGCTGCTCGCCCTTGCTTCGGTTAAGTGTGTGGTGGCTTTACAAGCGCTCTCTGTGGATGCTGACTGTATGCAATTTGGACCCGGTGATTGTAGTGTCACTCTCAAACCGAGACTGGGCTACATGCCTAAATCGCTTTAACACTCCTGCCGTTTGCCCCGGAACCAACAGATACCACTTCTCATCACGTGCTATGCCCAGTGTGGATCTTGTGAGTTTATGTTGGCCGCACAGCTCAGTTCCGGCAATCTGATCAGCTGTTCGTGTGTTTTAGGGGCAGCGCTAAAAGACAGCCTGTCTCTAAGCAACGACTGTCGCATTGGGTGGTTGAGGCGATTGCATTGGCTTATTCTAGCAGAGAAATGGAGTGCCCTATCGGTGTCAGAGCACATTCGACGAGGGCAATTGCCTCTTCACTGGCATGGCCTAAAGGCGTCCCATCAAAGACATTTGTATGGCGGCTGGATGGTCTTCACAGAATACCTTCGCCAGATTCTACAATTTGGACGTGTGCTCATTAGCCTCTCATGTCCTGGCAGTAGGTTCGAGCCATATTCTTCTGCCTTCAACTTCTAGCCGCTAGTCTAGGCAGGTGGTTTCGACCAGGTCGTATAGATTGAATTTGGGGACGGAGCCAGTGCCGCATTCAGACTGTGAGGCTTCCCCCTCGTACCGGCAGGAAGCGAGTCTTAGGTGTCCTACATTAGGCAGTGTTCCACTTTATGGCAATTCACCCTACATAGGCCTACTACAGTACATCCGCCATGTTGTCATTATCATGTGATCTACTGTCAGTTGCGTCGCTTCACTGCCATTCACAAATCCCTCCCGTGGCCTTATGGGATAGTAAAGTGTTCATTGGATGCGCACTTCAGACTTGACGCCTACTGCTTTATAAATACTGTGACTTAGGACTTTGGACACTAGTCTTTTCACATACTGATTTTTGCCAACAATATATTGGGGAAGTATGCATATTCAGATCAGATGCATCGGTTGACTTTGGGTCGCTGGAATCATAAGTTTATGATTTAGTGATTTAATGATTTACTACACATGTGGCCTGGATTCACATGGTCATGGGGAGGGTTCATGAAGTGAGGCCAGCTAAAGTAAAAATGTGTTCTGGTCCAATGGTCCTACTAACAAGCTTACAATTATCCCTGACAAATCAAAGTGACATCTTAACAGACATTATGGTTACAGGCAGCTGAATATGAACTTGTTTTATGTTGGCACCAGGAAATGAAGATACAGACGAAAAGGCCAAAGAATCATTAAAGAATTAGTTCACTTCAAAATGAACATTTCCTGATAATTTACTCACCCCCATCTCATCCAAGATGTTCATGTTTTTGTTTCTTCAGTCGAAAAGAAGTTAAGTTTATTGAGGAAAACATTCCAGGATTTTTCTCCACATAATGGACTTCAATGGGAACCAACGGCTGAAGGTCCAAATCAATGCAGTTTCAGAGGAAGGGCTTCAGAGGCTCTGATGATCCCAGAGGAATAGGGTCTGATCCAGACAAACCATCGGACATAAAAAAAAAAACAAACATTTATATACTTTTTAACCTCAAATGCTCGACTTTTGTGTTATTCTTCACGGCGTATGACGTCATCACGTTGGAAAGGTCACATGACGTAGGTGGAAGGACCGACCCAGTGCCGAAAAACTCCATCTCATGTTCTCCTCCAACTTTAAAATCGTCCGACATCATTGTTTGACCTTTATTTTTGTAAAGGCCGTTTGATTTAGTCTTTGCACGTTCGTTTTAACACTGGGTCGGTACTTCCACCTATGTCACGCGAGACGTGCATTGAAATAAAGTATAATATCGCAAAAGTGTTATATGAGTGCATTACTTAAAAGTGTACTATGAATGCTTTACATACAGTTTTTGTGGATTTTTATATACTGTCACGTTTGGTTTGTCTTAGTTTTCATGGACTTCTAGTTTGTTTTCATTTATAACATGTTTAGATTCCCTCCACTCCTCCGTTACCATGGACACTGATCATCACAGCTGTACGTCTTTTAGTTCATCACCATTGTATACTTCAGTCCCTCCACTCAGTGTTTGTCCGCTCACAGTTATGTTCATTTTGTTGTTTGGAACTTTATTCAGTCTCCCTACAAACACCCCGTGACATATTCTATCACTAAGTTCTATTTTAATGGATTTTCATGAAAAACATAGTAGAAATGTATAAATAACATGTATATTATATATTATATTTTAAATAGTTCACAAGTCTATTTTCTATGATGAGTATATGTAAAAGTTATGAAAGATGGGTTCAAGTGTACTACAAGTGGTAACTAAATACATCTTTTAATACAGAGATAGTATGTTAAAAGCACATTTTAGTTCAAATTCATGGTGTCTCAAAATAGCACAGTTAAGTACACTTACAGTGGGGCAAAAAAGTATTTAGTCAGTTCTCCCACTTAAAAAGATGAGGGAGCTGTAATTTTCATCATAGGTACACTTCAACTATGAGAGACAAAATGAGGGAAAAAAATCCACAAAATCACATTGTCTGATTTTTAAAGAATTTATTTGCAAATTATGGTGGAAAAGAAGTATTTGGTCACCTACAAAAAAGCAAGATTTTGGCTCTCACAGACCTGTATCTTCTTCTTTAAGGGGCTCCTCTGTCCTCCACTCGTTACCTGTATTAATGGCACCTGTTTGAACTCGTTATCAGTATAAAATACACCCCAAACAGTCAGACTCCAAACTCCACTATGGCCAAGACCAAAGAGCTGTCAAAGGACACCAGAAACAACATTGTAGACCTGCACCAGGCTGGGAAGACTGAATCTGCAATAGGTAAGCAGCTTGGTGTGAAGAAATCAACTGTGGGAGCAATTATTAGAAAATGGAAGACATACAAGACCACTGATAATCTCCCTCGATCTGGGGCTCCATGCAAGATCTCACCCCGTGGGGTCAAAATGATCACAAGAACAGTGAGCAAAAATCCCAGAACCACACGGGGGGACCTAGTGAATGACCTGCAGAGAGCCGGGACCAAAGTAACAAAGGCTACCATCAGTAACACACTACGCCGCCAGGGACTCAAATCCTGCAGTGCCAGACGTGTCCCCCTGCTTAAGCCAGCACATGTCCGGGCCCGTCTGAAGTTTGATAGAGAGCATTTGGATGATCCAGAAGAGGATTGGGAGAATGTCAATTCGTGAACGTTTGACCTCTGTCATTGCCAACAAAGAGTATATAACAAAGTATTGAGATGAACTTTTGTTATTGACCAAATACTTATTTTCCACCATAATTTGCAAATAAATTCTTTAAAAATCAGACAATGTGATTTTCTGGATTTTTTTCTCATCCTGTCTCTCATAGCTGAAGTGTACCTATGATGATACAGGCCTCTCTCATCTTTTTGAGTGGGAACTTGCACAATTGGTGGCTGACTAAATACTTTTTTGCCTCCCTGTAAGTGTACTTAAGATTATCCTAAGAAGTACTAAAGAATCATTTTTAGAATATTAAGTACAAAATTAGTGCGCAAAAATAGAGCACTGTAAGTACATTATGGAAGTGTACTGAAATAAAGTATTACCTGGGACTGCCTTTTCCACAACTGCAATACCAATAATAAATATAGCTGCGAGCAGCAATTATTGGGGTTCAAGCGTTTAAGGCCTTGAAGCACATGCATAAAAAGGTTTTGTTTTATTTGGCAAGCCTGTAACCACTTCGATCATAGATGGAAAAGACCATTTACCGCCAATACAGGCAATTTACCACAGGAAATATATGGTTTTTAAAGGTTTTTTCCTTTTATAGCGCCACCAACTGGCCAATCGTCGCAATTTTTTTCATGTGACCTCAGATCGAGCTCATACACAAGTGTCCCGAGTTTAGTGAAAATATCTCGTTCTGTTCACAAGTTATAACCCTTTTAGTAAAAGTGGCCCCGGTCACATCAAACATGGCTCGCATTAGGGACCTTGAATTAAATTATTGATGAGTTATTGATATTCACTCTCCAGAGAATATTTCTGTACTGGTTTGGTTCTGATCAGGAAAAAAAACCTAGGAGTAATTCGCAAAAGTAGGTTTTTCAAAAAATCCAAAATAGCCGAAAATTCTTCCTAACAGTTAGGAAGAATTTTTATTGTGTGTGTGTGTGTGTGTGTGTGTGAGATGGGTAGGTTTAGGGATAGTGTGTGTGTGTGTGTGTGATGGATAGGTTTAGGGGTATTGTGTGTGTGTGTGTGTGTGAGTGTGTGATAAAGCGGGGTATGTTGTAGTTACTCGCATGGAATGATAAACTGTGGTCGGAGGATCCAGTCGAGGCCCCTCCCCTCCGGTGACGACATGATATCTGGGAACCTCCTCAATGAGGGAATGTCTGTCTCTGGCTCTTCTCCTCTCAAGTGCTTTTCCTTACAGATGATGTCCTGAACTTTATTTTTGAGCAAACTTTGATAAAGCGACATGGATCAGAAAGACAAGCTGAGTTCCTTCAGCATCAAGAGTCTGCTGCTCCCGTCCAAGAGCGAGGAACATCCCGAGAAGAGCACGCTGCTGTCGGGCACCGGTCCCGGGCGATCCCCGGAGCCCAGCGACCCGGAGCCCGTTAAAGATGCGGGAGAACCCAACAAAACTGCGAAGCTCGACAAACCGCCGTTCAGCTACAACGCGCTGATCATGATGGCAATCAGACAAAGCCCGGAGAAAAGACTCACGCTTAACGGGATCTACGAGTTCATCATGAAGAACTTCCCGTTTTACCGGGAGCACAAGCAAGGGTGGCAGAACTCCATCCGTCACAATCTGAGTCTGAATAAATGCTTCGTGAAAGTGCCGAGGCATTACGACGACCCGGGAAAAGGCAACTACTGGATGCTGGACCCCTCGAGCGATGATGTGTTCATCGGCGGGACGACGGGGAAACTCCGGAGGCGCTCGGCGACTTCCAGAGGGAAGCTGGCTATCAAGAGAGGACTTCGGTTTGCCCCATTGGGCTTGGGAATAAACGAGACGGCGAATAACCCACTGTACTGGCAAATATCGCCTTTATTATCTCTACACCATCCACATTACAACGGCGCGTCGCACGGGTTCCTGAATCAAGCGCATTACGGTTCTTTCGTCCCCGGAATAGAGCGGGATGCGACGCGACCCGGATACGGGATGAGCTCGGCGCCCGTCGGGCTACTGTCAGTCCCGTCAGGATACCTCCACCCCCCGGGCCTGCAGAACTCCTTCAGCTCTCAGCACACACTACGGACAATGTCATCGTTCTCCGCCGCTGTTTCCAGTGGCTTGCCCGGGGTTCTGTCCCAGCAGGACAGAGTTTCTCCAGACTCATTTTAAACGGGTTTCGCCGAATCCCAGCAAACATTGGCCAAAAATAGTCGCGGTAGGACGGCATAAATCGGTACAAATATGTAACAGAACATTTCCTAAAAATGCGTTAAGATATGCCTGTTCATTTTGGAACAGTTTTTCCAGCAGGACGCGTGCCATCTCCATTACAGAAGCTTGTGTCCGCCACTCACTGACCAAAAAAAGGACTTTTTAATCGCACAGTTCTGACGTTATTTCTTGCAATTGCAACTTAAATCAATTGTTAATAATGTGAGATATTTACTCGGTCAGAAGTGGCGGGACCAAGCCGCCGTGCCGATCAGTTTTTAGCTTCGCAAGCGCGCGCTTTCTTGTTTATTTATACAGTGTTCCAAGTCCAGTTAATTTATACTTTAATACTTACATGATCCATTAATCCGCAGTGCTACTGAGATGATCAATGTTGCGGGTCTGAGTTAACTGACTCAACACTTTATTTATCTTCATTTTCTCAGGTCCAGACACAGATGAATTATGGGATGCATGCCTGTCGATCATAATCGTCGAAAATAATAAATGCAACTTTAGTAGATTAAGTAGAGCCTCGGAGCACTACTCACGCATTTTACATACAGGCCCAAACTTTACACAATAGTTGCATGCACTCAAATGATTTTCAAGCTTGCAAAAACAAACGGATTAACATCTCATAAAACATTAGACATACAGTGAAATTAATAAACGAATGCATTACAAAAAACACACAAAACACAGGAATCCACAATGTATTAAACCCCGAAACTCTCGCGCATGCAAATGAACGCGCGTGTCTGTAGCACGGAGTGTGTGTGGACGCGCAATGCAAAGTAAACTCAAGCACTGCACTTCAGTGGCCCGAGGCTCAGGCTAATGTACTCCATTACACTGTTGCTTTAAAGTTTTGCACTTTTAAAGATAAAGATTTTAGCACTGAAAGAACAAAACGCTTTTGTATTTACACAAATTGAGAATTTGTACAAAATGAATAAACAATAAATGTTTGTTTTACACAGCTCTTTACATTATATGAGGCAGTTATTGGTGCAACAATCACACATCTGACTTTAGCTGTAATAGTTGTGCACTGCTAAATAAACGAATACCTCTAAATCAAATCTCATTTCGGCACCTGGTCAGAAATCATTCAAACATAGCAAACCTGCATGGCCACAATTATGATTGCATTTGTGAACTATTGCTTTTATAGTGTGTGTGTGTTTGTTTCAGTAGAGCCACAGAATATATAGCTACTACCACACACTCATGAATGTGTTTATTAATGACGTGGCTATGAGTGAAGCAGTGTTAACCCTGCGCAAGGCTACATCTCACATAATAATGAATGAGTAACATCACTTACACTCGTTCGGCTGCGCGAGCAGAGATTAATGCACACACACATTAGAATTCTTCTGTGGAACAGAAGTGTGTGTAGTGTGTGTGTGTGGCATAGTGGGCATAAATGGACTCACGGAACAAAAATATTCTAGGTGACAAAATAAACATTTGCGAAAGATATGATTGTATAAGGGCTCTATGTGTATGAGATTCGGGAATGAACAGCTCAGAGGAAGGCCCGTGCGCGTGTGTTTGTGTGTTGTCTCGCAATTCCTAAAATACATTTCAGAATTATTTAGATTTTTGGTAATATAGTAATGAACTAATGAATCGATTAGCAGATGCATTTTAAAAAATATATACATAAAATAGGCTCTGTATTCAAATAAACAGGCATACTAATGAAACGAGTGATCAACACAGGAAATGTGCTGTGCAGAAATATATATCATGTTTGAACATTTGT
This sequence comes from Rhinogobio ventralis, assembly GCA_039654625.1. NCBI lineage: Eukaryota > Metazoa > Chordata > Actinopteri > Cypriniformes > Gobionidae > Rhinogobio > Rhinogobio ventralis. The sequence goes on from CM077204.1 coordinate 348,827, forward strand.
GGAGCAAAAGATTGTGTGTGAAAATGAAGCAAACTCTTAATATAAATGTATGGGTGGCGTCTTTTACAAATTTACCAAAATAGTGTTTTTAATCATTAATACTTTAGCAAAGTTTTTAATAAACGAATTCATTTTTCTTCAATGAATATACTGTAATTCAAATATGTTAATATTAGTATATTAAAAAAAAGTAAGTAAAGATTGTGAAAGCATTGGCCGTGATCCCATAATACTTTAATATTTTTAAATGTGATGGTTTCATTATAAATACTTCATAAATGATATTCCCCATTCTTCTTGTGTTATTGGAAGAACTGTTGCTTTAATCACCTCGATCACCACTCATATTAGCGCAGAATCCCGAATCCTGAAACGCGGGTGTTCACTGTGCCCCCATCATCATATAATCCCCCAGTTCTTCATGTCCCGTTTGATATTCCCATGGTTGTACATTAAATATGGATACTTGAATTTAACAATAATTCGTTTGTAGACCCGTTCACACCAAGAGTAATAACGATAACGCCACCAATATGCAATATTAACCTAACCCTAATTTCAGGAGCGATACTGTGCGACACTTATTGTTATGGGTGTGAACAGGCCTTAAACAATAACCATAAAGATAACTATATCAGCTTTCACACTATAGTGCACATGAATGCTCGAGCTCTTTAGAGCAGGGTGGATTCTGGAAAACAATAATCCTGAAGGTGATTAATATGATCTTGTGAAGTATTATCGATATATTTACAGTCATTGGTGTGAGCGGGCCAGTGTCTCGAAACCAAGGCCGGGTAACACACTCCTGGAGATATTATTGAGTATTCTGGCTTCGGACCTGACTCTAACAATCACTTGATAAAACCAAAACTGCTTCCATCCTCTAACAACACACTGCAGTGGTGTAAGTTGTATCCTACGTGTAGTATACGTTTTATCGGGAAAGTTAAGCATCAATTGAGTCTATACGAAATGACTTGGACAAACACCCCAAATACCCCAATCTTGTCATTTATATCTGTCTATCCAAACGTCATATTCATCATCATAAATGTACATTGGAAAGTGTGTTTTCTGCAGAAAACAGGAACGCTAAACATGAAGCCTGGTCTGTTTCCCGGTAATCTCCAGTGTCTTATTAAATAACCGAGGCAGTTTATATGTGTGGTTCTCCATCTCACAGATGACCCGAGCGCAGAGTGGTCATCGGCTCATCTGCGGTGTGTGTCCGTGCCACTGCGCAACTCTGAGGTCACAGGTGGCGGATGAATCCCTTTGAGGTCGAATGAATGCTAGATGCATCTCAGGATTCAATCATAGGCTCGTTCTTGCGCACATGCGCACTCTTCAAAAGCGGCGCTTTAAAATCTCTTGACACACTAAGACACACATTTATTAAATATATAGAGTGCACTGAATGCCAGCTTGCTTATTTTGCTGAAGATACGGATTTATTGAGTGCACATGTCATGCAAACGAGAGACTGCGTCTAACCGCGGAGCACACAGCGTATGCGGGCATTATAGCAGTATAACCATTATATTCATAATCACAAACGAAAAAGTGCTTGTCATTTCAACAACTAATGTTTTCTAACAAACAGAAATTCCATGATCACATAAGTAATATTTCGGATGTGCTTTAGTGTAATAACGCTGAGTGTAATAACGCTGAGTGTAATAACGCTGAGTGTAATAACGCTGAGTGTAATAAGCATTATGGACTGTATTATCATTATTTCATGCAAAAACACATTAGGTTTGGAATGCAAAGGCAAGAGCGTTACACTTTCGAAATATAATCAACAAATTATTCCAGTCCATATTTATGTAAATGGACATTTTATTTGTATAAAAAAGGTTTACTTTTTAAAACATGCTGAATAAATTAAAATAATGCAAGAATTCGCTTTTCTGTGAAGGAGCACAAATGGAAATATGCATTCTTAGTTATATATATATATAATGATATAATGTGATGTTATTATATTTATTATACATATTGATATATTATAAATATGATATATTATAATAAACGAAAGCCTAGTAGGCCATTTAAAATATTCAATTCATGGTGTTGCAAAATCGGTCTATGAAAGATTTAAATAATAATAGTTATGTAGCTAATAAATGAAATGGACTGTCACAGACACAAATGCACAAATGAAAACAGAAGTTCATTATCCACCGATAAACACAGCTTACACACTGATTACACACAGCGTGCAACATATGCACACTGAGCCAATAAACATTCATAAAGTGGGTTATGCGACAATTACTAATTAGAGAAATATTAATGAACGTATGACAATTAGAGCCAATCTCCTATATATTTGTATATTTATTGAACACAATGTCACTGAACTTGCACTGTTTGTCCAAACATGACACACTGTATGTCTGAGCTTCAAGGGCTGTCAATAATGGGGTTGTGTATAAACTCTAGGCTTAATCTGAAGGAATCCTTTATTCCAGAAAATGGAGAAATGTCTTAAATCATCGCAAAGCCTGTAATGTTCACGAGCAGCCTAATTCAGAATACTGCATGAACTAAATCCATAAAATGCTGCTCCCCTGATGGGAACCGCTGCGGTTCCTATAAAACTAACCCGGATTGTGAAGAAGAGCAGAAGGGCTGATTGTTGCACGCTTTTACTCATCTGAAAGGATATTAGTGTGGGATTCAATTACCGCCAAATGTACTGCGGTCACAAAAACAACACATGTAAAAATATATTGTGAGTGATGTCGTCAGCTCCCCTCTTCGACTGATTGGCTAGAGGAGGAGCTGTCAATCTACAACTAGTGGACCAATGGTGACGCTTAAACCCGCCCTAATTTACATGAAACTCCAACTGCAAGATTTGGAAAAAGAAGTGCAGAAAGAAGAACGAAGAGAACAACAAAGAGACCAGAAAATACAGAGTAATAAAACCAACCAAACAATTTTTAAGAACACATTACATAAGTGTAAAGGTGCAGTGTGTAATATCTATGAGGCTCTATTGACAGAAATGCAATATAATATACATAACTGTGTTTTCAGTGGTGTATGAAGACCTTACATAATGAACCGTTATGTTTTTATTACTTTAGAATGAGCCGTTTCTATACACACACCGCGGGTCCCCTTACAGTGAAATCGCCATTTTGCGCCGCCATGTTTCTACAGTAGCCCTAAAGGGACAAACTGCTCTACAGAGCGCTAGCTACTCTCTGCTGTCTCAGATTTCGGTCCTGTAGCTTCTCTATGTGCTTCGAAAGGGAGGGGTGAGTGGTGGGCGGATGCAATTCACAACGCTACAATTTACACACTGCACCTTTTGTGCAATATAATTTTTAATGTGTTTAAAGTTGATTCATGCTTGTTATTTTATTGTTAAATCATGATTATAATAATTTGGTCCATGACCACAGTGTTGTTTCCTTCTCTGATCATTTTGCATTAATATTTTTATTTTGTGCAGTATATGTTTTTAAATTTTAAAGTCACGCTTATTATTCTTTTGATCCGTGACCGCAGTACATTTGGCAGCAATTGAATCCCATAGTCTTGGTTTGGCTGTATTAGAGGAAGAGTGTTGGTCAAACCAGAACAATGTTGGTCCAGTTTTTTTGCTCAGCTCCACCGTGTTAGTGCTTGTGAGTGTTTTGCCAGATGTCGTCCCAAAACAAAAGCAGAATCAGAAACCGTAGTCGAGCAACAGTCGCATTCAAAATCACGTTAAAGTGGATTGGGTGTATTTTATGCCAAGATGAAGATGATTCTTCTCTTTACACACATTTAGCCTCCCATAAGGACGACCTGAGCAGAATGTTCTCCACGAACAGGTCTGAGTTCACTGCACAAACACACAAACAAAACAAGTGCTCTTAAAGGGCCAGCGCCTCAATGAAACACAATAGAGCTGGACTTGAGGGAAGACATCAGTGCACAAGGAGAGCACAGGATCATAGACGTGCATCCTGAAACACCATGTGTCGAAGGGACGGGGAACTGAGCGCAGTGATAGTGCTCACAGGCCGACAGAAGGTTCGCCTTCTCCTTCAGACGAGATGCGAGTGACTAGGGGAACTTCTTCAGAGTTGCCGTGAATCTCTCGTGGCTCATCTGGTCAGTTCACAGAATGAAAGCGTTGGTTCTTATGCGTCATTGGTAACGCACTGACGCTCTCACACACTAAACACCTTTTTCTCCAGTTTAACTGTACGTGAAGCGCACGCTCTGTGGGGAAGTCTGTGTGTCGCTCGTGGTTCCTGCTGTGCCTGACGAATCATGAAGTAATCAGGGTAACGACAGGACTGTGTTTTCAACCTTTGCCTCCCGCCCGAGCGCCAGTCAAGAGGTTAAGCAAACTGTGACAGTAATCTGTTACTCGCACGGCAAGGTTTGGGTCCATCCATCACTGCAACAAACAAATGGTTCTGGAGCTCTATTAAAGCTGCTAAACTATAAAAGTGCATGATCATAGACCAGCTTTACAGTAAAAAAAAGTCACTATGAAATATAAATGGACAGTTGTTATTTATGGAATATTGCAGTGTTTATTCTATCAGTGCACATCATTATTGTGTTAATAATCTTGAATCAGAATAACTTCATCTCTTCTCTGATGATGAGGGCGGGGCCACCTGTCACTCACATGAGATCCACCAATAGCAAACCACAACCATCCAATCAATTCCCCACAGACACAATCAAGCCCCGCCCTACATTTGTTCTTGTTCCTGAAGCGTTTTACTCGGATTTACAGCACAATACGGAAGAAAACTTCAGAGGTGTAAAGAGTACCCGAAACAACTTGAGTAAAAGTCTTAAGGTATCTGATTTTACCAGTACTTAAGTATTTTACTTTTTATTATACTAAATATAGGCTCAAAGATGCACTAGTGCTCGACACCTGACAGACATACCAGTAAAAAATAAGAAACAATTGATTTGTAAGATGAGAAATCATGTTTATTTTCTAAAATCAAAATAAAACTGAGCACCTCAATATTGCAATAAATCAAGGTCGACACAACAGCCTCTTAAACGTCTACAAACACTCAAGTCTCAGTGAAGCGCAAGTGCACAAAAAGGCCATAAGTAAACCAATATCCTTCAAAAAGGTCTCGTCAATATAGCGGATAAATAAAATAATGTTAAGTAAAATTAAAGCCTTCTTGCACTGGATGTGCTGGTTTCATCCTCATCACCGGCTGCAGTCATGAACTCATCTCATAAATCAAACACCTGCGATTCAGCAGCTACCTGCTAATGCACTCACATTCACCTGAATGTTTGGGTGAGTAAAGGCAAACGCACAAGATATAGTACCTTCAATGTCCTTAGATGGCGATATCGCTATATCGCAAACTGCTGCAGAAAAAGTTAGATGCCATGCAAAATGTAATGGGTAATTGCATTACTCATCACAAAAGTATTGGAGTAAAAAGTACATTTACTCATTCAAAAATGTAGTCAAGTAGAGAGTAAAAGTTGCTAATATCTTTGATACGAAGATACTTAAGTATAGTAACTAATTACATTTACTCAAATACTTTACACCACTGGAAAACTTTAATGCCCACCCAAAAAACAGAGAACATAGAGAATATAATTTATACCAAAGGGAAACACATTGAATGTGTTATAGGACAATAGCTGAATTTTATGATTGCTTGAATGCACTACAGCTCATGGCAGTTTTACCCAGATGTCTGTGCGTTTGACAGACAAACACCTGCAGATGGCGGGAACAGATGAAAGAGATGAAGAGAAACATAAAACTGAAGATTACATTCAGACAAACGGAGCGATCCCTAATGTATGCAGATCTTCCACCGAAGAGCCGGTCATTAGCACTGCTATCTTCAGACCATCACATCTCTCTGCGTTCAGTGTGTGATGTTCCCTCCATCTGCACTGTGATGGTCCACTTGTGGAAGATAATTCCCTGGTCATGTTCAGAGGGAAAGACAGGTCACATGATCTCCCCATTATCATTCCTGTAAGCGTTCCCATCTGTCAGCGGGTCCAGATTCACCTCATCACTGCACACATTTTACTGCAATGAAGCCTTTTCACATTAACAGGAGAAAAACAGCTTTTCTGTTTGGTTTGCAAGAATGAATAAAAAGCCAAAAACTCACAGGAAACGGGCTTGAGACTCCAAATTACAGACTCGTGAACATGTTTTCCAGTGGCGTTCTGAGAATGTGTATATAAAAAGAAAAACTTCAGTGTTTCTGCCACGGAAATATGAAAAATAAAGTAATTGCGACTTTTCATCTCACAATTCTGACTTTTCTCACCTCGAAATTATGATTTTATTTCTTACTATTTTGAGTTTATATCTTACATTTCTGAGAAAAAACTATAAATTGTGAGATTAAAAAGTCACAATTACCTTTTAAATTTTTTATTACATTGCGGAAAGAACTAAGTCTTGATAAACTATTGCCAATTCCTGAGATTGAGCTAATATAAGCCAATCGTCCAGGTAGTTCAAGATATGGACGCCCTGGAGCTGCAGAGGGGCCAGAGCCGCGTCCATACACTTTGTAATCGTCCGGATGAAAGAACACTTCCATTATTGGTATTGGTAAGCTTCGCCCTCAAAAGCGAACCTGAGGAACTTCCTGTATCTCCGGTTTGAACATGAGACAAAATGGACTTTAGCGTCAGCATTTTGAATTTACTTGTTCTGAGCGCAGGAGTCAAGTGAAGCAAGTCCAAAATCGGACGTAAAGCACCATGAGCTGGGAGTGTCTCTATAGCCGCTGTCTCTAAGAGTGACAAAATCTCCTGACCCAATGCCGAGGCTTCCCAAGGACACACCGTCGTGGGAAGGACCCTGTTGGAAAGAGGTGGGCCTTTTCGGAATTGGATGGTGTAGCCGTGTGGAATGGTGCTTTGTGATACTCCGGGCAGGCCCAGTACTCCGCTAGGGGTGTCAACCGCTCTACTTTTGGAACCTGCTGAACTGCCGGTGCCAATACATTCCCTGATTGCAGAGAGCCTCTGGCGTCGGCAGAAACAGGAAGCACATGTGGAGCTAACAAACTTAGTGTCATAGACTGCTCTACCTGTGTAGGGCCCCGAGGCACATGAGTGGTGGTCCACCCTGGACCTTGCGTGGGATGAGCTGGCGAAAGCAGCAGTCCATCATGATTTTGAGCGGGCATGCTGTCCCATTCTAGCCCTAGCTTGTCTACAGTGCAAGTAATTACTTCCAAAAATTCTTATATGACAGGGAACTGCGTGCCTCCTGTCCGCTCGGACTACATAATTCACCCACAAGCTCCTCAGAATCAGAGGCCGATGTAGACAGCACGTCATCGTCAAACGGCCACAACCAAAAGAAATCGAGTCACAAGCTTCTGGGGTAGGCCGCATTTTGCGCTGCGATTGTCCAACGCGGGTCGGGGAGAGAAAGGGAGAATATTTTGTCTGTTCACTCTCCATGTGCTCCGGCTCATAATCGTCACCCCAAGCGGCAACCGCAGAAACCGAATGGCGGGGGTTAGCATCGTCATCTGTCATGAGTGTCTCCTCCTGTGATGAACCTGTTGCATGGGTCGCTTTTAATGTCCAATCAGATGACTGGAATAATCAGAAGGAGGTCATTTCCATCATTCGGGTCATTTTAATGTGTTGCTGTGGAGATTCTGTAGTGAACTGTACAGAGGATGAGACGAACACAGGATGCGCAATGACACAGACCAGCTGCTTTAATTCTAGTCTCAGTAAGGGCAGTTTTGTGCTTCGCTACTTGTAAAATAAATGTAAGATCAGCTTATGAACAGGAGCCGATTATACTTTTGATAATGATTTATGCTGATCTGGACTGAGACCCAGATATCAGCACACACACACTAATTTGTGCATCCTTGTTTCCTTTCCTCTTGTCTCAGCTCCACCCCTGTAGGATGTGAGGGAAGAAAATGAGGACGGAGGAATCGAAGGAAAGCTTCACAGCGTCATCAGCTGCGCTCAGAGGATCTGCCCTTATGTTGTCTAGGAGAATTTATACGTGCTTCTTGTTTATACTTGAAGAATACAAGAAAGGCTTCCGGATAGGAAACACCTGTGCATCCTCGCTCATCACTCCTCAGGAAGCTTTCTCACTCCTCGTTCCTCATGGTGCAATTGAGATGTCCTTCAAGATGGCTAATGATGGGTTTCCGGGGTCACGGGAGGGAGGACGGAGCAGCGAGGAAGCATCAGTTTGAGTATTGAGGAGCACATGTGGCTGAGTAACAATAAGAAGGGCAGCTGTCATATCCACCATTATCTGTGTGTTCTGGTGCGTTCTCTCACAACAGTGGTTTTTAAGGGATCCAATCACAAAATAATTTAGAGCACATGTGATCGGATCACCAAATACGCAACAGGCAGGGCCAGTGTTTGTGCGAGTTCCCAGCATTCTTCACCTCCTGAGGTACTGCAGAAAAATCCCTTTAAAGAGTGAAGGAGAAGAAAGACTGAAGAGGACTCTTACTAAATGAGCTAATGGTGTGGAAGCCAAACTGTCATGGGGTGTGAGTCTCATGTGACCTCTGAAGTGGAAGAGGGAGTTGTGCACGAGACGCTCTCAAAGCATTAAAGCATGCTGGGTAACTGTAAACCGAGCGTTACTACAGTCTATAAGAGATAAAAGAAATCCCTCTCTTATCTCTACAGCTTCATGCTCTGTATTCTTCAATCTTTGTAATCAATGTAACAGATTTGACCTTGTGTGATCTTTGAGTGAATGTGTCGGGCCATTTTAGGATCAAACCCGTCACACACTTCCGAACACAAAAGAGTCCTGAATATCACACAATACTGCGGTCTCATTGATCACACACACACGACAGGAAATCAGCCTTTGCTCTCAATAAAGAATGTCAGAGATTGTTTTCCATCCGATTTGGAAAGGAAAGGAATCGAGAAGTGTTGGGCTGCTTTGGGACCCGGCCAACTTAACACCAACTATGGATTCCATATTCATAGCAAAAATTGCAGCCAATCTCCTAAAAGTTTATGCTGAACTACCCTTTCAACATGATCATGACCGCCAAACATGCAAGAAAACCAACAAATGATGGCTCTGAAGAAAGAAATGCAGAAATGGCCAAAGTCCAATGGAAATGCTTGAGACCCACTTGAGGGTCTGTAAGTGCTGACGAGCTTCTCTCTACTGGAGTCTGAGGCCAGTCCTGGAGAAGCGTCCAGAGCACTGAGATCTTTGGTTTCGTCAAAGATGATTGATTGTATTAGCTGTATTAGCATACAGTTTGGATTGGCGGTATGGTTCTGTTCTCTAGCAGGGATAAGAGCAGGGAGAGCAGCGATAACCACCTTAGGGTAAACAGAACAGAACCAACATGATGTACTGCAGATATCATTAAAGTCAATATTAAAATGTACAAAATAATTCAGGTCTGATTAGTCTGATTCAAGGGGAATCAGAATGCCAAATCCTGACTGACGAGAGGAGGAGCTGGGGATGGGGGAGGGTAAATGAGCTCTGGAGAACACGACAGCTGCTGATAGTCCTGAAGGAGCTTATATATGCATGCTGTGATAGACGTCGTGTTCCTATAGGTAGACGTGATCAGCTGATGCGAGCTTGACTAACGTGACCTGCCAGAACTGACGCTATGCTTGATTTCCGTGCGGTCACGGTTTTCTTGATCCAGAGACTAATGCCGAGTTCACTTCACGATTTTAGGCCTGATTTTTGACTGATTTCAAAATTTCCTGATTTCCTCCTCTATAATCTTTTTCCCTTTTCACTGTAAATCAGCGCACAGACAATTTGGGTCGCAAACTTCTTGCGGGCTATTAATTTGAATAATAATTCCAGTCTTGCGTTGTTTCCTTGTTACTTCTCGCGTGTGTTTGGTTGTGAAACGTAGTTTGTGGACCGGACCGATTCTTCCCATGGTGAAGTCATGCGGTGTGAAACCCTGTCGCCTGAACTTACAGTTCATTACTGATATTCTGTGACGATTTTGTTCTCTTAAACACATGGGTTAGAAACTCTGCTTTATCTGCAAACGTTTTATGCAATATTTCAATTTTGCGCACAAGTTAATTTCTCAGCTTTGGATGGAAACACAGCTTGTGTGAATGACCCTTCATAATGAAGACACTGGGGAAATAATGCGACTGCACAGATGTCTGATAACGGTTTAATACAAATGAAGAATACAGATAAAACATCCTTTGAGAATAAAACTGCTGCTCTTGGTCCCGTTACAATAAATACTCAGGGTCTTGATGGATTGTGTGATCACTCACGGTCTCTGTTGGTCAGTTTGTGTCGAGGGCAGACCGCTCCCGTATCGGTGCGGCGCTGTATTCAGAGTCCTGTATCCCTGAGCGGACGGCATCCGCGCCCCGACCCCGAAGCCCAGCCTCATCCCGGGCCCCTGGAAGCCCTGGCTCAGCATGCTGGAGTAGGGCGAGGCCCCGTAGGAGAGTGGCGCATTGAAGGGCCGGTGCTGATGGGCCGTCGGGAACACCACCGGCTGGACGTGTCTGCCCGGCGTGTTGAAGGAGAACTCGGGCGGAGGGCTGCTGGGCTTGGCGGGTGTGGATGTGACCGGGTTCGACTCCTCATGAGGTTTGGACATCACAGGAGGAAACGCAGCTGAAGTCACGTACTCCGAGAGGCTGAGCGATCCGGCGGGAAGAGTGCCAGAGGTCAGGGACGGGCGGACCCAGTCGTCCTTAAAGATCTGAACGGTCAGCGTGGAGACTAGGGCGTTCAACCGGTTGGTCACATGGGCCAAAACCATTTGCTCATCAGCATCCCTGCGGATGCGGACGTGGACGGAACCAGCCTGTGCAAAAACACTGAGTTTAGATCTATCGGAGGCATTATGGGAGTGTGTTAAGAGTCATTCGCCATTACTAGTATGACCAACTAGCAGTTAGTCTTGCTTTCTGGTATCAAATTAGGCCATACGTTTTTGTTATCTGTGCTCATGCACCTCAGCGTTCGAGAGAAAATAAGTTCACTTACACTTATTAATCTTATAAACACTGGATGAGCATGAGCTCAGATCAATCAGCTCCAAGAAATACAAAACTTGTGCCAATAGAAAGAAAACAAGTTCACACAGAGATTCAGTCAGTATTTGGTGATGATATAGCATAATGAGAGATTTATAAGCCATTTAAAAGGCTGGTCATTTTTGACCCCGGAACGCCAAATTGGGTAAAAACATCCATAACCCAAGTTTAAAGGGCTAGTTCACCCAAAAATTTAAATGACCCCGTGATTTACTCTCCCTCATGTCATCCTAGGTGTGTATGACATTCTTCTTTCAGACGAACACAATCAGAGTTATATTAATAAATGTCCTGGCTCTTCCAAGCTGTATAATGGCAGTGAATGGCTGCATCCATCCATCATAAGTGCATCCGTCCATCATAAAAGTGCATCCGTCCACCATAAAAGTGCATCTATCCATCATAAAAGTGCATCTATCCATCATAAAGTGCATCTATCCATCATAAAAGCATCCGTCCATCATAAAAGCGCATCCATCCATTATAAAAGTGCATCCATCCATCATAAAAGTGCATCTGTCCATCATAAAAGTGCATCTTACATAAAGTTCTAAAAATAGTTACATTTTTCTCCATATTTAAAACGCATGGCTTTGCTTCAGAAGACCTTTATTAACCCCCAGAGCCGTGTGGAGCACTTTTATGGCCTTCAAATTTTCGCCTGCCATTATAAAGCTTGAAAGAGCCAGGACAGTTTTAATATAACTCTGATTGTGTTCGTCTGAAAGAAGAATGTCACACACATAGGATGACTTGAGGGAGAGTAAATCATGGGGTCATTTTCATTTTTGGGTGAACTATCCCTTTAATCACAATGATGTCAGTATTCACTAACAGCACACGCGTGCTAGAAATCATCAGTCATTGGAAAGAGAATCTACACACCAAAGAGCCAAAGCCAACGGTCCAGAAGTGTTCGTTTCTGACTTCAAGAACTCCATCCAGCGTGGACACCTGAAAGACATGGAGAATCAGTCTGTCCTGCCAGATGAAGATGAGAGAGCGTACGCCTCAAGGTAAACCTGAGGGTTAACTGACCTCTCGGAGCAGTTTATCCAGCTGACCGATGACATGAGACGGCGTGGTCTGAAAGAAGAGAGAACAAGCATGAGCATCTGAACTCTGCACACACCAGACAGGCTTCATTAAAGGCATCATGTGACCACACACACCTGCAGCAGAACCTTCCCGCTGTACACGCTCATGGGGTACATGGTGCCGAAGGTCATGAGGGCGATGGCGACAGCAGACGCGGTGTCCATCGCATGATAGTTACTGCACAACAACCACACAAGACCATCACGTGACTCACTGACATCTCTTCATCTCGCATATAATTCAAACATAAGGGAAGATGTAGTCATAATACAATGTGTCATTTTATTTAAGGCGGTCCTATTATGCCCCTTTTTACAAGATGTAAAATAAGTCTCTGATGTGAGTATGTGTGTGAAGTTTCAGCTCAAAATACCCCACAGATCATATTTTATAGCATGTTAAAACTCACTTCTTGAGGGTGAAAAATGCTGCGTTTTTGTGTCTCTTTAAAAGCAAATGAGCTGCTGCTCCCCGCCCCCTTTCAGGAAGAGGGCGGGGCTTCAAGAGCTCGTGTCAGCAGCTCTGATTACCTCACGCACACACACACACACTGAAAATGACAGAAACTGTTCAGCCTTTTATGATCAAACCGGAGTCGGACAATGATGGAGAGACTCAAGAAGAAGAGACCACATGTAGATTGAGACAGGACGCTTCTGAATTAATTTATGAGTTACTATCTTCAGTCATTGATTAGCATCTTCTGTCATGATAATCTATAAACCGCTGGTGTGGGAACTGTTGTGAGATGAGCCAGAGAATATCTGCTGCATGAAGAGAGAACAGGGATAGTTTAGTTTAATTACGGTTATAACTTATGATGTCATCTTGCTTTATGACATGCGATTGCGTTTGTGTTCGTACTGTATTAATAAATGTGAAAGACGGACGACAGCTTGAGCGACTCTACAGCAACTCTTCTTCTTCTCCACATGTTCCCGGGGGTGGGGTTATGTAAATGTTAGGGTTAGTGATGTCACTAACTCGTTGTAGTCCCTACCAGCCGTTTGTTGTAGTCCTTAAAAAGAGATTTCTGTAAAAAAAAATATCTCCCTTTGCTTTGAACTTTGTGCGTCGTAACTTTGCAGCATTCGAAACGAAAGTAGAGAAGAGGAAGAGATGATCGGCTCTACAGCGATCGGTCACACACACACACACACACTTACTGACTAAGTTTTCTGATCAAACTGACTGTTTCATATCAGAAGTATCAACGCACAAAGATTATTGTGATTATTGGATGGCAGGCGTGCTATTATTGGGATTTAAGAATAGATATCGGTTCATCAAAATCAATATTTTCAACCCAGCCCAAAGGTAGGGTTATAGCAATAGACACTAATAACTGTAAATGCTTCAGTAGTGGTAAAGCGCAGGAGGAGAGGAGAGTTGTTCGTGCTGTCGGTGCCGTCTCCTCACCTGATTTCGATGAGCATGTACGTGATGCCCAAAGCGAAGGCTCCGGCGAGGTTGATCAGCACAAACGGGTTCATTCTGGGCAGGAGGATGCTGCTCAGCGCCGGGATGAGTCCACACAGACTGCACACACACACACACGTCTGTGCATCAGTCGCACGGTTTAATCGCACATGTGACGGAGTGAGACGCATGCCTTACCTTCGGCTCAGATCGGCTACGTGCTCCTGAAGCCAGCTGGTGCTCGCAGCTAAAGACAGAAACACAAAACACGGCTCAGAGTTTGATGGAGAGCAGGAGTTGGTTTGTGGAAAGCATCTCACCTTCAGACACAAAGACGAAGGGCTTGTTCTTGACAGACAGGAGAGTCAACAGATTGAAGAACAGAGCCACGAATGTCCCCACCAGCAGACGGCCCCTAAAACAAACACAGCAACAGAATAAAAGCTGCTCACCACAGCCAGACAGCCAATCAGAGAACGAGAAAAACCCCATGGGAAGCTCGGCCTTTCCCAACATATGTGGGTAGAAACCAGAACTTTATTGGGACTGCATTGATAGATAAAAACAAATTGGGTTACACGGTCACCTTAAAATAGTGTAACTATACATTTAAAGTACTGAGTAATGTTAGTTAACAACATGTACTTACTATACAAGTAGAGTTAGGGTTTGGTTTAGGGTTAGTTGCATGTAATTATGTGATTACTACAGTAAAGTAAGTCTCTTCCTGCATGGAGCAATGGGCAAGCGTTTCCCTCAGGAACTGTGATATCGGCGGGTTTCGGTCCTGTCCGGCCTCCTCAGCTGGACTGAGATCTGGATCTGGAGTTGGGTCTAAATCCTTCAGGACATGTGCTTCAATGCTTTGACCAAACCAGATCTTTATAGAAGACAGAGCTTTATAGAAGCTGTGCTTCCTCTTTAATGATGTTTCACTGATTTGCACTCGACATAATGATTTTACAGTAAACCTTCATTTGTTCTGTTTAGTCGGTCGAGGTCAGACGCGAGTAAAAACATGAACACACTGAGAGCCGCTTTATAGCAGAAACTGAAGCTGTGATTGTAATTGTTGTTCATGTTTAATACGGTAAAGCTGCTGCTTTAAAGCGATCTATTGTATAAAGTGTGTGTAAATAAACGTGACTGGAGATCTGAATCTCACAGAGCAAACAGATCCACATCACTATGATCAGATGCTTTCTCAACTGATGTTCTCTCATTTCTGTGGTGTGTTTATTCTGTCATTGAGAGGAAAGCACAGCACATATTCATATAAAATGAGGGAGGAGTCATGATGTAAAGAACAATAAAGAACTGTGTGTGTGTGTGTGTGTGTGTGTGTGTGTGTGTGGTGATGGTCGTACTCACGTGTGAACCTCGGGCTGCTCCACAAAACGCTCAACACTGAGAAAGAAGCAAACACACAGAAAGACAATTACTACACAAACATCTGGAGGTTCTGCTGGATTACTGAGGGACTTCATGTCCTCATCTAACAAACCTGGCTTTGCATATTACAAATAATGCTGGCCCTTTAGCCTCATTCAGACGGTAACGGTTTCTCATGGGGACGTCTGTAAAAACACATTGGCAGCTCAGTGATAAACTCATGAAGATAGTAACGTCTCATTCTACATTTTGTCACTTCTTCTTGAGTCTCTCCATCATTGTCCGACTCCGGTTTGATCATAAAAGGCTGAACAGTTTCTGTCATGTTCAGTGTGTGTCTGCGTGAGGTAATTGGAGCTGCTGACACAAGCTCTTGAAGCTCCGCCCTCTTCCTGAAAGGGGGCGGGAGCAGCAGCTCATATGCATTTAAAGGGACACACACAAAAACGATGCTGACCCTCAAAAAGTGACAATTTTAACATGCCATAAAACATGATCTCTGGGGTATTTTGAGCTAGAACTTCACACACACTCTAGGGACATCACACACACTCTCTAGGGACATCACTTATTTTACATCTTATAAAAAGGGCATAATAGGACCCCTTCAATACATTCATATTTAATTTAATAATAGGAAAATAATATCTTATTTATTTGATTATTTCAACATCCTATTTTAAAAATTTTAAATGTGGAAATGCAATCTCTCATCTACATAATATAAACATTTGATCTAGCTACTTGTGTGACAAGCGAAATGATTTGTTATGCAATATTTTATATAAATGCATATCAAATTCTGGATTCAGACGGCAATATCATGTCTGACTAACCCCTGTAAACGCTGACAATACATCCTCATTAGAAACAGTTACCGACTGATTAACCCTTTTGACGAAATGCTTCTGTTCCTCTTTTGTAAGGTGCGGTGGATAAAAGCGTCTGCTGAATGCATGAGTGTGAATGTTAGAGTCTGAAAACAGTGGATCAGCATCAGCAGAAGTGCTGTCGGTCTCACTCACGTGACCGCGTGCAGATCAGCCGAATGTGCACGTGAGCTGTAAAATGTCCACGTTCCCACAGCAGTGAAATATTGACGGGATCAAGTTCTGCAGAGACGCAGGGATCTCACCTTTCCTTCAGGATGAAGAGCGCGCCCAGCTGAACCAGCACAGTGGAGGCGAACACCGCCAGCACCTCAAAACGCTCGAAGCTGAGACCACAGACAACAACACAAACACACATTACTGGAGCGCACACACACACACACACCTACACCTGCTGGAGGAGGAACGGTTTCCTCACACACAGAGGCACCAGTGATCATTTTAAGACAAACGGTTCAAAGACCCAGTGCAGATTTACTATCATCAGTAACCTCTGCGGGTTCTGCAACCAAATGTGTGTGTATTTCAGGACAGTGTGGAAACATGCCAAACACTCGCAGAGAGACGGGCTGTTTGCTATATTTGAGACGAGAACATAACCATCAAATATTATTCTGAGTTTCTGGAGGTTATGTTAGAATAAATCTATCTACTGTGTGGAAGTGTGTGTCATAACTATCAAATTACACCAATAAACTCTTGTTTTGAGTGTTGAAGACATCAGTGAACACTAGGGCTGGGTTGAAAATATTGAATTCTCGATTTTCATCTAATCTCATTTTGATTTAATCGATAATGATTCTTAAAATCACAAGAATCGGTCTTTCAGTTTAAGACAACATACTGAATTGAACGAGGATGAAAATAAAGCTGTGAGGATCCATTTACTGTATAAAGTCCTACAGAAACTCACTAGAGCTGCACGATATATCGCAACAGCTTTTGATTTTAATACTTCAAAAGATGACAAAAAGTCCAAGTTTTATGTGTGTCCAGTCTAGTCCCTGCTGTCTGTTACACACGTGACATGTTTAACGTTATTAAATGCGATTAGCGAAGTACTCACGGACACATAATCCTGATTTCAGTTCTCTTCCACAGCTTACAGGGCCATATACACACAAAACAATGTCAAAATGCCCAACTTGGTGAGTCTTTACATAAACACAGTCAGTTATGTCTCGAGTAAACAGTTGAGAAAGAGAACGCGTGTGAAACAATACACTGGATCCGTGCATTCACTCAAAGTGACAGCAGCCTAATAAAGAGAAAATCACCCACTGCTCGACTAAACTTCTGTAGCTTTAATAAGAATCAGGATATATTTAATTGATACAGTGAAGAATAATCAGTGTTTATTTGTACATGTAGGCCTTCCTGAAGCTCTAGACACTGATATTAAAATGACACTTATGTAATGCTACAGTAAAACACTGCTGTTGACTTTCAGAAGCTGTAAGAACGCTTTCTTCTCACAAGAACGATGTGAAACGTGTTTTTAAAAATAATATACATTTATTTTGCACGCTTCAAATTATTTAACGAGTTATCGCATTTTTCTTCAATATCGTGCAGTCGAGCTTTTTATGTTTCATAAGCAGAACAACTAGCGTGTTAACAGTATGATCTATTGAACACGCTGCACTTCTGCCCCTCACAGCCTCATTTTCATCCCTGTAAAAGGAGAAATAGGAATCTATGGGCTTAAACATCACATGGTCTACTTTTATGGTGATTTTACTGTGGTATCAGCATGTGCGTCCAACAATGAGACGCTTGAACAGAAGTCTGAAGGGAGGAAGCAAGCACATATAAAGCGGTCCTTACCCAAACGAGTACACCTGACTGGGCTTCTTCATGGACACCCAGAAACTCAGCAAACATGTGATTAGACTGTGAGAGCGAGAGACACCAGACATTAGACAACCACGCCGTTTCACAGCGAGAATCAGAAATCATGGCACAGACATCATGAAGGGATATTTGAGGTCCTCATGTCATGAGCCCTTTAACATCCTTTTCTTCATATTCACGTCACAATCTTACGCTCTATAGTCTCAATATGCTTGTTCTACTAACACTTGTTGAAGTCTGACTGAGCTTTGGCTCAAATGCAGATATGATTATTCAATAAATCAGCAGTTTTCCATCACCAAATCCACATCAGACCTGCCCTGACACAGAAAAGCACTTCAACTTCCACAAATATGGGCAGTTTTGGGTACTTTACTAAGCAAATACCTGTATTGGTGCTTTTTTTTTAGCTAGATGTTTTTCCAATCACTTTAACATAAATAATACTTCAACTTACAAGTCTAAGCAAGATGTTTTGAATCAGAACAGATCGATACAGTCTTGAGTATTGTGTGTACATGACTTTACATCATTAACATCAGGAATACCCGTGTAAATGTGGAACAGGTTTATATATAAATGACACTCACCTGAAGAGATCGAAGATGGTGAGGTATGTGTACGCGGTTAAGGCTGAAACAGAAGACAGATACGGCGTTTAAAACAGCATCGTGTCACATGCTCATTATACATGATCAAAAAGCATGACGAGGTGCGGAGCGTCTATTTCATGTTGAGCGCTGGGCGTTTCTTCCGGACGCCAAGAGTTGAAATAGCTCAGCTTTGGGTTGAACTCAGCGCTCATCACTGTCACTTTTAAGCCAACCGTCCAATCACAGCGGAGGAGGGGAGGGACAAATACCACAGACCAACCACCATATCCTGCTTGTACGAGTCAATCATTTAAAGATCATTTTAATATGCTTTCAGACAAACCATGTACAAATCCATAAGTCAACAGCATTG
>CM077204.1:375000-722500 GCA_039654625.1 Rhinogobio ventralis
TGCTGTAGTAATCAGAAACATGACTGTGATATGGGTTATTATGAGCCATAACAGACGTGGACGAGCCGTCCAGCGCCATCTTTACTTCCGCTGAACGTCTGACGTCTGGAGTCACGACCTGATCACATGCTTCATGACAGCCAATGACAGCGCTGCTCGCTGATTTTTTCGGTTAAAGGGATAGTTCACACAAAAATGAAAATGACCCCGTGATTTACTCTCCCTCAGGTCATCCTAGGTGTGTGTGTGACATTCTTCTTTCAGACGAACACAATCAGAGTTATATTAAAAAATGTCCTGGCTCTTCCAAGCTTTATAATGGCAGTGAATGGCTGTTTCTGTTTTGAAGTCCATAAAAGTGCATCTATCCATCATAAAAGTGCTCCACACACAGCTCCAGGGGGTTAATAAAGGCCTTCTGAAGCGAAGTGATGCATTTGTGTAAGAAAAATATCCATATTTAAAATTGTATAGACTAAAATAACTAGCTTCTGGCGGACGGCCTACGCAAGTCGGCTTACAGCAAAAAAGTAACCCCTGACGCGATGTACAGGAGCATCGCAAGCTTTGACGCCTCTCGCGGTTCAAACAAATAGTGCTGGGCAACAAACTCAAGCCCCTCTTCTCTTATATCGAAATCCTCCGGCTTTTCTCTTTAAAAATTCTCGTTTTAGATTTTAGTCCACTGAAAGCTTTTATGATGGATGGATGCACTTTTATGATGGATGGATGCACTTTTATGATGGATAGATGCACTTTTATGATGGATGGAGGCACTTTTATGATGGATGGATGCACTTTATGATAGATGGAGGCACTTTTATGATGGATGGATGCACTTTATGATGGATGGATGGATGGATGCACTTTTATGATGGATAGATGCACTTTATGATGGATGGATGGATGCACTTTTATGATGATAGATGCACTTTATGATAGATGGAGGCACTTTTATGATGGATGGATGCACTTTTATGATGGATGGATGCACTTTATGATGGACGGATGCTTTTATGATGGATGGATGCACTTTTATGATGGATGGATGCACTTTTATGATGGATGGATGCACTTTTATGATGGATAGATGCACTTTATGATGGATGGATGGATGCACTTTTATGATGATAGATGCACTTTATGATAGATGGAGGCACTTTTATGATGGATGGATGCACTTTTATGATGATAGATGCACTTTATGATAGATGGAGGCACTTTTATGATGGATGGATGTGCTTTTATGATGGATGGATGCACTTTATGATGGATGGATGTGCTTTTATGATGGATGGATGTGCTTTTATGGACTTCAAAACAGAAACAGTCATTCACTGCCATTATAAAGCTTGGAAGAGAAAGGACATTTATTAATATAACTCTGATTGTATTCGTCTGAAAGAAGAATGTCACACACACCTAGAATGACCTGAGGGGGAGTAATTCATAGAGTAATTCTTATTTTTGGGTGAACTATCCCTTTAAATTTGACAGGACCCCGGAAATTGCGTCATCATCGCAGTATCGCGCCTGCGTGACTCTGTCCTCTAGTTCACATCGCCTAGCTGCAGTAACGCGCGCAGTGTTTACTTTTACACGACCTGAATTCATATCATAATCACTGTATAATTCGCTGATTGACGATGGCTGGGACTCTGGCGCGTAAAGCCGTGGATCATCTCCGCAGTAAAGAGTTCAGAGAGTACCTCATGAGGTCAGTCGCTGTGTTTCTCATTCACACTGAGGTAAATAGTGTCGATGTTCGAGAGATATCGCACAGAATGCGGTTAAATGACTTAGCAGCTGCACATACAGACGATAATAAGCAGAAATCTGCGGGTTATTGCGTGAAGGGCACGGGCTGCAGTTCCGCTGCTGACCTCCAGGCGGCGACAGATCCGCGTCATAACAATAACAACAGACCCAGAGTTCAGCTGACGCTCATCAACACTGCTTATGTATTTTACTTTAATTAAAAACCGCGCAGGTCATTGTTGTTGTCACACGCCATATTCACACTGTCTCTATATTTCCATTTCAGAGGTTTAACGCCAGGAATGTGTCCTTATCGACTTCTGATGTTACACAATAAAACACTGCCTTATGATTATATATCAACTGTGCTAGAGACACTCAGAAGTGAAAGCAACGTGTAAAAAACTGCTAGAAGTTTTCAGCAAAGCAAATGTGCTGAACTAAACATTTCTGTTTTATGCAGAATATTTTTCTAGGGCTGGGTATTGACACAAATATTGTATAACTGATTTGTATACAAACACTTAAATTACAATCAATGTTTTAAAAAAAAATAATAATAAAGGTATAATATCAACTTTACAATTACGTAATCATTTCTACTCAAATTAATTTTTTGAAATATAAACATTTAAATGATAGCTGTCATAACTTGCCAGATTTATTCAAACATGCATTAAATATTGAAGAACATTAAATATTATAATGAATATGTAATATGGTATAAGCTGTTTTACTGACGTCTTCCCGAAACACTGATTGGGCGATTGCACGTGATGTTGCACGGATTTTGGTAAGTTGTACTGTCCCTATTAACATACTTTCTGATGTTCATTCATGTTTATTTTGCGCTGTAACTGGTTAAGGCGGAAGAGAAGATTTTTTTTTTTTAAGTTCGTAATAAAATAGACGTAATTTGAAATCTGAGACTTTGTAACAAAGCACAACGATTATTGCGATTTATGGGATGGGGTCATGGGATGGTTCGTAAGAATGAGAAACGGTTAAAATCGAGTAATCAATATTTTTTACCCAGCCCTATATTTTTTACGAAAAAAATCTGGACAATGTCTAACCAAGATGTGTCCAAATTTGAAGTTGATACCACAAAAACTGAGCCGGAAAAGTTTTTAAAGTTGCGTTTTCATAATAACATTTCAAAATGAATTGAGCGTTTAAGCTTTCGATTGGCCTAATTTATGATGATTACTAAAATATGTGATGGGCCATAAAAAGTGTGACGTCATGCGTTGCCGAACTGAATTGTGGGTTCTGTTGCGTCACTGGCATTGCTTGCGGCAAAAGTTGAAAAGTTTTCAACGCAGGCGTCAGCCAATCAGATCACCTATGCAAATACCCTAGCGCAGACACTAGCCAATTGCGTTCAACACTGGAAAAGTAATGTGATTGGCTGTTGTCAGTATGCCAGTCACGTCAGCACCAGCTTCAGACACGCCCTCCGTTAAGCGTCGACGCCCGTGTGAATGCAGCGCTAGGCTACGTTTACACGGCAGTTCTGTACTAAAAACGGAAACGTTTTTCCTTTGCCTTTTTCACGTACAGCCGACAACGTCATCTAAATGATCCCCGTTCACACAGATCCGCGAAAACGACTAAAAGCGCTGGATTCTCAGGACTTGACACTTACTTTGTTCCCAAGGTGCACCTGTGATCCTAAATTGAAAAATTTAGGAGCACATTTAGAAATTTTAGGGGCGGCGCAACACTATTTCTGCATTTATGTATAAAATACACTGTAACAAACAGATTTAGTCATACTAGTGTTATTTTAGTGTCACTGAGATACTATTAGTTATTTATTAATATTTTGAATTCAATTAATTTTTTATATTTTCTTCTTTCATTTTAATTTTAGTTGAAAATAAAATTGTTGTTTTTGTCATTTGTATTAGTTTTTGTTTTTAAAAATGTGTAGGTTTTAGTAAATATTTATTTCAGTTTTAGTTTGGTACATCAGGTTAATTTCAACTGCAAGAAAATAGGAAAAATTTAAAGTAAGGAGAAATGTTTTTATGGTTTGTTTTTGTTAACACTGATACTAATAAAATCTCTATATTTAATAATGCGTCAAATAATGTTCTCAGTCAGAAGATACAAGAGTTTACTTTAAATTAAATGGAAATTAAATCACACACAGTTTGTGTAACCAAATAATAACGAGGTGGAAATCGGACAAACGGCGTGACTTTTATTAATAACCGAGCCTGAAATACAGCGGGACTCTTATTATGAAATGTCTGTGCTTTATTATTGCAGGAGCTCATTCAGATTCAGACGAGGAGATGAAATATGCGTTCATACACCCGTACACAACACATTACAGTATAAACACCGTACAGTAAACACTCATGATTGATCATTAGTGTCGTTTGGCATTAATGTGTGTGAGCCTGAACGCACAACGGCGCCACCTTCAGGCTCTGAGACATGAAGCGCTCACATTTATTAATGAAATCAGAGCCTTATGAATATTAATAGTCACATTAGGCAGTATCACCATTTATGTTTTTACATCCCCACAATATAAGACGCCTTAAAATGATCATTAAGACGCTTGATATTGTATATTGCTGATCTGGAATCTGTTTTACTCTCTATTGTCTTGTTTTAACTTGTGCTGTTCCCGATGGATCGCCTCTTCCCGTGTGGAATCTTCTCCTCAGCACGGTGAGTCTCCACCTCATGATCCCGTCCTGCTGTCCCCGCTCTGAGTGTGTGCGCCGGTTCTAGCTGTCGTGTGTGTGTTCTTTCAGCACTTCTGGGGTCCGGTGGCCAACTGGGGCCTGCCCATCGCAGCCATCAGTGACATGAAGAAGAGTCCCGAGATCATCAGCGGCAGGATGACCTTCGGTAAGTCACACGGCCGTGTGTGTGTGTGTGTGTTCTGTGAGGTCAGAGGTGAACTCTCGCTCTGTTTCTCCAGCTCTCACATGCTACTCGCTGCTGTTCATGCGCTTCGCCTACAAGGTCCAGCCCAGGAACTGGCTGCTGTTCGCCTGCCACCTGACCAATGAGACGGCTCAGCTCATCCAGGGCAGCAGACTCATCAAATACAAGTACACCATCATCATCATCATCTAACACTCACTGTACATGATCACTGTTTCTGATGTTCATACAGTAACGCTCTTCCTCTTCCTCAGCATGGAGAAGGCGGCGAATGCCAAATGATGAAGGCTCGTGTGCGCACGCGTCAGGAGATCAGTGGATCTGTTTTAATAAATATTCATGATCATAGATGATGGGTTAATGCGGTTTTCTCTCTTGTTACACATAACATTAGGCCTTACACCGTCTGAAGGTTATGGTTTGTATGTAATGTAGAATTATTTGAATAATTTATTTCCATAAATGATGCAATCAGTGTGTGTTAAAATAAATAAGAGAAAATAAAAAAAAATCTAATAATGCTTTTGCTGTTTTTGACTATCCATCCATCCATCCATCCATTGTTCTATCTATCTATCTATCTATCTATCTATCCATCCATCTATGGTTCTATCCATCCATCTATCAGCCTTCAAGAATAATGACTTAAATTGTATTGTTCTTTAAGCAAAGCGATCAAAGGCCATCAAAAGAATTATCTAATGTAATATATATGTTATGAAATTTATATGGTTGTATGTTGTCACAATGGAGATCTTTCACTTCATGTGAAAAAATGGCCAGGATATTCTTAAAACAAAGTGAGTTCCATGGAAGAAATGCAAAGATGTTTGGAACAACATGAGGATGAGTAAATAATGACAGATTTTTCATGAAACGACTCCTTAAGAGCTGCAGGTTTATGACAGATATGATATTCCTCGAGCCGGGTGATGCAGCGGCTGTGTCATAAACTGTTTGCATTGCATTTCCATGAAATTAGCTTCTTTAATGAAATGTGTTTCCCAGTAAATAGACGGGTCCAGACCAATCTGTTACAGAACATTTAATATTTGACAAACTAATACATTAACACAGATATAAACTATGCAAATGATCAAAGGGTAAAACATTCATAGCATACATAGAACATGTGAGTTCAGTGCAAACCTCTACAGTAAACAAATCCTATCTCCAGTTTTTTGGTGTTAATCTGGACTCATTGATTTCTTCATGCATGAGAAACCAGTCATTCACTTCGACTGTAATCTTTTCATAAGTCGTCGCTGGTGATGACAAGACTACTCTGAATTTCATTTCCCAGGACAAATCCATCATCTTCATCCTCCTGTGAAGAACAGAACCATTATAAAAAGAGTGTACTTAACACTTCAAATCCATTTTAAAATACAGTCATGCTAAAGGGCAGCTCTAAAGAGCGTTTACTCACCTCATCCTTTTCTTTGTAGTTTTTCTCCGTTCCTCTGTACGACACCACATGGATAAGGGTGTATACTCTGTAATGAGAGACAACAGGGCTTCACATCTCAAATAATCAAGCTCCATATATTGGACTGGTTGTTCAGATGCGACCGTGCATAATGAGTGTCATAAAAGTGCATCCATCCATCATAAAAGTGCATTTATCCATCATAAAAGTGCATCTATCATCATAAAAGTGCATCCATCCATAATAAAAGTGCATCCATCCATCATAAAAGTGCTTCACATCTCAAATAATCAAGTTCCGTATATTGAAGTGGTTGTTCAGGTGCCGGTGTAACAGTGTGTGATGAGTGCTGTACCTGTGGTAGAGCATGGCCAAGAACTGAACGATGAGCAGAATGGCGAAAGACAGCAGAAACATCAAACTCAACGGCTCCACCTTCATGGGATCTGGTGCCAGCGTTTTGTTCGGAAAATACTTTGGAATCTCGATGCTCAGAACATCACCGCCAATGGCCTGAAGGAAGAAAGTCGCTACAACCCACAGGACATTAATTATGAAGTACAAAAACACTGCCTGCACACACAAAAAAAGAGAGAATAGTTCACATTTAGCATATGAAATTATGGGCCAGAAAAGATGAACTATTATTTTGCCATCCTTACCTTGTTTCGTAGAGACTTGAGCTCCCGTGTCACTTCCTCGAGATGAGCTTTGTCATCTTCAATGGGCTTGAGATAACGCTCTAACAGTTTATTCCAGAAGTCGGTTTCATCCTGGTAACACAGGGAAACAGTTTTCCTTTCTTCATTTGAAATGTAGCACAAACAAATTCATTACCAATGAATGGGATGGCGCCATATAAAAGCCGATCAGTTAATGTAGCCAAATGCATTATTTATCCATTGATAAACTACTGAAGCTTCTCATGATTTACCAAATAGCACATGTTCCTGGATCTACATCCATTGATAAAGGGCTCATAACACACACAGTTTCTGCCAGTCTCATGTTAATCTTGAGTATCTATAGAGTAGTGTTGATCCTTCATATCTCCCAAGAGTCTTTAGTTTATCATATTTATAAAAGACAGATACACTGTACCGATTCTTTCAGAAAACAGCCGAGCTCGTGGAGGCGTGCAGTGGGCGGAGCTAAAGAGACACACACACACACACACATCATGGCATTATCCCTGGATAACTCTCGATTCTCTATACGTTGGTGTTGTTCACATTATATGCACTTACTAGAGATGCACGGATGCGCTATTATTTCATCCGCAACCACATCACAAAACTCATCATTGCTGCCGTCCCATGGGTGCAGCGGCGCAATGATATTACACAGCGCCTGAAAACAGGCTAACTTCTGTCAACATAACAAACGTGACAACCTGCTTGCACAGAGAGCATGCTGGGGACTATTTTCAGGCGCTGTGTAATATCATTGCGCCGCTGCACTCATGGTACGGCAGCAAAGCTCCTGGATTATTACGCAGGAATGAGAGTATAGTCCCTAGCCATATCAGCCTAGAAAATTGCAACTTTTAATTTTCCGTCGGTCTTAGTACACGGTGTAACTATACACATCACAACATGTAAATAGGCAAATGTTGGCGTTATTTTGTCACTTATTGAGCAGTAGGCTAGCTGGAGCCGTTTACCTCCAGTCTTTGTGCTAAGCTAGGCTAGCGGTGGGTGCGTCAGACAGAGTTATGGCACGCACGGAGATGAGAATGGTATGTATGGACTTATCTAACTCTGGGGGATACGGTGAATAAGCTAAAGTCCCAAAAAGTCAGCGTGTTGCTTAGTCAGCAGATAAATAGCGCTAGCTGTTTGCTTACGTCCATGTTCGAGTTGTCGCGATATATATGCCCGTTGTTTGATTCACCAATCGTTCAGTGTGTTTTGTAGCAGTCTGGCTCCGTCATAAACGTTTGTGCTCTTCTTGACTGCCAAAGATTAAAATCTGCTCCAGTCGAAGGCAACAGTCTGTAAGTGTGTTCAGTTCAGTCTTAGAATGTTTCAGCTCGTTGTTAAGTGTGTCCCCGGCATTAGTGGCCTACCAGGCGCGGCAACGAGACGCGGCATGATGGGAGATGAATCATTGGTCAGCTTGCACTGTATTCTACTGCACACTGGAGAGGAAAAGATGCTGGCAGGCTACCATAGGCTACTTAATTTAAGGTAACAATCTATATATTTTTTTCATTTGATTGGTTCAACTGCCACCCACCCGAATTTAATCTATTGTAATCTATTGTATAAAGTGTGAGTAAATAAACGTGACTGGAGATCTGAATCTCACAGAGCAAACGGATCCACATCACTATGATCAGATGCTTTCTCATTTCTGTGGTGTGTTTATTCTGTCATTGAGAGGAACGCGCAGCACATATTCATCTAAGCGTCGCTCTCAGCAGTGTGTATGTTCCCTAACAGTATACCTCTGCAAAGCTATTTCAAACTACTCCTAAGCGAACTATGATTGGGGCCTTAAATCGTAACCATTCACAAAGCCTCACCTCAGATAGTTTCTCAACCTGTGGAGCCACAAGCGTTCTCTCGATGCCCCTCTTGACGCGCCGCTCCAGTCTCAGCGCTCCGTTCTCGATGCGGTTGGACTTCACGATGCGTCTGGCGGCTTCATTCAGAGCGTACTGCAGTTCCTCCAGCTGGGTCTCGGTCAGCACGTCCTCCGGACCCACTTTATCCCTCAGCTCATCGTTCAGGGTGTCCGTGAGAATCAGCACCAGCTCCTCGCACAGATCCTCCTGGTTCTTGTTCCTCAGCGTGTATCTGATCTGCTCCTGAAGGTTTCTCTTCAGATTTGCATAGGTCAGTTTCTTCAGGAACTCTCTCTTCACAGGCTCCACCCAATCTGTCCATTAGAATAAGAATAATTTTTTATAAAAATCAATGCACAGACCAACGTTACACTCATGAAACCCTGTGCTCTAGAAAAGGGAGATATCTGTAGGATTCTTCAACCGCTGGTTTATGATGAGATGTCATCTCTTACCACTCTCAGGCACAACTTCCTTCGGCTCCAAATTATTGTAGTCATAATCATAATCATCATCATCATCATCATCATCATAGTCGGTGTCATCATTAAATTGGTCCACCTTCTCACAGCTTTTGGAACTCCCACTGTAAGATTAATTTGCAAACAAATAAGAACTTTTCTTCTGCATTGCAATTGTAATCCAAACACATTTTCATAATCTTTACCTTCTCTCAGAGTCAGTGTCTTTTTCCTTGTTGTCCTTGTTGAGATTCTCTTTGGATTCGTCCTTCTTATGGCTCATCTCCTGGTTGAGGTCCAGGATGCGTTTGTGCGTGTCTAAACGGCTCTGTTCTTCATGGGCGCTCTGAGCCGGCAGCTCGTCGGGTTTGGCGGCTGGTGTGTTTGGATTGACGGCGTGCTGGATTTGTTGCAGCAGTAGATTTTCGGTCTCCTGAGTGACTTGGATTTTCACATCCCAACAGCACATTTTGCAGTCGCGATTGCACACGACACCCACTTGCTTTTTCTGCTCCTTGCCCTTGTTGGTTTCTCGAGTGCCCCAAGATACAATGTGCATATTGACTAGCGAGTATATGGTGAGGAGGAGATAGCCACTGGGAATGCAGATGAAGTACATCAGACCATAGATGATCAGAGTGCTCTCTTGAGGGTGGAGGATGGCTGTCACCATGTACAGGATCGCACCGGACACCAGGAAGAGTCCAGTAGGAGTTATAAATGTTTGTTGTATAACCATGTCACCTAAAATGAGAAGTCCAATGAGATAACACCAACACAATTAAAAAAAACAAACTGTTAAACGACAGTAAACAATAGTTACCAATAATGGAAAAGAAGGACGCAGTCATCAGGAATGCATATATGACACTGAGAATGGCAGCAATTGTGATTTGGAAGTTGGGTTTGGCCACAAAACATATGATCATGTAAATAACCGGAGGTATAACCGCAATTATTATGGAAAGAGTGCCTGAAATTCCAAACACAAACTGGAAAGCTCCTAAAATAGAAAAAGAGAAAATTAGCAGATTTTGAACTCTTCATACATTTATATATCCACAGAAACATATTTTCAGTACGTGTATCCTAGAACAGGGGTGTCCAGTCCTGCTCCTGGAGGGCCACTGTCCTGCAAAGTTCAGGCCAAACCCCAATTAAACACACCTGAACAAGCTAATCAAGGTCTTACTGGGCAGACTAGACTGTGTTGAGGCAAGTGGGACCTAAACTCTACAGGACCGGGGGTTGGACACCCCTGATGATGATTCTTTGAATATTTTTAAAGTTACTTTGCTGAAAGAAAGCAGCCTAAGAAGGTCAGATGGGTAACAAGCTCAACCAGATTAGATAATACACCAACCCTAGACAGGTTGACCAAATGGTCTACAACAGGGTTCCTCAAATCCAGCCAATGTCAAACCTTGATCGAACTCACCTGAAATTTTCGAGTAACTCGGTAGACCTTGATTAGCTTGTTCAGGTGTGTTTGATTAGGATTGGAACTAAAGTCTGCAGGGCAGTGGCCTTCAAGGACTGGATTTGAGGAACCCAGGTCAACCCCAGCCCCATCAGAAGAGGATTTAGCTGACATTTCCAGAAGGGCAGTTGAACCACCATACCTGAAATGTCTTTGAAAATGTACCTGCAATCATGAGGGTAACAGATGCAGGTCCCAGGATGGAGGAAGCCACAGTGAAAATCTGATATAAGACGTAGAGCATGGATATGGAGGTGTTCCTCTTGACCGTTTCTGCCCCGCTGTGGAGCAGATCGAGAGTGTTGGCCAGTGTCGAAGGACCCCATCGACGTCTCTGGTTGTAAAACTCTTTGAACTCTTGAGGAGAGTTGGTGTAAGCATCTGAGGCGGCGTTATACTCCACACGCCAGCCCTGCTGCAGGAGAAGAGTGCACAGCCAACGGTCTTCACCTAAATGTGCGGATGAGTAAGATGATAATGGAAACTGACTTTACATACAGAATGATGTAAACAGAAGAACCAAATGTAATAAGCATTGCTAATTGTCAACTATACTGCAGTGGTGTAAAGGCCATTCATCCCCCCCAATCCCCAGGGATTTACCTTGATCATACTGCACATACTCAGAGGCTCGGGTGGCTTTGGTGGTGTACCGTTTCAGGACGTTGTCGTCCATCAGTGCAGATCCTCTGAACAGACTGAAACAGCCTGGACTGCACAGAACCGACCCAAACACGTGCTCCGCTGTCTTCTGAAGCCAGTGACCCACTGCATACTCGAACTTCTGATACCACACCATTGGGCCTGAAACATCATTCACAGAGCCAAGAACATGAATCACTGCATTTGAGCATGTTTGCTTCTGGGTATCTCTTTCTGAGAGATGAGCAATGTTATCATATTGTAAATGGTGACTGTCATGTTGTGTTGAGATTAGCTATCTTTTCGATAGTGCAACGTTAATATAAAACTGCAATAATTTCCAAAAGGGTTTATGTCAATGGACTTTGTATATTGATCAGTACCTGAATAGCGGGTCTATTAAAGGGCACGCCATTATCTGCTATATAATCCAGTCTGCTGCTTCTTTCTTCCTTTATGTCATATACAGTTTTTGTCAGTTCTGTTATGTAATTCAAAATGTGTTTTTAGCATAGTGCTTTCCCAATAAGCAAAGCTTTTTTTAAAAGATTACTGTTCAGTTTTCTGTTTTATTACTGTTTTGATTTTCTCTCTGAACCCTAGAGGTGTAATGGGACATGCATTCGTCTCGAAAAAGGGGCAATGCAACGCTGTTTGCTATCCTTCTCAACAGGAAAAAGAGCAGAAGAAGAGACGATCGATCTATGCACCAACCCAAAACAAGAGTTCAGATGCACGTAAGAGCTTGTTAGTAGCCGATAGGCTGCGTTTAGACTCATTTTGAGACACGCTCCACAAACTTCACGGAAAGGAAACCGGGGTGGTGAGTGTACACAAATAAACAATTTGGAATGATGTCTTACTCTTATCTGTACGACCACAGATGACGGAGTATTTTAAGCTGTTTCCGCTGTTATAATGAGACAAAGTCATGTCGATTTGTGTTGTGGAATGAAAAGAAACCAATCACTGGGGATTTGTTGCTTTTCCCGAACTCGTATCGAACCGTGACTCCAGTGTACCGTTACACCCCTACTGAACACTGATGATATTTACCCATTCCGGTGGGATGGATCCGTCCACACGCCGCACCCACGTTGTCATACATTCTCAGACGGTCGACGAGCAGTATCAGAGCGCCGGGCTGGAAGTCTGTGTCTCCGTCCAAAGCCATGATATACGTGTTGTCGTCAGATATATGCTTCCTCTTGCTGTCATTGTCATGAGAAGGTAGCAAATAAGTCTCACTATCTAATGATATGAGACTGGCACGGCATGGGTTGTTTTGTCTCTGTAAGAACACACAGTGTCAAAAAACAGAAAGTTATCTTTAGCTGTATGTGGATGTCTGGGGGTTGCAAAGCTGGTTTCTACACGGGTGCTCAAGTCTCTGGTCTCTAGATACGGCTTGGGTCCTTCCTTTAATGTAAGTGTGTGGGACCTTTTAACGTAAATCTAATCTTCTTAAAGCTGTGTGGTTTATACATGCGGCACAGACAGTTTAGGGTTAGGGGTTTGTTTGAATCATAAACCAACATATGAGCAATAGTAATAGTGAAGCTTGACTGATCAAACATCACCAGTGCCTGAATGATCAATGAAAACTTACTGTTATTTTCTGAGGGTTTTTGACATTGTATCCTTTCCAACCAAGCAGGTAATACAGGTACATGATCTGAAAATGCACACGTGTTCAGTCAGGTTCAGGTAAGCATTCAAAGATTCTTCAAACTAAAGAATAAGACTTTGACGTTCACCTGTGACCATCTCTTTTTATTTCGAATCAAAGCTTTGTCCTTCAGGTGGACATAAAGCATGTTTCCCTCTGGCATGACAAACACAAGACGGCCGCCATATGGCGTTTCAATGATAGAAACCTCATCGGGCTCCTTATTTGTAAACACCCTTGAAGGCAAAAACAGTGAAATTTGGTTTACAGTTGGTTGTTAAATATCATTATCATCAATCTGTCCATATAAGTCACATACCATAAGCTGATAATGGATAGGAAACCTTTGCCTTACCTGTACACCTCCATGACAACATTTACAAGGTCGGAAACATAGATGTTGACAAGCTTTTTCTCAGTGCCCGTTTCTTTGTCTTTATCTATCATGAAGGCATCGTCGACATAAATATGGCACTCAAAGTCAAAGACATCCTTGTGTTCCTCCTTTGGATCCCCTCGGTATCTGTCCAATCTGAAACCAACAAATTTGAAGGGATTTGAATAAACCAAAACCCTTAGTGATAATATAGGACCAACTAGGGGTTTCGAGCAACCGGCTCATCCATCACAGATTAAATACCTGAACATTGAAGTCAAGATTTTCAGCATCTCGTCATATGTTTCATGCCACATCGTTGCACAAAGGTAAATGACACAGTTTTCCACTTCAATGTCACTGCTACATGACAAGGAAAGTAAACACAAACTCGATTAATGCACCTGTACTGTATTATGTGCATCATGTACATCATGATTTTGTCTGAATGTATGTACCTCTCCTTGTTTGCCGTACGAATGACTTTCATTTTTGTGTTCAGCAGCATAGAGAGGTCAATGAAGGCGGATTCATACAGGCGGCGGACGAAAAGCTGAGAGGTGCGTTCAATTCTCTGCACTTTTATTTTCCACACGTAATACGTGCAAGCGATGAGCCCGAGCCACATGCAGACCCCCTCCAGCGCCAGCATGGAGAAAGGCCACATGGCGTACGGGTTGTTGAGTGACGTTTTGCAGATACTATAGGAAATCTCCAGCATTACAACCGGGGTGGTATTGACGTCCTTGAGATCTTCAAGTTCGAAGCAAAACGGCCAGAAAGGAGTGGAAATAACTTGTGTAGAATTATCACTGCCAGTAATTATGATTTGGCTAGCAGTTTCAGGAGGAGGGACTAGATGTTCAGCTTGTGTCAAGAAAAGCGTAATGCCCAGGAGTAGTGTTACTGGACCGATTAAAGACACAGGCAGGGCAAAACCGAATCTCACAGCGTGGATCTTGCAGGCCACGACTCCAAACCAGTGGCACGCAGCAGAACAGAATGCCTGAAGGAAGAACAGCCCCAGGCCTATCTCCACCGTGCCTCTGCTGGCTTTGGTGTACGCATCCCAGTCAATGGGATTTTCAGAAATCAGACAGAAATACAGAAAGTACACCCCCAGAGTCACGGCTATTCGAAGGAGGCTAGTGAACAGATAAACAGAGTCTCTGAAAGAGTCCAGATCCTTGAGCATCTCCTGAATGTTAGTGCTGGCCTGAAAAGGGTTCTCCCACCAGTTCAGAGAAACCAGCACCGATGCGAAAATCGCAATGGCCACATACACGTAACAATAATCTATTTGTCCTGGGATGTGTGTGGATTCTCTAACGTAGTAGTCAATCCCCAGTAGCGTGTACCCGCTGAGCACTAGGATGAGGGAGCATATGGGGTAGATGATCATCCAGTTTCTTGTCTGCAAGCGGAAGACGATCTGGAACACGGATGAAAGGATGCAGATCCCTCCGGGGATGCAGAGGTTTGTGAGGATATCAAGTTTAGGCATCACAATGAGCACCAGCACTGCCGTCCCGACCGCCACCAGACTCTCAATCCCACACATCTGCAGAAGCATCAACAGCGATCGGTACATTAGTGCATTTCAACTTCCATTGCACTCAAGGTATACATATCAGTTTGTGCATGTTTGAGCTACAGCAATTACTCTTCTGCCATCAACTCATCATTGCTAGTCCTTTGCTAAACTATCGTCTCGTATGGCTAACCTGCAGGAAAATCCAAATAAAATCAGCTTTTGATGCCCATCAAGCAAAAGCCATCTCGGTTAACTATAGACCCGATATCGTCTGGCTGTGAGTAACCCACTTCTAGCCGAAATAACTTGCGAGATGTATGATATTCTATCATGTAAATCAACTGGGTTAGGGCAGGAAGACCACCTCGGCAATTGGATAGATTAGGATGGTCGACTAGTAGATTAATGAGTTGACCAGCTCTCATTTTAGCTTTAATATATTAGTGGTCGCCAATCCCGCTCCTGGACAGGTGGATTAAACACACCTGGACCAGCGAATCAAGGCCTTCAGGGTTACAGCAAGCTGAAGTCTGCAGGAGCCCAGACAGCAACATAGTGTCGGCCCAGATCCGGCCCACATCTGGTACTCACTAAATCCACATGTACCAGATGTGGGCCGGATCTGAGCCGACACTATGTTGCTGTCTGGGGTAGATCTCCAGGAGCAGGGTTGGACACCCTTACTTTATAACAAATGTCAGATGTCGAGTATACTTGATAATTTCGCCAATGCTTGGTTTTATGATTGGACATGGAGATGTGCATTTTACTCACATCCACTTTCACACACAAGTTGTTTCACGTTTGATTTGGATGTGACGGAAAGCGGCGATATCTGAGTGAGCTGTTTACCTTGTCATTTTTCCATCTATGTATGTCAATTAGTTTCATTCATGCAAACCAGTTTGCGTGTTTTGTTCATGATCACATAGACTTTCCTTGAAAGGGACTTTTGCGCTGTCTGTTTATTCGGCAACGCTATTTCAGGCACCCAAGATTCTCATGTCACTTTTCCCTTTTCATCCCTAATTACCCACATCCAAACCCATGTATTGTTCTGTGCTCTAGATATTTTTAACTCAAGAAGCCCCTTAAGAAGCGTGTCATGAACATGAACCAGCATAATTATACAGCGCTTTCTTAAGGTGGGCTAGCGATTAGTGAACCACTGGACTTATTCTTTACTTTTTTCTACAAAATTTGCCATAAAAGTATCTAAAAGTCACATTATTTTGCATGACGTCAACTCACGATTCCCAGTGTCCTTGAGTTAGGGGCCACATAGCTCTTGAAGACACACTTCCACATCGACTTCAGGAACATCAGGAGGTTTGGCATCACTAGGACACACATCAACAGCAGCGTGTAAAACTGCTGATCCACATCGTTTCTCAAAGACACCGGACTGGACAGAGTGGTCAGAACCAGCAGAGAGCCCTACAATACAGAAGAACAGCCGTGGCATGAATGCACTGGACCACAACACGCAGAATCATCGTCGGTGAGCCTGAACCATTCCCCAGCACTTTACACTGGGAGGCCTTAACTACTATGTGCTAACATTAAATATCTACATGACTATGTATTTACTGTGTAAAATTCTCACATTTACTGCTAATGAGTTTGAGGTGGGTTTAGGATTTAGGGTTAGGATTATTAGGGTTTGGGTTACGGTTAGGGGTAAAGATAACAGCGTAACTAAATTGGTAAATAAATACAAGTATTTTAAATGTAATGCACCAACATGTATGCACACAATAAGTAATCTGTATCACATGGTTAAGTAAAGGACACCCAATATAAAGTGTGAACTGTTTTTTCTCTCTCAATATAATCATTAGATTAAATGCTTAGTCATTTTAAAATTGTGTACACATTGTTTGAGATCTGCTTTCCCTTCATGGCCCATGATTTACTTTTTATTGTATTTGGAGTCACATTCGGTTATATTGTATGTCTTCAGCAAGTCTTTGATCAGGTCGTTGATCTTTCAAAAATGTTTCAAAAACAACATTTCAGAACATCCCAGATCTATAAATATGATCTCAATAACTCAATGATGCTGTGCATGCGCTTTTAGAAAATCATAATCATAAGCATGAAGGGTGCAGATGTTCGTGCCAGCGTGAATCCCGGTGAGTGTACACATCACCATGGAGATGGCGATCAGTAAACAGGGATGGGTGGGGATGCTGTTATCCTCTATAAATATTTATGGTCATCATGTAACAGTCATGATTCACCTTGCTCACAACGCCGCTGACCAGCACCAGCAGGCCCACAATAAAGGCCACCAGGTTCTGCAGAATCCGGAAGCATATTCTCTTCTTCTCTTTCTCGGCTCCGATCGGGTTCAGCTGGAACGGATCCCAGGTGTCTCTGTACACACGGCAAAAATCAGACAGAGAAACTTGTGAGAGGATGGCAACAGTGTTTAAGTGCAAAAACAATGCATTACTTCAGTCACCGCAAATGTGCTCTATAGGAGTAAAAAGTGTTTTTTCCCAACACTCTCAGAAAAACATATACAAAAATTGTACCTTTAGGGGAACAACAGCTTGTCACCCAGAAAGCAAGATAATGCGTTGAATCCACAAGTACCAGATGTGGGCTAGATCTGGGCTGACACTACGTTGCTGTCTGGGCACTGTGGCAGAACTCTTAAAAGGACATCTACCTCTTGTACCTTATTTACCCCTAAAAGTTTCACAGTAGTACCCTAAGGTACATATTGCTGCTCTAAGGTACTAATATGCACCTTTTATAAATGTTGTATCCTTAATATTTTTAATATGTAGTAAACATTATATACGCACTATATAATATAAACACATATTAGGCTACTGTCACTTTAAAAGCGAATGCATGGATCTAATACACTGATACTGATACACATATTAGGCTGCTGTCACTTTAAGAGCGAATGCATAGATCTAATACACTGATACTGATACACATATTAGGCTACTGTCACTTTAAGAGCAAATGCACGGGCTCTAATACACTGATCCTGATACACATATTAGGCTGCTGTCACTTTAAGAGCGACTGCATGGATCTAATACACTGATACACATACACATATTAGGCTACAGTCACTTTAAGAGCGAATGCACGGATCTAATACACTGATACTGATACACATATTAGGCTACTGTCACTTTAAGAGCGAATGCACGGATCTAATACACTGATACACATACACATATTAGGCTACTGTCACTTTAAGAGCGAATGCACGGATCTAATACACTGATACTGATACACATATTAGGCTACTGTCACTTTAAGAGCGAATGCACGGATCTAATACACTGATACACATACACATATTAGGCTACTGTCACTTTAAGAGCGAATGCACGGATCTAATACACTGATACTGATACACATATTAGGCTACTGTCACTTTAAGAGCGAATGCAAGGATCTAATACACTGATACACATACACATATTAGGCTACTGTCACTTTAAGAGCGAATGCACGGATCTAATACACTGATACTGATACACATATTAGGCTACTGTCACTTTAAGAGCGAATGCACGGATCTAATACACTGATACACATACACATATTAGGCTACTGTCACTTTAAGAGCGAATGCACGGATCTAATACACTGATACACATACACATATTAGGCTACTGTCACTTTAAGAGCGAATGCACGGATGTAATACACTGATACACATACACATATTAGGCTACTGTCACTTTAAGAGCGAATGCACGGATCTAATACACTGATACTGATACACATATTAGGCTACTGTCACTTTAAGAGCGAATGCACGGATCTAATACACTGATACACATACACATATTAGGCTACTGTCACTTTAAGAGCGAATGCACGGATCTAATACACTGATACTGATACACATATTAGGCTACTGTCACTTTAAGAGCGAATGCACGGATCTAATACACTGATACACATACACATATTAGGCTACTGTCACTTTAAGAGCGAATGCACGGATCTAATACACTGATACACATACACATATTAGGCTACTGTCACTTTAAGAGCGAATGCACGGATCTAATACACTGATACACATACACATATTAGGCTACTGTCACTTTAAGAGCGAATGCACGGATCTAATACACTGATACTGATACACATATTAGGCTACTGTCACTTTAAGAGCGAATGCATGGCTCTACTGTCACTGGTTTACTTCTTAGCTGTTTACGTTCACTTAAGACATGATTAGATACTTGACAAGCCTGGTATTTTGACATCATTTAGTTTGAATATGTCTGTTCAAGCGCAAGAAGACGTGAAAGAGAACTCGACTCAGTATTGCACGCTGTCTGAGACGAGGATTTCTGTGTGCGCTTCGGATATTTGCGCACAGAAAACCTTCCCACACCGCACGAGTAATGAAATGAGCTCCTGTGTGCAGTCAACTGTCCCGAGCGTCAGTCACGTGTGTTCACGCTCACACTGCAAAAAAATGCTTTTCTTACTTTGTATTTTTGTCTTGTTTCCAGTCTAAATATCTTAGAATTCTTAAATCAAGACGCTTAGATAAGTCAACCAAACCACATAAAGATGAAGGGAATGTTATTAATGCCATATTACATCAATATCATCACTTAGTAGTACATATGCGAATTTGTTTTTATGCAAAGCAGTTTTCAGATATATATATATACTCCATAATCCAGCAATATGGTTCATCTTTCTCAAGACTGTGTTGCTAAAGTCTTTTGTCGTAATGCATGTATTTTAAATATGAAATGAAATCAGTCAGTAAAAGTAATAAACATCATACTTCTGTTGTGTGAATGTGAATCGAGTTTCTATTTCAGATAAAAGCACATCTCTATTATAAAGCTTTGTATTCATGAAGAATCCCAGTTATTTTATCCTGAAGAATGAAGTGAAAGCCTATGATTTTAACCTCAGATGGATTGATTGTACGGGTTACCTGTGTCGCCCTTCTCTCTTTTGTCTCCTCTGCTTCAGTTCCTCCATCTCTCGACCGAGACTCTGTGCGCTTCTCTGAGGACACGGCACTTAAATCTCACCGTGAGCAATGGAGCAATCTCAACCAGCGCAGGCTATAAAAGAGTCCAAAGATCTGCTTCATCCCAACAGCCTTATTACATCGCTGATCGGAAAACATATTTATGACTTGACCAAAGTTCAGTCATACGCATAACACGATCATGATATTCCATGCGACCCAAAGTGAGACTCTTGATGCTTTCAATCTTTCAATAATGTATAAATATTAAAGGGAAGGATCTGATTTATCAGACATTTCTCTCTCTCTCACACACACACACACACACACACACACACACACACACACACACACTCTCTCTCTCTCTCTCTCTCTCACACACACACACATGTTTGTTTTTGTGAATTGTGGGGACATTCCATAGGCGTAATGGTTTTTTGTACCCTACAAACAGTATTTTTATCCCCCTACACTACCCCTACCCCTACTCCTAAACCTACCCATCACACACACACACACACACACACACTACCCCTACCCCTAAACCTACGCAACACACACACACACACTACCCCTAAACCTACCCATCACACACACACACACACACACACACTACCCCTAAACCTACCCATCACACACACACACACTACCCCTACACCCAAACCTACCCATCACACACACACACACACACACACACACTACCTCTAACCCTACCCATCACACACACACACACACACACACACACACACACACACACACACACACTACCTCTAACCCTACCCATCACACACACACACACTACCCCTACCTCTAAACCTACCCATCACACACACACGCACACTACCCCTACCCCTAAACCTACACATCACACACACACACACACACACACACACTACCTCTACCTCTAAACCTACCCATCATACACACACACACACTACCCCTACCCCTAAACCTACCCATCACACACACACAAACACACACACACACACTACCCCTAAACCTACCCATCACAGGATATAAGCCTTTTGAAAAATGGGCACATGGGTAATGTCCTCATGAGTCACCCTCCTAATACCTGTGTCATACTCATGTCATTATACACATTTGTGTCCTGATATGTCACAAAAACATGCGCACACACACTCACACACACACACACACACACACACAATATGGAAAATACTATCCGTAATGAATAAATACACTGAATCCTCATTGAAGACACTGTCTTGAGTTTACACATGCACTGGGTTGAATCCAAGGGTGGAGAAGATGAGCCGAGTTTTATAACTAATATGAGCAATGTGACGCACACACTTTATCACTCAGAGAACACTGCATGCGGACAGATAAAGGTGAGCTCTGATAAACACACAGCTGTATAGATCTGTTATACGATGAGCAGGATATCTCAGCTGTCCGACTCTTTCAGTCCTCTTCCTCTTGTGTGACACTAACATACAAACTCAAGCTTCATTAGTCCTGATGGAGTGTTGGGATCGTGAGCGGCGGGATAATCACGGATCTAGCATCACTTCACTGCTTTAACAGAGCCGGGGGATTGCGGGGAACGTTTGTGCCTCTCCTCCACCCTGAAAAGGCCAGGCGTTCCTTGATGTTGGTGTTCATGGCTTCATGCTCAGAGATTGAAGAAGATCACAGATCACTGATCATCCTTCACCAAACACCTGTGTGATGAACCGGTGATGAGCCATATTTGGTCCCATGAACAACCTTTCAATGATCCGATCTTAAAAGAAACATTTTTTAGTATATTTGGCCTACACATGTACTCAATCTTATGATCCAGATATAGTTAAAAGTATAATTAGGTATTATAAGTATACTTGGCTTGTGTTTAATCTTTTGATTGAGTAGCCTATTAAATACACCGATCAGGCATAACATTATGACCACTGACAGGTGAAGTGAATAACACTGATGATCTCTTCATCACGGCTCCTGTTAGTGGGTGGGATATATTAGGCAGCAAGTGAACATTTTGTCCTCAAAGTTGATGTGTTAGAAGCAGGAAAAATGGGCAAGCGTAAGGATTTGAGTGAGTTTGACAAGGGCCAAATTGTGATGGCTAGACGACTGGGTCAGAGCATCTCCAAAACTGCCCATTTTTCCTGCTAACAGGAGCCGTGAGGAAGAGATCATCAGTGTTATTCACTTCACCTGGTCATAATGTTATGCCTGATCGGTGTATATTCAGGTGTTAGCTTGAGCCACAAGAAGAGTATACACACTCACAGCCCTTGCTAGTACCAGGTTGGACCCACTTTTACACCAAATTCTGGCCCTCTCTAGCCTGACAAGCCAGACCCACATCAGGATGTTGGGTTTGGGAACACACCATTGGCAGGGCTCAATCCGAGGGGGGGGATTCCCTCTTCCCTCTATCAGTGATGAGACAACAATCACAAGCGGGTTGTGGCTGAGTCCCATGCGTTTTCCCAGCGGAGCTAGTTGAGGATTAAACTTTTACATTTTCTTAATGTCGATAAAAAACGATTGCGAAATGACGCCGTTTCCGTTAACCGATGTTATGCGACTAAAACGTATTTTGTTCCTCTCGCGATAAGTCAGTCCAAAAATGATGCCACGTATGTTGGGTTTACGTATATCCCTGCCACCGCACTAGCCATTATTTCTAATGGAAGGAGACGTGTGTGTTATCCAAGCATTAATGGCAAGGAAAGCACCTTATACTTGAGCGTATGAGGTGTGTGTGTGTGTGTGTGTGTGTGTGTGTGTTTCTCCCTCATATCTGCTTCAAGGTCTTTATGATCATTTGTGGCATTTCTTTGTTAAGAATCCAGTATTCCTGTCTCTTGTCTTTTATGAGTTTAATAAAGAACTCTGTCTCGTCTTCTGTCCGAACATACCGTCATCTGTAAAGAATGATCCACTTTTACGTATGCCGGTGACCTGAATTGCCAGAAAAACCACCTCATGCGAGCGTAAAAACTTGTGGGATTTTTTGCGAAATTGACGTGTTTCCATTGGGGGTATTTTCAATTTGTGTACTTTGAAGGGGAATGGAAACGTGGCTACTGTTGCCTTTCTATCAGC
Source organism: Rhinogobio ventralis (assembly GCA_039654625.1). Classification (NCBI taxonomy): domain Eukaryota; kingdom Metazoa; phylum Chordata; class Actinopteri; order Cypriniformes; family Gobionidae; genus Rhinogobio; species Rhinogobio ventralis. Next base: position 397,894 of record CM077204.1, read on the forward strand.
TGAGCCTGGCCATTCTCCTCTGACCTCTGACCTTTTTCACTCATTGGATATTTCCTCTTTTTCCACACCATTCTCTGTAAACCCTAGAGATGGTTGTGTGAAAATCCCAGTAGATCAGCAGTCTGTGAAATACTCAGCCAAAGTCATCTTCCTTCCTCATTCTGATGCTCAGTTTGAACTTCAGCACAAGTCTTGTTTACATGCCTAAATGCATTGAGTTGCTGCCCTGTGATTGGCTGATTAGATAGAGGCATTAAAGAGCAGGTGTACCTAATCAAGTGTCCGTGAGTGTGTGTGTGTGTGTGTGTATATGGACTGATTTCACCATTGACCTGCATTACGGCCAATCACAGCTGGTCCAGGTTCATGTTTTTACCTACAGCCTACTGACTGGTTGAGAAAAGAGCTGTGTGAGATCAATGCTGGTTCCATTGGAAAATACCTGAGATGCATGAAGTTCACAGGAAATAAGGCGAAGCAAAGAATGACTTGCCAACATTACTGAGACTGATAAGAATCTATGCACAAAGTGTTTCAGTGTTTCTGTGGATTTGTTGTCTCTGCAGTAAGTATTCCTTCACTAATACAGGTGTCTGTACTGATGCACGGGCCGGTTTCAGTGGAGTAACTGACATCTGAAGCGCCGTATCGACGGGCGTGACAGCGTTCGGCCCCTCAATACCACAGAAATCATCCTGCGGTTGAAACCCTCCAAACCTGTTTGAGCAGGTACGAGGAGGCTGAGATTTCACTTTTGACTGACTGAGGTGTGATGTTTCCTTCTGCGTGTCGCGGCTGTCAGTGATGTGTTTCAGCGCTGCTCGTGAGTAAACACCTGCAGGATTGTAGAGTGAGACACACTAGCCGAGCACTAGCCGAGACCTGCGGAGCCGGAGATGCATCAGGGACGCCTGCGCCTGCGGCCGTGGCTGGAGGAACAGATCGAGTCGGGCAGATATCCTGGAGTCGTGTGGCTGGACGAGGTGAGATCAGCTGCTTTAAACTCAACAGGGTTTAGATTAAGCCAGGATTAGATCTTAGTTCAGTTAGGGCATTTCAGTAGCTTTTATAAACCTTAGAAACAAACATTACTGGTGAGACAAAACAATGGCACTGACATATTTTAAGATATGCTTTCAGTTAAAACAGCTCAAGCATGCATTTCAGTCTGAGACTAGATTAAGCCTTGTCTGTGGAACCGGGGTTTAGGATTCCTGATATTTGACCCAAATCACATCCCGCTGGATTAACTGAAATGCTGGATTGACTACAAATCTGGAGGAAGAAGAGGCTCAATGAGGTTCTATAATCTTGTTTTCTGAGAGTGCAGATATTTGAGTTTCTGTGCTTTCTTTACACGGCATCAAACTGAAGTCGGCCAGAGTTTTCCAGATTCCCTGGAAACACGCGGCGCGGCACGGCTGGAATATCGAGAAGGACGCGACGCTGTTCCGAAACTGGGCGATACACACAGGTGAATATAGCTTGATTAAAACATATCATATTCCAATTAGGTAGGTTGTTTTAACCCAGCGGTTGGGTTAAATGTTTGCCCAACTGCTGGGTAGTTTTATTTAACTCAACTATTGCTTAAAAATGACTATTGCTTGCTTAAAATGAACCCAAAGTATGTTGGAAATGAACATTATTAATAAGTTTAATGAATAATAACTAAACAATAATAAATTGCTTATTAATAAATGTTCACCTTTTGATTATTATTGTTGCTTCTAGTAATTATGTGTCTGATTTTTAATTTCCAACCTAATTTGTGTTCATTTTAAGCCAGCCATACAGTAATCTTTAAACAATAGTTGGGTTAAATAAAACGGCCCAGCACGTTGGGCAAACATTTAACAACCGCTGGGATAAAACCACCCAATCGCTGTCCATTTTCAACCCAACTTGGGTTGTTTTTAACCCAGCATTTTTTAGAGTGTGATACCTGTGAAAACCTCAGAAGATCCATCAAGAAGATTTTCTTTTTACATTTCAGTTCACTTGTGACAATCATATACACTCTTAACAATACTGGATATTTGGTGTTTCCACCATGAAGAACCTTTAACATCAACAGAGCCTTTATATACCCTCTTGCTTCCAAAAGATCCCAAAGAACATTCCAGTGATCCGTTCCTAAAATAACTTCAGAACTTAGAAGAACTTTTTTCTTAGTGTGAAGAACATTTTAATAATCTAATTTATTTTGATGGTCCACTTTAGACGACTAGCAGTCATTAGAGTATTAGCAAACTATGGTTAGTTAATATCTGCCAAGATATACGTTTTGATTGATTAATTTGTAAAAAATCATTAGTTATATAATATAATATAAGTAATATAAGAGCGACTTACACAACACCATTTTAACTCAAATAGAAAATGCGTTTTAAAGCGTTCTGGCCGTTCATTTGCATGGCAACAGTGTTTGATGCTTGAGAACGCAAATTCTGAAATAGTTTTGAAACAATACCGTTAAGTCTACTAATACTTTACTAATACTCTATTAATACATGTAGGTGCACCTTTACTTATAGTTAGTATAATATCTAAAGTGGACTATCAGAATAAAGTGTAACCAAAGGTTCTTCAGATAATAGTTCTTTAGGAACTGATCATTGAAAGGTTCTGTGGGAAACCAAAATGTTCTTCTATTGCATCACTGCAAAACCCTCTTTTGGAACCCTTATTTTAAAAGTGTACTTGGAAATTGTCAAGAAATTATCAGAATAAAACATTTTGAAGAATAATAATGCCTACTGATATATGCATTGTACATGAGTTATGAAATGGCACCGAGTGAATGCAGATTTGCTGTAGTTTTCACTTGATGTTTAGAGACAAAATCTGATTCTACACGGCGGACACAGAAAGCATTTGGACACTAAAGTGGAACTTAAAAGGGTCTTTTCATTAAGTACAAACCAGTGGCACCAGAGCTTTTCCCAGAATTAATTAACTTCACTTGACCGAGTCACTTTTACTCGACTGGTCTCGATGTGAAGAGAATCATAACTATCAGCATTCAACATGTTATCAAAGTGTCCAAGTCTTCTTTTATTGGCCAATATATTCATTGCTTGATATTTGGAAAAGCTTACACTTTATGTTGTGAAATGTTTGACCAAGAAAAGTGCTGTATTTAAAATAAATGTGACTTATTTTGGTATATAATGCAACAGTATTTTTACATTTATTTGCAATACTGCATGCATTTTTACCAAACACTCTGTAAATAGTAGATCTTTTCTCTGAATATTCTAAGAGAAGTTAAACAATAATCAACTTGGCCAGGAATACAACACTGATTTGTACAGAAACTGGTACTGTAGATCCTGACAGCCCATCATGCAAACAGCTCTTCTTTCATGGATCTTAGGGAGATACAAACCTGGCATAGACAAACCCGATCCCAAGACATGGAAAGCAAACTTCCGATGCGCACTCAATTCCCTGACGGATGTCAAAGAGCTTCAAGACAAAAGCATCAAGAAAGGCCACAATGCTTTCAGAGTTTATATTCTCCTTCCACACAGCAAAACAATAAGGAGACGCAAAGGTTTGTGCACATATGAAGTGTTTGGAACATTATTTCATATTTCTAGTTTTCACAAACAGATGACAGATAAACTGCATCTACGTATTTACATTAATTCATTTAGAGGACGCTTTTATCCAAATACTATGAAAGCTTGTTTGGAATACAACAAAGTCATTTGCAATTTTTTAACTAGCAATTCTGTATTTAACTCATAATTGAGAAAAAAGTCAGAATTACGAGATATAAACTCGTAACTGAAAAAAAAGTCAGAATTGCGAGATATAAACTCGTAATTGCGGAAAAAAAAGTCAGAATTGCGAGATATAAACTCGTAATTGCGGAAAAAGTCAGAATTGCGAGATAAAAACTCGTAACTGAGAAAAAAGTCAGAATTGCGAGATATAAACTTGTAACTGAGAAAAAAGTCAGAATTGCGAGATATAAACTCGTAATTGCGGAAAAAAAAGTCAGAATTGCGAGATATAAACTCGTAATTGCGGAAAAAGTCAGAATTGCGAGATAAAAACTCGTAACTGAGAAAAAAGTCAGAATTGCGAGATATAAACTTGTAACTGAGAAAAAAGTCAGAATTGCGAGATATAAACTCGTAATTGCGGAAAAAAAAGTCAGAATTGCGAGATAAAAACTCGTAATTGCGGAAAAAGTCAGAATTGCGAGATATAAACTTGTAACTGAGAAAAAAGTCAGAATTGCGAGATATAAACTCGTAATTGCGGAAAAAAAGTCAGAATTGCGAGATAAAAACTCGTAATTGCGGAAAAAGTCAGAATTGCAAGATATAAACTCGTAACTGAGAAAAAAGTTAGAATTGCGAGATATAAACTCGTAATTGCGGAAAAAAAAGTCAGAATTGCGAGATAAAAACTCATAACTGCGGAAAAGTCAGAATTGCAGGATATAAACTCGTTATTGCGAAAAAAGTCAGAATTGCGAGATATAAACTCGTAACTGAAAAAAAAAGTAAGAATTGCGAGATATAAACTCGTAATTGCGGAAAAAAAAGTCAGAATTGCGAGATAAAAACTCGTAATTGCGGAAAAAGTCAGAATTGCAAGATATAAACTCGTAACTGAGAAAAAAGTCAGAATTGCGAGATATAAACTTGTAACTGAGAAAAAAGTCAGAATTGCGAGATATAAACTCGTAATTGCGGAAAAAAAAGTCAGAATTGCGAGATAAAAACTCGTAATTGCGGAAAAAGTCAGAATTGCGAGATATAAACTTGTAACTGAGAAAAAAGTCAGAATTGCGAGATATAAACTCGTAATTGCGGAAAAAAAGTCAGAATTGCGAGATAAAAACTCGTAATTGCGGAAAAAGTCAGAATTGCAAGATATAAACTCGTAACTGAGAAAAAAGTTAGAATTGCGAGATATAAACTCGTAATTGCGGAAAAAAAAGTCAGAATTGCGAGATAAAAACTCATAACTGCGGAAAAGTCAGAATTGCAGGATATAAACTCGTTATTGCGAAAAAAGTCAGAATTGCGAGATATAAACTCGTAACTGAAAAAAAAAGTAAGAATTGCGAGATATAAACTCGTAATTGCGGAAAAAAAAGTCAGAATTGCGAGATAAAAACTCGTAATTGCGGAAAAAGTCAGAATTGCGAGATATAAACTCGTAACTGAGAAAAAAGTCAGAATTGCGAGATAAAAACTCGTAATTGAGAAAATATTCAGAATTGCGATATAAACTCGTAATTGCGGAAAAGGAAAAAGTCAGAATTGCGAGATATAAACTACGACTGTGAGGAAAAAGTCCGAATTGCGAGATATAAACTCGTAATTGCGGAAAAGTCCGGATTGCGATATAAACTCGTAATTGCGGAAAAGGAAAAAGTCAGAATTGCGAGATATAAACTACGACTGTGAGGAAAAAGTCCGAATTGCGAGATATAAACTCGTAACTGAGAAAAAAGTCAGAATTGCGAGATATAAACTCGTAACTGAGAAAAAAGTCAGAATTGCGACATATAAACTTGTAATTGCGGAAAAAGTCAGAATTGCGAGATAAAAACTCGTAACTGAGAAAAAAGTCAGAATTGCGAGATATAAACTCGTAACTGAGAAAAAAGTCAGAATTGCGACATATAAACTTGTAACTGAGAAAAAAGTCAGAATTGCGAGATATAAACTCGTAATTGCGGAAAAAAAAGTCAGAATTGCGAGATAAAAACTCGTAATTGCGGAAAAAGTCAGAATTGCGAGATAAAAACTCATAACTGAAAAAAAAGTAAGAATTGCGAGATATAAACTCGTAATTGCGGAAAAAAAAGTCAGAATTGCGAGATAAAAACTCGTAATTGCGGAAAAAGTCAGAATTGCGAGATATAAACTCGTAACTGAGGAAAAAGTCCGAATTGCGAGATATAAACTCGTAATTGCGGAAAAGTCCGGATTGCGATATAAACTCGTAATTGCGGAAAAGGAAAAAGTCAGAATTGCGAGATATAAACTACGACTGTGAGGAAAAAGTCCGAATTGCGAGATATAAACTCGTAACTGAGAAAAAAGTCAGAATTGCGAGATATAAACTCGTAACTGAGAAAAAAGTCAGAATTGCGACATATAAACTTGTAATTGCGGAAAAAGTCAGAATTGCGAGATAAAAACTCGTAACTGAGAAAAAAGTCAGAATTGCGAGATATAAACTCGTAACTGAGAAAAAAGTCAGAATTGCGACATATAAACTTGTAACTGAGAAAAAAGTCAGAATTGCGAGATATAAACTCGTAATTGCGGAAAAAAAAGTCAGAATTGCGAGATAAAAACTCGTAATTGCGGAAAAAGTCAGAATTGCGAGATAAAAACTCATAACTGAAAAAAAAGTAAGAATTGCGAGATATAAACTCGTAATTGCGGAAAAAAAAGTCAGAATTGCGAGATAAAAACTCGTAATTGCGGAAAAAGTCAGAATTGCGAGATATAAACTCGTAACTGAGAAAAAAGTCAGAATTGCGAGATAAAAACTCGTAACTGAGAAAAAAGTCAGAATTGCGAGATATAAACTCGTAACTGAGAAAAAAGTCAGAATTGCGACATATAAACTTGTAACTGAGAAAAAAGTCAGAATTGCGAGATATAAACTCGTAATTGCGGAAAAAAAAGTCCGAATTGCGAGATAAAAACTCGTAATTGCGGAAAAAGTCAGAATTGCGAGATAAAAACTCGTAACTGAAAAAAAAGTAAGAATTGCGAGATATAAACTCGTAATTGCGGAAAAAAAGTCAGAATTGCGAGATAAAAACTCGTAATTGCGGAAAAAGTCAGAATTGCGAGATATAAACTCGTAACTGAGAAAAAAGTCAGAATTGCGAGATAAAAACTCGTAACTGAGAAAAAAGTCAGAATTGCGAGATATAAACTCGTAACTGAGAAAAAAGTCAGAATTGCGACATATAAACTTGTAACTGAGAAAAAAGTCAGAATTGCGAGATATAAACTCGTAACTGAGAAAAAAGTCAGAATTGCGAGATAAAAACTCGTAATTGCGGAAAAAGTCAGAATTGCGAGATAAAAACTCGTAACTGAAAAAAAAGTAAGAATTGCGAGATATAAACTCGTAATTGCGGAAAAAGTCAGAATTGCGAGATAAAAACTCGTAATTGCGGAAAAAGTCAGAATTGCGAGATATAAACTTGTAACTGAGAAAAAAGTCAGAATTGCGAGATAAAAACTCATAACTGCGGAAAAGTCAGAATTGCGAGATAAAAACTCGTAACTGAAAAAAAAAAGTAAGAATTGCGAGATATAAACTCGTAATTGCGGAAAAAAAAGTCAGAATTGCGAGATAAAAACTTGTAATTGCGGAAAAAGTCAGAATTGCGAGATAAAAACTCGTAACTGAGAAAAAAGTCAGAATTGCGAGATATAAACTCGTAACTGAGAAAAAAGTCAGAATTGCGACATATAAACTTGTAACTGAGAAAAAAGTCAGAATTGCGAGATATAAACTCGTAATTGCGGAAAAAAAAGTCAGAATTGCAAGATAAAAACTCGTAATTGCGGAAAAAGTCAGAATTGCGAGATATAAACTTGTAACTGAGAAAAAAGTCAGAATTGCGAGATAAAAACTCATAACTGCGGAAAAGTCAGAATTGCGAGATAAAAACTCGTAACTGAAAAAAAAAAGTAAGAATTGCGAGATATAAACTCGTAATTGCGGAAAAAAAAGTCAGAATTGCGAGATAAAAACTTGTAATTGCGGAAAAAGTCAGAATTGCGAGATAAAAACTCATAACTGAGAAAAAAGTCAGAATTGCGAGATATAAACTCGTAACTGAGAAAAAAGTCAGAATTGCGACATATAAACTTGTAACTGAGAAAAAAGTCAGAATTGCGAGATATAAACTCGTAATTGCGGAAAAAAAAGTCAGAATTGCGAGATAAAAACTCGTAATTGTGGAAAAAGTCCGGATTGCGAGATATAAACTCGTAACTGTGAGGAAAAAGTCAGAATTGCGAGATATAAACTCGTAACTGAGAAAAAAGTCAGAATTGCGAGATAAAAACTCGTAATTGCGGAAAAAGTCAGAATTGCGAGATAAAAACTCGTAACTGAAAAAAAAAGTAAGAATTGCGAGATATAAACTCGTAATTGCGGAAAAAAAAGTCAGAATTGCGAGATAAAAACTCGTAATTGCGGAAAAAGTCAGAATTGCGAGATATAAACTCGTAACTGAGAAAAAAGTCAGAATTGCGAGATAAAAACTCGTAATTGAGAAAATATTCAGAATTACGATATAAACTCGTAATTGCGGAAAAGGAAAAAGTCCGAATTGCGAGATATAAACTACGACTGTGAGGAAAAAGTCCGAATTGCGAGATATAAACTCGTAATTGCGGAAAAGTCCGAATTGCAAGATAAACTCGTAATTGCGAAAAAAGTCTGAATTGCGAGATATAAACTACAACTGTGAGGAAAAAGTCAGAATTGCGAGATATAAACTCGTAATTGCGGAAAAAAGTCAGAATTGCGATATAAACTCGTAATTGCGGAAAAGGAAAAAGTCAGAATTGCGAGATATAAACTCGTAATTGCGGAAAAAGTCAGAATTGCGAGATATAAACTCGTAACTGAGAAAAAAGTCAGAATTGCGAGATATAAACTCGTAACTGAGAAAAAAGTCAGAATTGCGAGATAAAAACTCGTAATTGAGAAAATATTCAGAATTGCGATATAAACTCGTAATTGCGGAAAAGGAAAAAGTCAGAATTGCGAGATATAACCTACGACTGTGAGGAAAAAGTCCGAATTGCGAGATATAAACTCGTAATTGCGGAAAAGTCCGGATTGCGAGATAAACTCGTAATTGCGAAAAAAGTCCGAATTGCGAGATATAAACTACAACTGTGAGGAAAAAGTCAGAATTGCGAGATATAAGCTACAACTGTGAGGAAAAAGTCAGAATTGCGAGATATAAACGCGTAATTGCGAGAAAAAAAAGTCAGAATTGCGAGATAAAAACTCGTAATTGCGGAAAAAGTCAGAATTGCGAGATAAAAACTCGTAATTGCGGAAAAAGTCAGAATAGCGAGATATAAACTTGTAACTGAGAAAAAAGTCAGAATTGCGAGATAAAAACTCATAACTGCGGAAAAGTCAGAATTGCGAGATAAAAACTCATAACTGCGGAAAAGTCAGAATTGCAGGATATAAACTCGTTATTGCAAAAAAAGTCAGAATTGCGAGATATAAACTCGTAACTGAAAAAAAAGTAAGAATTGCGAGATATAAACTCGTAATTGCGGAAAAAAAAGTCAGAATTGCGAGATAAAAACTTGTAATTGCGGAAAAAGTCAGAATTGCGAGATAAAAACTCGTAACTGAGAAAAAAGTCAGAATTGCGAGATATAAACTCGTAACTGAGAAAAAAGTCAGAATTGCGACATGTAACTGAGAAAAAAGTCAGAATTGCGAGATATAAACTCGTAATTGCGGAAAAAAAAGTCAGAATTGCGAGATAAAAACTCGTAATTGTGGAAAAAGTCCGGATTGCGAGATATAAACTCGTAACTGTGAGGAAAAAGTCAGAATTGCGAGATATAAACTCGTAACTGAGAAAAAAGTCAGAATTGCGAGATAAAAACTCGTAATTGCGGAAAAAGTCAGAATTGCGAGATAAAAACTCGTAATTGTGGAAAAAGTCAGAATTGCGAGATATAAACTCGTAACTGAAAAAAAAAGTAAGAATTGCGAGATATAAACTCGTAATTGCGGAAAAAAAAGTCAGAATTGCGAGATAAAAACTTGTAATTGCGGAAAAAGTCAGAATTGCGAGATAAAAACTCGTAACTGAGAAAAAAGTCAGAATTGCGAGATAAACTCGTAATTGCGAAAAAAGTCTGAATTGCGAGATATAAACTACAACTGTGAGGAAAAAGTCTGAATTGCGAGATATAAACTCGTAATTGCGGAAAAAAGTCAGAATTGCGATATAAACTCGTAATTGCGGAAAAGGAAAAAGTCAGAATTGCGAGATATAAACTACGACTGTGAGGAAAAAGTCAGAATTGCGAGATATAAACTCGTAATTGCGGAAAAAGTCAGAATTGCAAGATATAAACTCGTAACTGAGAAAAAAGTCAGAATTGCGAGATATAAACTCGTAACTGAGAAAAAAGTCAGAATTGCGAGATAAAAACTCGTAATTGAGAAAATATTCAGAATTGCGATATAAACTCGTAATTGTGGAAAAGGAAAAAGTCAGAATTGCGAGATATAACCTACGACTGTGAGGAAAAAGTCAGAATTGCGAGATGTAAACTCGTAATTGTGAAAAAGTCAGAATTGCGAGATATAAACTACAACTGTGAGGAAAAAGTCCGAATTGCGAGATATAAACTCGTAATTGCGAAAAAAGTCAGAATTGCGAGATATAACCTACGACTGTGAGGAAAAAGTCAGAATTGCGAGATAGAAACTACGACTGTGAGGAAAAAGTCAGAATTGCGAGATATAAACTCGTAATTGCGGAAAAGTTCGAATTACGAGATTAATTGCGAAAAAAGTCCGAATTGCGAGATATAAACTACAACTGTGAGGAAAAAGTCAGAATTGCGAGATATAAACTACGACTGTGAGGAAAAAGTCAGAATTGCGAGATATAAACTCGTAATTGCGGAAAAAAGTCAGAATTGCGAGATATAAACTCGTAATTGTGAAAAAGTCCGAATTGCGAGATATAAACTACAACTGTGAGGAAAGAGTCAGAATTGCGAGATATAAACTCGTAATTGCGAAAAAAGTCAGAATTGCGAGATATAAACTACGACTGTGAGGAAAACGTCAGAATTGCGAGATATAAACTACGACTGTGAGGAAAAAGTCCGAATTGCGAGATATAAACTCGTAATTGCGGAAAAGTCCGAATTGCGAGATAAACTCGTAATTGCGAAAAAAGTCCGAATTGCGAGATATAAACTACAACTGTGAGGAAAAAGTCAGAATTGCGAGATATAAACTACAACTGTGAGGAAAAAGTCAGAATTGCGAGATATAAACTACGACTGTGAGGAAAAAGTCAGAATTGCGAGATATAAACTCGTAATTGCGGAAAAGTTCGAATTGCGAGATTAATTGCGAAAAAAGTCAGAATTGCGAGATATAAACTACAACTGTGAGGAAAAAGTCAGAATTGCGAGATATAAACTCGTAATTGCGGAAAAAAGTCAGAATTGCGAGATATAAACTCGTAATTGCGGAAAAAAATCAGAATTGCGAGATATAAACTCGTAATTGTGAAAAAGTCAGAATTGCGAGATATAAACTACAACTGTGAGGAAAAAGTCCGAATTGCGAGATATAAACTCGTAATTGCGAAAAAAGTCAGAATTGCGAGATATAAACTACGACTGTGAGGAAAAAGTCAGAATTGCGAGATATAAACTACGACTGTGAGGAAAAAGTCAGAATTGCGAGATATAAACTCGTAATTGCGGAAAAAAGTCAGAATTGCGAGATATAAACTCGTAATTGTGAAAAAGTCAGAATTGCGAGATATAAACTACAACTGTGAGGAAAAAGTCAGAATTGCGAGATATAAACTACGACTGTGAGGAAAAAGTCAGAATTGCGAGATATAAACTCGTAATTGCGGAAAAAAGTCAGAATTGCGAGATATAAACTCGTAATTGTGAAAAAGTCAGAATTGCGAGATATAAACTACAACTGTGAGGAAAAAGTCAGAATTGCGAGATATAAACTACGACTGTGAGGAAAAAGTCAGAATTGCGAGATATAAACTCGTAATTGCGGAAAAAAGTCAGAATTGCGAGATATAAACTCGTAATTGTGAAAAAAGTCAGAATTGCGAGATACCTCGTAACTGAGAAAAAAGTCAGAATTGCGAGATATAAACTTGTAATTGTGATAAAAGTCAGAATTGCGAGATAAAAACTTGTAATTGAGAATATATTCAGAATTGCGATATAAACTCGTAATTGCGGAAAAAAGTCAGAATTGCGAGATATAAACTCGTAATGCGAAAAAAGTCAGAATTGCGAGATATAAACTCGTAACTGAGAAAAAAAGTCAGAATTGCGAGATATTAACTCATAATTGCGAAAAAAGTCAGAATTGCGAGATATAAACTCGTAATGCGAAAAAAGTCAGAATTGCGAGATATAAACCCGTAATGCGAAAAAAATCAGAATTGCGAGATATAAACTTGTAACTGAGAAAAAAAGTCAGAATTGCGAGATATTAACTCATAATTGCGGAAAAAAGTCAGAATTGCGAGATATAAACTCGTAATGCGAAAAAAGTCAGAATTGCGAGATATAAACCCGTAATGCGAAAAAAATCAGAATTGCGAGATATAAACTTGTAACTGAGAAAAAAAGTCAGAATTCTGAGATATAAACTCGTAACTGAGAAAAAAGTCAGAATTGCGAGATATAAACTCATAATTGCGAAAAAAGTCAGAATTGCGAGATATAAACTCGTAATTGAGGAATAAAAGTCAGAATTGCGAAATATAAACTAGTAATGCGAAAAAAAGTCAGAATTGTGAGATATAAACTCGTAATTGTAAAAAAAGTCAGAATTGCGAAATATAAACTCGTAATTGTGAAAAAAGTCAGAATTACGATAAAAACTTGTAATTGAGAATATATTCAGAATTGCGTATAACTCGTATAAACTCGTAATTGAGAAAAAAGTCAGAATTGCGAAATATAAACTCGTAATTGCGAAAAAAAAGTCAGAATTGTGAGATATAAACTTGTAATGCGAAAAGTCAGAATTGCGAGATATAAACTCGTAATTGAGAAAAAAGTCAGAATTGCGAAATATAAATTCGTAATGCGAAAAAAGTCAGAATTGTGAGATATAAACTCGTAATTGAGAAAAAAAGTCAGAATTGCGAGATAACTCGTAACTGAGAAAAAAATCAGAATTGCGAGATATAAACTTGTAACTGAGAAAAAAAGTCAGAATTCTGAGATATAAACTCGTAACTGAGAAAAAAGTCAGAATTGCGAGATATAAACTCATAATTGCGAAAAAAGTCAGAATTGCGAGATATAAACTCGTAATTGAGGAATAAAAGTCAGAATTGCGAAATATAAACTAGTAATGCGAAAAAAAGTCAGAATTGTGAGATATAAACTCGTAATTGTAAAAAAAGTCAGAATTGCGAAATATAAACTCGTAATTGTGAAAAAAGTCAGAATTACGATAAAAACTTGTAATTGAGAATATATTCAGAATTGCGTATAACTCGTATAAACTCGTAATTGAGAAAAAAGTCAGAATTGCGAAATATAAACTCGTAATTGCGAAAAAAAAGTCAGAATTGTGAGATATAAACTTGTAATGCGAAAAGTCAGAATTGCGAGATATAAACTCGTAATTGAGAAAAAAGTCAGAATTGCGAAATATAAATTCGTAATGCGAAAAAAGTCAGAATTGTGAGATATAAACTCGTAATTGAGAAAAAAAGTCAGAATTGCGAGATAACTCGTAACTGAGAAAAAAGTCAGAATTGCGAGATATAAACTCGTAATGCGAAAAAAGTCAGAATTGCGAGATATAAACTCGTAACTGAGAAAAAGTCAGAATTGCGAGATATAAACTTGTAATTGTGATAAAAGTCAGAATTGCAAGAAAAAAACTTGTAATTGAGAATATATTCAGAATTGCGAGATATAAACTCATAATTGAGGAAAAAAGTCAGAATTGCGAGATATAAACTCATAATTGCGTATTTAATTTTTTATTCAATGGCGGAAAAAACAAGCTTTTATACAAGCGACTTAAAAAAGCAATTTGTCAAATAATACTGTAGCCAACAATACATTTACCAACAATACTTTTTGCATGATTTGTGTTCCTAAATGTGATTAAGGTCAGTTTTCCTAATGCATAAATAAGACTGGTGATGTGACATGTTTCTCTGCAGCATTAAGGTGTTTGGATACCGACAGTAAAGCAGCGTCGCCTCCACCACAGAACACGCCGCTGGAGAGATTTACAGGTACGAACCATTAACAACCTGAAACACAAACTCCCATCCACAATAATCTCAACGTACCTGATGTCTCCCGTGTGGCTACAGAGGCCTTCTGGAAGTTCCCAGGCGATCGAGGCGGTTCCACGGCTGAAGCGCTGAGAAAAGAGGACCGTGAGGAGGAGAGACCAGCCATCTACTGCTCACAGGGTACGGTTCTGTCCTGTGCTAGTGTGAGGACAAGAGTTCAGGTCAGCAAAGGTTTACAATGACCAATTACCTCTGCAGGACTGCAGCTGAACAAAACAGACGAGCACGAGCAGACAGAAGCAGTGCTGAAGGTGAGATCTCTCACATACCAATAATAAACACACACAAACTTCTGTCTTCACGATCATTTTTTATTTCACAGACACACATTTGAGAAATGATCGTAAGATCAAATGTAGGACGGTTTCTATGCATCATTTTATAAACGAGGTCTTATATAATGTTGTAGTTTCTGTTCACCACTATAGAAGTTTACCCAACTATGACGACATTTCAAAGGCTATGTTCATTGGAAACTCATGAGCAATCAAATTTATAATAATCATAATAACAGTATGGATTTAACATCAGATGTTGGTTGAACAAAGAGACCTCAGGAGATCACAATGGATCTGAGACTGCATGGCCCTAAAACCTTCAGGCTCCAAACTACTTCAAACTTTCTGGCTAGGCTTTCTAACGTTCAGAGAGTTGTCGTGGCTACTAACCCTGAAACTTACCTTAGATTTTGGAACTGAAAGTTGAGGTTATCACTTTACTCTTGAGTAAACTTACCATGGTTAAGTTGCTTAACCTGTTTTCTGGAATCCCTCCCAGATCAAGGTTTTCCTGCATCTGTATCTGTCCATCAACCACCCAAAACTCGTTTCAACTTCAGCCAATGCTTTGTCAAGCCAACGTCAGTTTGTTTTAAACCGTCCTTTACCTAATGAGGTGTTCCAGGTCAAAAATGACCGGTTTTTTAAATTGCTTATAAATCTCTCATTATTCAATATTATCAAGTCAAGTCACCTTCAGCGCTTTTTACAATATAGATCCAGTGATAACAGGGGATTAATGGAACAGAGATTGTTTGGCTGTACAGCAGCTCTAGAAGAAAGAAACTGTCCAGTTTATGTAAGCTTTTGATTGATTCATTTCCGCAGTAAATTAATTAATTAATAATTAATTAATTATTAACTTAGGGACCGTTTACACGTTTTGGTGACCTGAGAAAGCAAACTTTGAAATAGGTTTTTTGAAAACGATACCGTTAACTTCAAAAACATTAATCTGTGAAAACAGTGACGGCAACAGTGACATCGGCAATCACCTGTCCAGCATGCACAACACAGCGCTTCCAGCCGCTCCAGTGGACAATCCTGACAACGTTTTCATCTGTACAGAGGGAAAGTGAAGGGAAGGAGGCGTCACAGGGGAGAGTCTAGTTGACCCGGTCTCTGCAGACACTTCAGGGATGAGTTGGTCGTGTTTAGGAGCAGGTCCACCATCTGATCTGGATACGGCCCGGATCCGGCTGACTGCAGTAAACCTCGGGATAAACAGAGAGACTAACATTAGCGTAGATGCCATTCTTCTTATGATGTAACGAGTACATCAGGTGTTATGGGAAGTGTTCCCGGTTCCGGCTGACCTAGTTAATGCAGCCTAACAATCATTTAATTGATTTGAATAAAATATAAATTAAAAATGTTTTATGTGTATGCCATAGTAAAGAGATGTGTTTTTAGTCTAGATTTAAACTGACAGAGTGTGTCTGCTTCCCGAACAATGCTAGGAAGGCTGTTCCAGAGTTTAGGTGCTAAATGGAGTATAATGCGTTAAGAGCTCGCTCAAGTACTGGGGAGCTAAACCATTTAGTGCTTTGTAAGTAATTAGCAAGATTTTAAAATGTATGCGATGTTTAATAGGGAACCAGTGCAGTGTTGACAGAACCGGGCTAATATGGTCATACTTCCTGGTTCTAGTAAGAACTCGAGCTGCTGCGTTTTGGACCAGCTGGAGTTTGTTTATTAAGCGAGCAGGGCAACCACCCAGTAGAGCATTACAATAATCTAGCCTTGAGGTCATGAACGCATGAACTAACTGTTTAGCATTTTGCATTGAAAGCATATGCCGTAATTTAGATATATTTTTAAGATGCTAGAAACGTGGCTTTCAAATGAGAGATTGGTATCAAAGAGCACACCCAGGTTCCTAACTGACGATGAGGACTTGACAGAGCAGCCATCAAGTGTTAGACAGTATTCTAGGTTACTACATGTGGAGTTTTTTTGTCCAATAATTAAAAAGTCTGTTTTTCCTGAATTAAGTTGCAGGAAATTACTAGTCATCCAATTTTTTTATATCAGCTGTGCATTCCGTTAATCTTGTGAATTGGTAAGTTTCGTCAGGGCGTGAAGAAATATAGAGCTGAGTATCGTCAGCATAACAATAAAAGCTAACGCCATGCTTCCTAATGATATCTCCCAGTGGTAGCATGTACAGGGTGAAGAGCAACGGTCCTAGCACTGAGCCCTGCGGTACTCCATACTGAACTTGTGATCGGTGTGACATCTCTTCATTTACTGCTACAAACTGATAACGGTCAGATAAGTATGATTTAAACCATGCCAATGCAGTTCCACTAATGCCAACATAATTTTCGAGTCTATTCAAAAGAATGTTGTGGTCGATAGTATCGAATGCAGCGCTAAGATCGAGTAACACTAACAGAGAGATACAACCACGATCGGATGATAAGAGTAAATCATCTGTAACTCTAATGAGAGCAGTCTCAGTACTGTGATACGGTCTAAATCCTGACTGGAAATCCTCACAGATACC
Organism: Rhinogobio ventralis; assembly: GCA_039654625.1. NCBI lineage: Eukaryota > Metazoa > Chordata > Actinopteri > Cypriniformes > Gobionidae > Rhinogobio > Rhinogobio ventralis. Next base: position 414,785 of record CM077204.1, read on the forward strand.
ATTTCTTTCTGAAAAGGAGCATAATTGTGAGGCATGTTGGATTCAAGACCAGTGCATTTCTTCTGCAGATTGTGGATCACCTGAAGAACTTGGATCACTGGAGTCCGTCATACGAGAGCGAAAGAGGCTGGAGACCGAACTCGATGTGGATGGGATGCCTGTGTAAGAAAACTCCTTCACATCCTAAACTTGTGTACTGGAGAACTCAATGATCTAAGAAACAAACCATTTGATCATCCTTATCAAACACAAGCTAATGTAAGAGATTTGCCTCTGATTTCAGGTGAGACGATGGAGTTTTCAGGTTACTCCTTCCAGACAGACTGTAACATTCACAATACCTCATCGGGCCAATATGACTAGAGCAACCCAACCAGCTGGACCATGCTTTACCACTCGCTCTTTCAACTGAAGGAAATGCACATTCATTAATGGACACGAGTGAATGTTTCCTGAATGATTCAGAGTTTACAGCTGAGTCACTGATAATGTGACACAAAGTTCCCAGAGAAGACATTTTATTTTCCAAGTCTTTAAATAAAGTTCATGCTGTGCATTAATAACATTAGTGTCTCCTTCATTCCCACATGAACATGCAGGACACAAACGTGATGTAGAAACGTTAAGAACAGCAGGAGCGCTCGATGCAGCGTTTCTACTAGCGAATCCTGAAGACCTTGATTAAGACGTGTTTAATTGGGATTGAAGCGAAACCACAGGAACAGGACTGTATGAAAGCTCGTTTCCATTATGAAATTGATCAAAAACTGGCCTTTAATCTCAAAATTCTGACTTTCTTCCTCAGGGTTGAGACAAACTCGTAATTGTGAGCAAAAAGTCTGAATTAAACTCAAAATTATGACTTTTTCCCCTCGCAATTTCAATTATGTTTATAATTTTATTTTCTGCAGCGGAACCAATCTTCCATAGGATTGACTGGAAAATAAGGCTTTCCTTGATTATGATTCAGTCTGCAGTTTCTAATCATAGTACAGTATAATTTGATTTCTTTCAAGTAAAATTAAAGATCAAAATTGTTTGCAATGTCACACTTCATCTAAGCCCACATAAGAACACGAGCCAGTGATTTTTACCAAAACAAACACACACAGAGTCACGTGTAGTTTCACCACTTTAATATCAGTGGAACTCATCATATAAATAGCAGAACTGCAAGTAAAAGCAATCAGCGTATTTAATGGGTTTTAACGCTCCAGTAAAGAGCGAATATGAATCTCTTTGAACGGTAGTAAAAACACGACAGTCTGACAGACCATCACAGTCCACGATCAGTAATCAAACGCCTGACTGAAGTTTCGTTTCTGACCGCCTCCTCTTCCTCGTTTACCGCCGAAACCGCTGTTGCCTTTGGAGCCGAACGAACGGCCTCGGCCCCGTCCTCGTCCTCCACCGCGGCCGCCGAATCCACCAGACGTCCGGCCGCCGAATCCACCAGACGTCCTTTCGCCGGCGTGGCGCATGCTCTGCTCCAACTCTGGAAGCTCTGTAGCGACGGTGAGCTGCCAGCGCCGGCCGTCCTTCCATTTCTCCTGCAGAGAGACAAAAACAAGCCGAGTCAGCGAACACAAGGAGGACGCGCGTCTGTTGACAAGCCTCCATTAGTGAAACCCGAGAGCAGCGAGTGGCTTGGGAAACGGGAATCGGGAATCAGCTGGACGTTTGTACAGACACGTCCCCCGAGAGTCGCTTTACAAACGACTCCAAACACACAAGAGCGTCTTCATACCTGGATCTCTTTCAGTTTAGTGGCTGGGACGTCGAAACACACACCCTGAGAGAAACACAAACACAGGACACGTTAGAAACCGCATTTTCCCATACAGAAAATCAAGCCCATTTCTTCTGAAAACTCTTCAAAACAAACACAGGCAGACGTCGAGTCTCTGCTAATATAGCTTCATTGTACTGTGATGTAGAAATGATCCTTAAGTGTATCAGGAGTCTCAAATCTGGCGTAAATCTGTCTTAAATCTGATGGCGCCAAGAACAGCTGCTTTGAGAGCATTTCTCCCAATAACGACTTGCATTTGATGCTTATATTGTCTGTAAATGTTTGAAATTCAGTATTTTCCAGTATTTAACAAACTAAACTGACACATGCAGCAGAGTATTATTTTTTTCAACATTAACTGATAAAATAATTGTTCTTGGAGAATAAATGTTCCTTTACAGTTGCCTATATTTAGGGGCGGAGCGACCATTAGTCGTCGTCTTCCGCTCGAGTCTATGGCAGCCCATAGAAGCGTTTGGTAAACGGTTGTGAAATTTGGCACACAGATGGAGGACGGTCTGAACATCCAACACAGCAGTTTTAGAGTCTCTAACTCAATCCCTCTAGCGCCACCAACTGTCCAAAGTTTCACACGTCTATGCTAATAACTTCCGAACCATAAGGGCTAGAAAAAAATATTTTTTGATGATTCGATTGCAATGAAAATGTTTCCACCATTTAGAATGTCTAACTCCTCCTAGACCGTTGCTCATATTTATGTAAATTGCACCAGATCATTTTCAGAACATGCTGACACTAAAGTTATGGAATTCAAGTTGATTCGTCAAACCGTTTTTAATTAATGCACGAACGAGTATCTGACAAAGTGCCCACCAAAATGAATGTGAGGCTGTAACTCCACAACACTTTAGTGTATTCTGACCAAACCGGTGTGTGTTATGACGACCATGACCTGAGGCTACCGGCACCGCTTCGGCACAGAGCCACCTAGTGTTCAGGAGATATGGAAAAATTGGTAATTCTAAACTTCTAAACAGTTTGACCAAATATCACAAGACTGGTCTCTTAAGATTCAGTGCAGCACGCCTATTGTAATGAAACTGGTCTTAATAGATTACACGGGTCATGCTGAGAACATAGATATCAATTTTGCAATAGTAGGCCCAACTTGGCCACCATTTCGATTTCCTTTTTTAAATTCCTCATATACCGCTTGCATGATTTTCACCAAAATTGAGTCAGATCGTCTGCATCTGAGGTGTCTTTACTCATTGTTGGAGTAGGTCTGATGCTCGCTGCCTTGATTTTAGCTCCTCATTCTGCCTCTGGCCTGCTTGGACTCTTAATTGCTATATTTGTATTTGAAATCCTACAAGTGGTGTGGTATCCCTATGAGAAGAAAGGAGTGAGTGGAGCACCTTCTTGCCCTTGAGGAAGGTCATTCGGCTGATGTGTTCATCGATCTCCTCTCCGAGATGCTCCTTCAGTCCGCGCCAGGCGAAGCCGATGTTGTGCATTTCTTGAGAGCAGCTCAGTATCATGGTGGCGAATCCCTGAGAGAACATGACAGTTTACAACACCGTTCATAAAGATCTGTCACAGATTCCCCTCGCTGGATTTACTGATGAGGCCTGGTCTAATAACTGTATTAACTTGAGTGTTGGTGCATTAAAATCAATGTTTCAGGTGTTTTCAGATGCTGTTCATTTAAATCTGTGCAACTGACTGGACTAAGTGCATATTTACTCATATTTATTATGTACTTGTGTAATATTACAAACACATCTAGTATTTACTTTATGTTGTACATACACTGCCGGTCAAAAGTTTGGAATTATTCAGATTTCATAATGTTTTTGAAAAAGCAATGCATTAATTTGATTAAAAATACAGTAAAAATCTGAAGTTTTCAACACTGATGATAATCAAATGTTTGAGCATCAAATCCTCATATTAGCATGATTTCTGAAGGATCATGTGACACTGGAGTAATGATGCTGAAAAAACAGCTGTTTTACACTGGAGTAATTTTTTTACTGTATTTTTGATCAGATAAATGAGCAGAAGAGAAGTCTTGTAAAGCATCTTGAGGTTTGACGATGAAAGCCCTGATATTGTGCGTGATGTGGAGCTGCCGTACAGTGTCTGAGCTGATGAGCGATCTCTGCTCGAGGCTGGTGGCTCCTGAGATGTGTGCGAGAGCGGCCGCTAGCGCCTCCACCGCCCCGCGCGCCTCGATCAGCTCATGCGCAGCCTCACGGAAATACTCCACCGCCGCCGGCGGAACCGAGTCCAAGAACCTGCGAGCGACAAACACAAATGAGGCGGCCACACACGTGCTCGTCCACACTTCACATGACTGTACCAACATCCACATGTTTCAGAACATTTAACATGATAGACTTTGACTTGGCATCAACATTGCCTCCGTTCAAAGCAAGTGTCAGTACATCGGAGACTAATGCGCATCATATGAACGTCTCTGACCTGACGGCGTCTTTACTGGAGGACTGGATGATGTCGTTGGCTGTCGGGACCCCGACCCGTTTGAAGGTGATTCCCTGAAGGACGGGAACACAAGAACGGTAAGAGTTAGCAGTTACCCATTAAACAGCCATAATTTGCTCGACTGACACCATTGGTTCCTCTTTGACTGCTATGTAGTAACATTTAAATCAATTATTTGATCCAGTGTACATCCAACACAACACAATAAGCACATTGTACATAATTTAGAAGACAGTGATCGTTTATTTACATTTCACAATTTTAGAAAGGCTTGTTATAACTAGTCATATTAAAATATAATTAAACTGACTTAAAACTGAAATCTGTCTATGAGAGATTAAAGCATTTGGACTTATTTTGTCAGTGAGTTGGGGAAAAAAAGGTCTGTCTGATCATGTGACGTTCATGTATGTTTTGTTGGTTAACCCATATTACGCAGGATTTGCGTGTAACGGGTTAACGGTGTGTCGTCTCACCGCTTTCTGCTCCACATACATGAGCTGGCTTTCCTCCTTGCGCTGGTAGAAGCAGATGCAAACGCCTGTTCTTCCAGCTCTGCCAGTCCGTCCGGACCGGTGGATATATGATTCCACATCCTGCGTGAACAGCCCAAGATCACGCTCATTACAACAGGAAAAACTACAGAGCAACAGAATCCATCAGCAGGGTTCAAACATGCACTAAAATCTATACTATAATAACTATAGTTATATCAGCGTGCACACAATATCCTTCTGTTTATTATAAGCGCTGCAGTTTTATCGTCTGCCGCTTTAAATGATCGAGCTCCCTAAAAAGCAGGATGGATTCTGATTGGCTGTCAATGTTTTGATCGTTAATCAGCTGGAAAGAATAAAATAATGGATATCGTTCCTCTGTGTCGTTATCGTTGTGATGTGGTCTGATTTTTAAAACTATAAATGTATTGTTACTTTTATAATTATGGGTCATGGTGTGAACGGGCCTTAAAGATATAAACTATTTATGCACTATAAACTGAACTTGGAAGAAAAAGATGGATATTTTAAAACAGAAAGCACCCAGGACGGGCTGGTTGACGTACGTTTGGAGGAGAGCACTGAATGACCAGATCCACCTCGGGAATGTCCAGGCCGCGCGCCGCCACATTGGTGGCCACCAGCACCTCGAAGGTGCCGTTCCTGAAGCCCTTGAGCGTGATCTCTCTCTGCTTCTGAGCGATGTCTCCGTGCAGCGTCTGCGCACTCTGAAGCACAGCACACAGAGGGTCACAAAAGAGCGGATGCAGCCGTGCGGGTGTCAGTGTCTGAGCTGCGCACGCACCTGTTTGATGGACGTGCTCATGGACAGCTCGGTGGCCTCTCTCTTGGTCTCGCAGAAGACGATGGTCCGGCTGTGGCTGCCGCTGTACACCTGGATGACATCACCGATGACCGACGCCCTCTGAGACCAGTGACACGTGATCGCCAGGTGCTGCGCCACACAAGTGTTTAAACATCAGATATGGGTGACACTTCTTACTTAAAGTGCCCGTTATGCTTTTTCAGATATGTAGAGTGTAATATAGCAGCTATTTGTGAGTGTAAAAGCTCTGCAAAGTTTCACAGATCAAAGATAAATCAGAGTTTTTGTCTCTCTAAAGAAGCGATTCTGAACTGAAACGAGTCGTCAATAATTCAGTCTCACTATGTATGTTTGTAACTCATTTGCATAATGTCCGCCTCTGGTCTTGATTGGCTGAACAGCGTCTCTTTGCCCCGCCCTCACACACTGTAGCTGTCTCTGAGACTGGAAGAGTTTGGTTGGTGTTGTTCATGTGGAGAAGACGCTGTTTTCTGCTGAGATTGAGACGGTCAAACCCACGCCATCGTTACTGTTCGTATCACTGTGCGCGCTGAGATTCAGATATGATAATGAGCGCTTGCTTTCTGACCAATCACAGCAGAGCAGCTCTCAGAGAGGCGGAGCTTAGAGAGACTGAATCCTTGATGGAAGCGTTTCAGACACTGAGAGAGAAGAGCTGATGCGTCAGTGGATATCATGAGAGAATTAAAGTGTGTTTGACCTTCAATGCATGAGAACTGTTATAGGAGACGGCAGAACAACATCAGGAGCCTTTAGAATAGCATGATAGGGCACTTTAAAAAATACAAGAAAAAAAGTTTGACAAAAGCAATGACAGCAGGACTGGGGATAGAGGTTATGGTCTACAAATTACAAAATGTAAACTTTTTTTGTTATTTTCCAAACATTTCTTTAAATCAATGACCCTCACACACCTGACAATTTACACGTAGGTGCATATATATATATATATATGAATGACCCTTGAGCACAAAACCTGTCATACATTTCCTACCATAAATATATAAAAAATGCATTATTTGTAGTAATATGCGTTGCTAAGGACTTCATTTGGACACTTTAAAGGAGATTCTCAATATTTCTAGATGTTCAAATAGTTGTATCTCGACCAAATATTGTCCTAACACACACCACACATCAATGGAAAGATTATTTATTCAGCTTGATCTATACATCTCAATTTCATAAAATTGACCCTTATGACTGGTTTTGTGGTCCAGGGTTACATATAAAAAATAAAATTAGTAAATACTAGTAAAAACTTTCACTTATTCTCCTCCAAAAAACACTGACACATCTTCTGAAATCTGGACTAGGCAAATATTGAATTTAAATGTGCATAAAATCAAAAGATCACTGTGTTCATGCTCAATTTCACAGCAAGATGGACACTGCTGTGATTCCAAGTGGTAATTGTTATTGTGGAAACTGCGCCCAATGTAAAAACACACGCAGATCCTCTTATCATTCTGGGAGCACTGAACGTCACTCCATGCCCTTGTGGCTCTGGTTATGTTGGCAAAGCATCGACCATCAGTGTTTCTGTGGCACTGTGTAAAGACGCCACCCAGAGGAGGAAACCTGCACTGACTCCACAGAGAGCGCAAGTCTTCAGGATTTATACTCAGAAACAACAGATTTAAAGTATCAGTGTTTTAGGCATTAGTAAGGATTTATAGTGATGTTAAGTATTTTTATAGCAGATCAATGTTTTCCGTGTCTATATAGGTATTGATTTCAGAACTACTGACATTTGGTCACATCATTAAGAGCCAAAATGTCCCAGATATTTCTTTAAAATCATCCTATCTGAAGAATCTCCCCCGTTCTCACTGAACATCAGCGTTCACGGTTACCTCGACTGTGGTGGCGGCTTTCTGGGTCTTTTTCCCGATGAGATCCACATGGATGTACTGAGGGCGCATGTATTTCTTGGCCACGTCATAAACCCAGGATGGACACGTGGCGGAGAACAGCAGCGTCTGCGGTTTGTCCTCTGCGTCTAAGAGGAAGAGTCCAGAAACGCTGTTTAGTTTCTGAAAGGGTCAGTCATGAGCTGCGGTTCGGCTCGCTGCGAGCACGAGTACAGCCGGACTGGGTTACCTTTCTTATAGGACGCAGACAGGATGTCCTCCACCTGCTCAGCGAAGCCCATGTCCAGCATCTGGTCGACCTCGTCCAGCACCACGTGTTTGAGCTGAGACAGGTCCAGCTTGTTGTTCTGCAGATGGTCTTTGATTCGGCCCGGCGTTCCCACCAGTATGTCGATGCCACTGCGGATCGCATCGACTGATGCGCGACAATTCAGTCCTCGTGTTATTAAATGTGTCTTCACACTTCAAACATTTCTTTCATTGAGTTACGGTTTCAATCATTAGTGTTTTAAAAACAACTCCTACTTTGCGGGTTGTATGAGCTTCCTCCATAGAAACACGTAACAGACAGTTTCTTGGTGACGTCCTTGAAGTCTCTGGTCACCTGAATAGCGAGTTCACGAGTCGGTGTAAGAACCAGCACCTGACAGGAAACAGCACATTAATCCAGTTACAACTCTGGACACTTTCAACACTTTCAAAAGCCAAAATGTCCTTATCAGTGCATCCCTAAAAACATTTTCCCATGTGGACTTTTGACCGGCACTGTATATGTCATGGCATCTAAAGCCCTCCTTTACAGCAGGACCCATAATGCACTACAGTAATGATTTTTGTCTGCGAGCAATACCTTCGGTGCTCGGCCTCTCCTCCGCTCGTCCGCTCCGGACTGCAGTTTCTCCACCAGAGGAACGGCGAACGAGAACGTCTTTCCTGTGCCGGTCCTCGCCTGACCAATCAGATCTTTCCCATCATACACTGCGTTAAAGGTCTTCACTTGGATGTCAAAGAGGTATGAAACTCCACGTGCTACAAGAAACAAAAACACGTACATAAATCACCACATTCACGTAATTACACTGCTGATTAAGTGCGAGTGAAATAATAAACATGACATTCACACTGGAAGCTAAAGCTGATCAAAGTTAGTTTACGTCAGAAAGACATTTAGCATAAATACAAATACACAAAAACTGTTGTAGCCTAATGACATTCTGTGATTATATCCCATTGTTCCTTTAATACACGTCTACTTTTTTTAACACAATAACTTGTAATATGAATATCCCACATTTCTGCCACAATACCATGGTTACAGTGACTGCAGTGAATCATGGGAAATGTTGGTGATTGTATGATTATGACTAGCGTTACCCTGCAGCAGTTTGATGGTGTTCGGTGAGATCCTGAAGTTGGAAAAGGCTCCTTCTCTCTGCTCCGGAGTCTCCTATGAACACAAGCACAGCCATCAGGGAACAGCACACACACACACACCGTGAGCAGAAGCAGGAGTACACGTGAACGCACCTTCTCAGGGTCGCTGTCCGAGTCCTCGCTGGACGGTCCGGGCGTGTCTGCTGGAGCGGGTGTGGGTTCAGTCGTATCTGCGCCGTCCGTCACTGCCTCCGCCTCCGCCTTTGCTTTCTTTTTCTTTTTCTTTTTCACAAACCACAAATATTACACCGAATTAAAAAAGAAAAGAAAAAAAAAGGAAATTGCAACTTTTTTATATCTGACAATTCTGAGAAAAAAAGCCTGAATTGCAAAAAACTCATAAAATGCAAGAAGTCAGAATTGCAAGATAAACTTGAAAATTGCAAGAAAAGTCAAAGTCAATTATGAGATAATCTCAAATTTGCAACAACAAAAAAATTCAGTATTGCAAGAAACTCAAAATTCCAAGATATAAACTCATAAATAGCAAGAAAAGTCAGAATTACGAGAATCTCAAATTTGCACAAACAAAGGCTAAACTGCGAGAAACTCAAAATAACGAGAAAAAAATCTGAATTGCAGAAAACTCAATTACAAGGAAAGTAAAAAAAAACAATTGCGATAAAATCATAACTACGAAAAGAAAAGTAAAAATTGCAAGATAATAATTTGTAAATTGCAAGAAAAGTCAGAATTACGAGAATCTCAAATTTGCCAAAAAAAAAAAAAAACTGCGAGAAACTCAAACTTGGGAGAAAAAGACTAAATTGCAAAATATACAATTTGGAAGTTGCAAGAAAAGTCAAAACTGCGCAAAAAAATTTCTGAATTACGAGATATTCAAATTCACGATAAAATGAAACGCGAAACTGAAAATCACCTTGATGTGGTTGGTGTCCGTGTTCCCGTTGACGTCCGGAGACTCCGTGAGCATCTTCTCAGACTTCCTCTTTTTAGGAGCTGGTGATTCACACTCATCGGGCTCTGCCGACAACCTCTCTTTCATCTTCTTTTTCTTCTTCTGGAGGAAAATAAAACACATCTGAGGCTCCTCTCGGCTGAACGATTCATCTAAACACACAGGCCAGGGTCTCACACACACACACACACATCACGTCACATGATGCGCCAGAACCAACCTCATTGGTTCTCAGGCTTGAGCTCCTGTTTACTATGTTTGATGTGCTCTATGCGTTAACTGATCGGTGTTTAGATGTGAATAAAGCCTAAATTCAATCTGTTCATCATATTCAGAAGACTCCTCTCCATTCAGATGGATTTATTTTACTCTTTATGAACGTTTGGAAGCACATTTTAAATAACAAATGTAGATCTGGCCTTTCATCAGCAAATAAATAAACAATTGATTAAAATTAAATGCATCATCTACAGTAAAGCACAATAATATAGAAACACGTACACAGAATAATGTAGAAAAAACGAAATATTATCCGTTAGCATATCAGCTAACTAGCAAAACACACACACACGTGTTATTCGTGTTCATCTGGCGCGCGCGCGCACGTTATTTACGTTCATACGTCTCACACGTGATCACTGAGGCACATGTCCTGTCTGAGTTCGGAATAACACAGTAAAACACGACAGAAAGAGTAAGAGAATAGGGCTAATCTGATCCAACTAAAGTGTGTCAGTCCTGTGATGGCGCGTTTGTTTGCGTCATCATCCGCGCGAGTCTCTCCGTTAAAGCGCTCGTGTCCGCGGACCGCTTGACCAGTGGATATAATCTGACCTTCAGCAGCAGCAGGCCGTTCTCCACCTCCTCCATCTGTGTGCTGGGATCGGCTTCGGTGAGCAGCTTCGACGGCATCTCAGGTGTTGTGGCGCAGACAGACATGTGCGACCGGACGGGGATCACACATGAGGGGAAGGAAAGAAGCCGGAAGCGGCGCGCGGAGAGAGGAAGTGCTCGATGACATGAGCCGGCTCGAGTAGGCGGCGCCGTGTTTACATCGCGCGTCATTTGAAGCCTAGTAATGAGAGGAACTTATTAAATGTGCTTATAAACGTAAACTAGATTAACCGCTGATGAACACGATTCGAATTAAAAGCGCAAACGACTGAGGTGATTATTAGAAAAACGGCGATGACCAATCAGAAAACACTTCCGCGGTGTAGTTAACCTATCAGAAGGAGGTTCAGTGAAAGGCCCCGCCCTCGGCAGATACACGCCTTGTGTTTACTTCTTCTCTAGAATGTCGCGAGGCTTTAATCGCGCCACGCTGTACGGAACGCCAGACGCGCCAAAAAACAAACGTTGTATTTGTTACGAGGCTGAAATATTTTATTAAAAGCTTTTCACGTTCAATCAGAAACCAAATAAATAGAAAAATAAAATCTTATATAGAAAGATTTATAGATCTTATACAATCTTACAAAAAATCTTATATATAAACATACACAGAAATGAAAGTAAAAGAAAATAAGTAAACAAATAAATACAAAAAGGAATGCATAAAACAAAAATCCAGTTCCAATGGTTGATTCTGAAAAATACTGAATTTTTGCACATTGCTAGATTTTATATATTCCACCACACCTTTTAAAAAGAAAATCCAGAATATCTTGTTTATATAATATATAGTATGAATATGAATTATGAATATATAGTAAAGTGTAATTTATTCCTGTGATCAAAGCTGAATTTATCATCATTACTCCAGTCTTCAGTGTCACATGATCCTTCACAAATCATTCAGTATGAGGATTTGATGCTCAACAAACAGTTATGATTATTATCAGTGTTCATATTTCTGTGGAAACTGATTTTATTTCTCAGGATTTTTTGATATAGATATATATATATTTCACAATATTACTGTTTTTTTTTTATTTATTTTTAATAAAATAAATGCAGCTTTGGTGAGCAGAAGATACTTCTAAAAACATTAAAAATCTTACAGATCAAAACATTTTGAACGGCAGTGTATACAGGTGCTGGTCATATGATTAGAATATCATCAAAAAGTTGATTTATTTCACTAATTCCATTCAAAAAGTGAAACTTGTATATTATATTCATTCATTACACACAGACTGATATATTTCAAATGTTTATTTCTTTTCATTTTGATGATTATAACTGACAACTAAGGAAAATCCCAAATTCAGTATCTTAGAAAATTAGAATATTGTGAAAAGGTTCAATATTGAAGACACCTGGTGCCACACTCTAATCAGCTAATTAACTCAAAACACCTGCAAAGGCCTTTAAATGGTCTCTCAGTCTAGTTCTGTAGGCTACACAATCATGGGGAAGACTGCTGACTTGACAGTTGTCCAAAAAATGACCACTGACACCTTGCACAAGGAGGGCAAGACACAAAAGGTCATTGCAAAAGAGGCTGGCTGTTCACAGAGCTGTGTCCAAGCACATTAATAGAGAGGCGAATGGAAGGAAAAGATGTGGTAGAAAAAAGTGTACAAGCAATAGGGATAACCGCACCCTGGAGAGGATTGTGAAACAAAACCCATTCAAAAATTCAAAGAGTGGACTGCAGCTGGAGTCAGTGCTTCAAGAACCACTACGCACAGACGTATGCAAGACATGGGTTTCAGCTGTCACATTCCTTGTGTCAAGCCACTCTTGAACAACAGACAGCATCAGAAGCGTTTCGCCTGGGCTAAAGACAAAAAGGACTGGACTGCTGCTGAGTCCAAAGTTATGTTCTCTGATGAAAGTAAATTTTGCATTTCCTTTGGAAATCAGGGTCCCAGAGTCTGGAGGAAGAGAGGAAAAGCACACAATCCACGTTGCTTGAGGTCCAGTGTAAAGTTTCCACAGTCAGTGATGGTTTGGGGTGCCATGTCATCTGCTGGTGTTGGTCCACTGTGTTTTCTGAGGTCCAAGGTCAACGCAGCCGTATACCAGGAAGTTTTAGAGCACTTCATGCTTCCTGCTGCTGACCAACTTTATGGAGATGCAGATTTCATTTTCCAACAGGACTTGGCACCTGCACACAGTGCCAAAGCAACCAGTACCTGGTTTAAGGACCATGGTATCCCTGTTCTTAATTGGCCAGCAAACTCGCCTGACCTTAACCCCATAGAAAATCTATAGGGTATTGTGAAGAGGAAGATGCGATATGCCAGACCCAACAATGCAGAAGAGCTGAAGGCCACTATCAGAGCAACCTGGGCTCTCATAACACCTGAGCAGTGCCACAGACTGATCGACTCCATGCCACGCCGCATTGCTGCAGTAATTCAGGCAAAAGGAGCCCCAACTAAGTATTGAGTGCTGTACATGCTCATACTTTTCAGTTGGCCAAGATTTCTAAAAATCCTTTCTTTGTATTGGTCTGTATCTTAGATGTGATTAATAGATTTAACAGTAATTTTGTAGCTTGGGTTACAATGTCATGATAGCAAAACAGAAATGTCTGGCTGTTGATTAATGCGTCAGGTAAAAACATGAGCTGTTGGGTAGAATAATCATGTTTTAATTTAAAACCTTATTTTCCCTATAGTGTTTATGAATGGCACCGGCAACCGTTTCTCCTTTATCTCCAGACCGGAAGTGCTGTTTCTTTTTGAGCTTTCATTGTTGGGGAAACGTCATCTTCCACACTGGGATATCGCAGTGTTCGTAATCACTCAAATCCAGAAATTGAGAATATGCCTGGGTATTTAATCAAGTACAAAAAAATGAATACAAAATAGAAAATGAGAAATTAAAAATCACCTTAAAAATACATGTGTACAAGGAGTATTCCTGCTGTAAAAAGCAAGTATAGTAATATCTAGGGCAGAATGTAGTTCTTCAGCTGGTATTAACATCTGTCAGGGGTGATCCGATCACAAGTGTGAAGATATATATATATATATATATATATATATATATATATATATATATATATATATATATATATAGGATTGGGATGTTTCAAAAAGCTGCGTTTAAGCAATATGTGTTGTCAAAAGCGCTACTTGAATTAATATTCACCACCTCCAATGTGCTTTGAGTGACTGGATCACAAAACTGTATTTAGTAGTAGGCTCTGTTATAAAGGTTTGCGAAATAAAGTTATCCGAGAGATGAGAGTAGCTAAATCTAATTATTATCTTCATCTAATGAGTGAGGCAATAGCAAGCTAATTTGGAAAAATGTAAACGCTTTTAAGGAAGGAGCCAACTTTTATAAAAGATTTTAAGCTTAAAGTTCAGGGAAAGTCAGTTGAAGATGATTATGCAATTGCTACTCCCTTTAATAGTTTTTTATTAACTCTGTTAGTGAATTAGGGAAAAAATTGTAAAGGGGGAAATAAATATGTTTCTTATTAGTTCTAAATTATTAGTTTATTTAAAAAATCTAAATGTAGAGATGTTCATCAATCGGACACCATGTTTGTAAAAACTCAAAGATAATTTAATTCCTGTTATTACTCATTTAATTAATTTGTTATTTTGCTATATTTTTAGATCTGCGTAAAGCCTTTGATACAGTTAACCATGAAGTTCTCCTTTCATCTGACGCTCTAGCGTGGATATCCTCATATTTATCAAATAAAGAACAGTGTGTAAAAATGAAAGGGCTTCAGTCCTGTAACTTACATTATACAATGGGTGTACCCCAAGGATCAGTGTTGGGTCCCTTATTATTCAGTCTTTATGTTAATGATCTCCCGCATCAGTGTGATGGGATACAAGTGCAAATGTACGCTGATCATACTGTCATTTTTACGCATGCGAAAGCATGTAAAGAAAATGGTGAGGAATATTAAATATAACTTAGCGAATTTTAGACAAATTAGACAATGTCTCTGTCGATGTAGCCAAAGGATGCATGCTACAATTCTTTCTCATATTTCGTACTGTCTTACATGTTGGGGTCAAGCTGGTGAAACTGTGGTTAAGCCTTTAAAATCCCTATATAAACAGACTTTAAAAACTCTAGATAAAAAACAAACCATTTTCACCACTGTAGGATCTTAGAGACACATTTTGAAAAAAGCACATAATTGTCAAAACTCAATAATTTGAGTTTTGACAATTATGTGCTTTTTTCAAATTTGTGAATGGTTTATAAAATGTTACATGGCCTGGCTCCTTCTGTACTCTGTGACTTTGTTAGTTTTCGTCCTAATAATTCTGTGAGATCTACCAGATCATCTATAAGTAATTCTGCTTTTGGACTATCGTCTTTTGCTGTGAAAGCTACGACTCACTGGAATGCTTTGCCAAAGGATATAAAAGGGTGTAAATCTATCGGTCTTTTTTAAAATGAAGTTTAAATCTTTTTAAAAATTGAATCAACTTTGTAGACATTGACATGGTTGCTGTTTAATAGTTTTTTGTTCTGATAGTATGTGTATGTTTTATTGTATATATGTATTGTGTGTTGTTACTTTACTGTTTATGTCGACCTGCCAGCGGGTGAAAATGAGCTTTTAGCTAAATCCGGTACAATGCATGGAATGGAAACATTTATGTTAAAAATTGTACATGGTCCCTTTATAAATAAAGTAAAGTAAGTAAGTAAGTAGACTGATGTTACATTTAAATATACATTAACACTGTAAGATGTTAGCAGATAAAGAGGTTGAGATCACATGTCTTGTACAAATATATCTTGATTTAAGAATGTTTAGATATTTGTGCTGGAAAACAAGGTATATTATATTGTAGGTCTCAGTACAATACACTGGTATCAGTAACACTAGACACTTTAATGCCCGTTAAAGATCACAGTTGATTATCAGAGAAATATCCCGGCTCCTTCTTCACGTACATTAGGTGGATGTTCAGATGATCTGGGTTTGTTCACTCCATTGACGGCAGGTTCCTCATGACAACAACAGCCTGCAGAGACGAGGAAATCATCCATAAACAGTCTGTCATTTGTGTCAGGAAAACGTGGGGTGGTAAAGAAATGAAATAATTTACACACTATGTTGCGGTCTGGGAAAAAATTAAAGGGGATTTAAATGTCCAGTGTGTAGTATTTATGAGGATCTATTGACAGAAATGCAATATAATATACATAACTCTAATTTCAGTGGTGTATAAAGACCTTACATAATGAACCGTTATGTTTTTATTACTTTAGAATGAGCCGTTTCTATCTACACACACCCTTACAGTGAAATCGCCATTTTGCGCCGCCATGTTTCTACAGTAGCCCTAAAGGGACAAACTGCTCTACAGAGTGCTAGCTACTCTCTGCTGTCTCAGACAATGACATTTTTGTCCTGTGTCGGCCACCGTAGCGATTCGATTGCAATTCACCTCTCACCTCACCGCTAAAATCCACACACTGCACCTTTAAGGGAATAAAGAAATAAGAACTGTAAAAGAAGTTCTAGGTCTGCAAATAATATTTTATTTAATAATATGCACACATTCACTCTTGTTTGTATGTCTAATAAGTCAAAAATTTAAAAAGCATTTCAGATTATTCTCACATTCAGTTATGAATAACATAATTTTCAAAATGGCGAAATTACATAAAAAAAGTTGAGTAGATTGCATCACTGTATGTTACTGTGGGTCGTTAAACATATCCATTGTAAAACAGTTGTCAAATATTAAGTGTTTAGCTACTTATATCTTACAACGCACACACTCTTTCACTGTAGAAACTGAAAGCAACGCATTGGAATTCACACTCATCTTCAGTGAATATTAAGCCCTGCATTCTTTGATCTGATTGGCCATCATTTGGACATTGACAAGTGCTGTTGGACCACTGAGGCAGACCAGCCTAAAAATTTTAATGTTTATACTCTCTGCCATCCTAACAACAAACAGAGCGGTGTTCAAGAAATATCATATACTTGTCCTCCTCAATGTCTATGGTGGTTACGGCCCTGTGTTACGGATGGGCATACAGGCAGAGAAGAGGATCCACATGCAGTTAAGGTTTAATAATCCAAAAGAGAAACAAGGAAACACGGTACAAGAGCATGAACAGCAAACAACAACTGACAAGAGAAACACAAGGGCAAAACATACAACAAAAACATGGCACAAGACAGGAAATAACACAAAAGTCCTCACACAAGACAGGGGAACACAGGCTGGGACCATGACATAACCCCCCTCCCCTCAAAAGGAGGCGAAACCGGGAGTGGGACGGAGGGCCAAGTCCATGGAGTGGAGGAAGGACTGGGGACGGAGGCATGGCAGGTGACCAGGGTGGCGCAGGATGAGCAGTTGTCTAGGGCAGTCCATGCTCTTGAGCGGGCTCATGGGCTGGAGTGGGCTCTGGGGCGGACTCATGGGCAGAAGCGGACTCATGGGCTGGAGCCATCACTGGATTCTGGGGCGGACTCAGGGGCTGGAGCCATCACCTGACTCAGGGGCGGACTCATGGGCTGAAGAGGGCTCTGGGGTGGAGCCATCACTGGACTCTGGTGGAGACTCAGGGGATGGAGCCATCACTGGACTCTGGTCAGCGGCTGGAGCCATCACTGGACTCTGGGGCGGACTCAGGGGCTGAAGCCATCACTGGACTCTGGGGCGGAATCATGGGATGAAGCGGGCTCTGGCGTGGACTCATGGGCTGGAGCCATCACTGGGCTATGAGGCGGACTCATGGGCTGGAGCCATCACTGGACTCTGGTCAGGGGCTGGAGCCATCACTGGACTCTGGTCAGGGGCTGGAGCCATCACTGGACTATGGTCAGGGGCTGGAGTCATCACTGTACTCTGGGACGGACTCAAGGGATGAAGCGGGCTTTGGCGTGGACTCATGGGCTGGAGCCATCACTGGACTCTGGTGCAGACTCAGGGGATGGAGCCATCACTGGACTCTGGTCAGCGGCTGGAGCCATCACTGGACTCTGGGGCGGACTCAGGGGCTGAAGCCATCACTGGACTCTGGGGCGGAATCATGGGATGAAGCGGGCTCTGGCGTGGACTCATGGGCTGGAGCCATCACTGGGCTATGAGGCGGACTCATGGGCTGGAGCCATCACTGGACTCTGGTCAGGGGCTGGAGCCATCACTGGACTCTGGTGCAGACTCAGGGGATGGAGCCATCACTGGACTCTGGTCAGCGGCTGGAGCCATCACTGGACTCTGGGGCGGACTCAGGGGCTGAAGCCATCACTGGACTCTGGGGCGGAATCATGGGATGAAGCGGGCTCTGGCGTGGACTCATGGGCTGGAGCCATCACTGGGCTATGAGGCGGACTCATGGGCTGGAGCCATCACTGGACTCTGGTCAGGGGCTGGAGCCATCACTGGACTCTGGTCAGGGGCTGGAGCCATCACTGGACTATGGTCAGGGGCTGGAGTCATCACTGTACTCTGGGGCGGACTCAAGGGATGAAGCAGGCTTTGGCGTGGACTCATGGGCTAGAGCCATCACTGGACTCTGGTGCAGACTCAGGGGATGGAGCCATCACTGGACTCTGGTCAGCGGCTTGAGCCATCACTGGACTCTGGGGCGGACTCAGGGGCTGAAGCCATCACTGGACTCTGGGGCGGAATCATGGGATGAAGCGGGCTCTGGCGTGGACTCATGGGCTGGAGCCATCACTGGGCTATGAGGCGGACTCATGGGCTGGAGCCATCACTGGACTCTGGTCAGGGGCTGGAGCCATCACTGGACTCTGGTCAGGGGCTGGAGTCATCACTGTACTCTGGAGCTTTCCTGTAACTCAAACAATAGAATGTGGCGCTAGCAACGCCAAGGTCATGGGTTCGATTCCCAGGGCAAGCAAGAACTGTAAGCAATGTAAAAGCATCTGCCAAATGCATCAATGTAAATGTAAATCACTGGACTCTGGTCAGGGGCTAGAGTCATCACTTTACTCTGGGTCAGACTCAGGGGCTGGAGCCATCACTGGACTCATCACGGGACTCTGGTCAGGGGCTGGAGAGCAGTGTGCGGCCCAAACACACAAAATGTCCCTTGCCGTGATGGGGAGTACAGAGGACAAGGGAACAACCTCTGGGACGGACAGTGCAGGCTTGAGAGCGCTGAGGCCGGTGGACTAGATGGCGCTGGTATAGGGATACCAGCTGCACGAACCGGTTGCCATCTTGGCTAAAGACTCAGGTGTGGAGACAACCATACAGGAAGGTACAGAAAGCACAGGACTAGTGACCATTATAACTGGGCATGCTGGTGACCGTGGTGGACCAAGCTCTGTGGACATCGGAAGGCCGTGACCCCCTCCAGGGGAAGCCTCTACTTTCTCAACTTACTCCTCTACTTTCCCAACTGTGTAGGAGGACCCACTCAATAACAGTGCATAATCCATAAACTGTTCTAAAGTAAGGTCATTTTGACCTCTTGGCATGAGTGATTTTATTGGTACTCCATGAGAATAAAAGTCCTTCAAAACAGTATCCTTCGAGTTTACACGATTAGCCAGAGCACAGAACTGAACGGTGTAATTCTCAATGGTACAGGTACCTTGATGCAGGAATAGGATTTCTTCTGCTGGATCCATTTGTGGTCAGTCATTCTGTTACGGATGGGCATACAGACATGCAAGGAAACAGGCAGAGAAGAGGATCCACATGCATAAGGTTTAATATTTCAAAAGAGAAACAAGGAAACATGTAATGAGAGCATGAACAGCAAACAACGACTGACATACCACAAGAGAAACACAAGGGCAATATATACATAGGCTAACAAGGGGCTTGGTAATTGTCATGGGAACAGACAAGGGTAACCAAGACACACCTGGGGAGACTAATTAACATAAAAAACTACAAAGAACTACAAAACATGATACAAGACAGGAAATAACACAAAAGTCCTCACACAAGACAGGGGAACACAGGCTGGGATCATGACAATATAGCAGCTTTTCTTCTTTGGTGTTGGACACAAGGAACAGAGGCTGTGCAGGTGAGATTACCTGAGTCCTGCTGGATTGTAGTGCCGCCCGGGCAAAGAACGTCATGATTATAAGCAGAATCCCTCCTATCAAGCTGTGACAGAAGAACACTTGCTCCATTGTTTCAATGGCCATCTGTGGAAACGAAATGAGAGTTTCTGTTCATATAGTAATGTTTTTTTAATCTATTAAAACCCACTACACCATGCTGAGGAAATGCCTGCTTCACTAAGCTGTGAATATGCACAAAGTGGGCATACTCTACGGATACTCATCCAAGTCAGAAGCGATTCAACCCCATGGGCGCATCCCATGTGACTCGTATAGTGATGCTACTCCCTAAGCCAATATCCCCAGATACTAGGAGAAAATCCCCAAGCTTCTATTCTCCGTAGCAAGGAAAGTCTCGGCTGTTATACCTTCCTCCCTCCCATGCGGGACAGACCTCAGCCATATATGGCCCCAAGAGCAGAGCTCTGAGAGAAAAATACCCAACATAGCCTCAGCTATGCTTGGTATATCTCAGAAGTATTTCGACATGGCTCCTAGGGAGCAGACTAATGAAGACTCTTCTCCATCTGCATGTCATCATTAGGATCTGTCATTCAGAAACATGGCCTTTCCTATCGCTGCTATGATGATGCCTACAAGGCAACCACTGGCTCTGCACCAATATACCTAATCTCGCTTGTTCAGACATATGTGCCCTCCAGAAGCTTGCATTCTGCAAGTGAACGACACCTCGTGGTGCCATCCAAGAGGCACAAAATCACTCTCACGGACCTTTTCCTGGTGGAATGACCGGCCAAACTTCATTTGAGCAGCTGAGTCTGTAGCCATTTTCAAAAAACATCTAAAGACATATCTTTTCCAGCAGCACCTGACCACTTAAGACTAGCATTTACCTATTCTATTCGTTTTTCTTTTCTAATTAAAAAAAAACCTTGCTATGTGTATTGTGCTAGACTAACTGAGACTTGCTACCACACTTGTATACTGTTGCCCCTTGTTAGTCTGATTGCTTCTATTGTTCTCCTCATTTGTAAGTCGCTTTGGATAAAGGCTTCTGCTAAATGATTAAATGATTAAATGTGAAATGTAAATGTACTGAAGGGAGCATTACCAACTACAACCTTTTAACTTTTCATTCAAGGGGGGACATACAACCCTTCACTTTTGAGGAGCAAGAGAAGGCATATTATAGTTTACCCAAAACTCTAGTCACCCAAACTCAGAACCACAATAAAACCGCAGGGGAGATTATTAGCCCTTCTTAAAGATCCTAGTGTAATTAGGGGAGAGCTGCTCAAACCCTCACTTGAGTAAAGGAACTTCTCGTGGACCCACTATAGATATTGGCTAAACTATAGAATGCAACAATAACAGAGAGATGCCCCAGGCGATCTACCTCTACTCAGTTTTTGAACACTGATCATACTGGAGAGACCTATAGAAGCCTCCATCCAAATGGGAGCCTACATCCCTTCTTCAAGGCCCAACAGCAGTTGTGGAAGGAGGTAAACAAAACAGAGGGACTCTTGTGAATGGGGGTACTTGAATAACCTACCAAAGGGAGCATGCAAGGTGCTAAAAACCTCAATAATTAGCACCTCAGTAAAGTCAAAGAGTGAGTAACTTATTTTCCTGCCCAAGCTAAAACCTTCAGTATTGCCACTCATCCAGGGGAGAGCATACATCCTTACCCTTATTTAGAAAAGGGAGGCAAACAAGAGCAGGACATAATGCTGTTTGCCCAATAACTCTCATCACCCAGGCTCTAAACCCCAAGGGAGTTGCAGGGGAGCTTAGGCTCTACTTAAAAACCCCAATGTAACTGGGGGAGAGCAGCTCATACCCATCCAAAGGTAGCATGTCTCCCTACTTCAAAACCCAACAATAGTTGGGGAGGGAGGTAAATGAAGAAGTGGAAAGCTTTCTTCCCCACTAATTCCATTTACCCTGCATCAACTCTTAGGGACACCCAAAGGGGGGATACTATTCCCCTCAGTCCCTAGTCCCAGTGGTTGTGACGAGTATTTTTAAAAAGTTTAGAGGATTTAAGTTAATCCGTAGACATTAACTTATAGTAAAAATGAAACACCTATGGTGGGTTAAATCAACCCATTATGCTGGGTAAAATTAACCCAACATGGGTTCTGTCCTATATTTACACAGTCTTTGGGTTGAAAGCAAGTTGAAACCCAGTGTTTTTTAGAGTGCAGGACCCACTATAGAAAGCGCTTTACTCCAATACTAACTATAGTATGCAACAGATAACAAGGCGGGATACCCCTCAGGTAGTCTACCTCTTCTTGGCAGGTTCTTGAACATGGGTCATGCTATAGAGGCCTATAAAGCACCCATCCAAAGGGGAGCATACATCCCTACTTCAAGACCCAACAGTAGTTGGGAAGGGAGGTAAACAAAGTAGAGGGAATCTATACTGTCCATCATAATTCTGTTCACCCTGCATCAACCAATCAAACCATCCACAGGGGAGCGTACAATTCTACTTTAGACCCTAACATAAAGGGGAATATAGCTCAACCGTGAAAAAAAGATACTTTCAGGATATCATAGCAAAGAAAGAGAGACAGTCAACCTCCACTCACAGCCAATGACCAATGCCACACTCTGGGGGCCAGGTGAAGGGGGCAGGATGTCCTCAGACATATACCCATCATACAACCTAATCTGAAAATATCTTTGCCGAAACCATGCTGGCACGCCTGTTTGTCTCAACACCCCCTGAGCAGAGACTGGGTGGATTTCATGGTGTGCAGGGCTCCACAGGCCTGTCTTGCCTCCCTGTATGCCTTGCCATGAGCCGCACGGTGGAACGCAGAGGGGGAAGACTTAATTCATACTGTGAGGTGCAAACACCTGACTTTTATCCCACAAGAAAAAAAGTCGAGCAGTTTTTGTAAGGTTTTGGATAGTAATAACTTCTGACGGATTTGGTAATACTTGAGTCATTACTGGATCTTTTAGAATACTCTTCCAAATAATTAATAATTCCTTTAGAAGGCTGTAGTAACTCTTGAGTCATTACTATCCCCCAAAAGCTTACTTCAGTCATTACCAGAGAGTTTTCTTCTGAAAGATTTGATAATACTTGAGTAATTACTCTTTGGTTACCATGATCTTCACTTTAGAATTAATTATACATTGCACATTACTCTCATTAATTATGAACCTGTATATAGTAGTTCTCTGGGAGATATGAAAAAATACAAGTTACTGATTAGCTAATAGTGAACTACCTCATTCAGCTGAGCGCTATTACTTACTAATTCATTCATTAATAGCAGTTAGTGTTAATATGGTGTTATTAATTTGTTCCTGTGTAGTTATTCCTTAATGACGGAGCATTATTCTAAAGTGTTACCGAATAAATCAATAAAAGCCCTCACATAATGTTGTACATGACGTGTCTTCTCCTCTGTTTGATCTTCTTCCAATAATTGAAACGGATATCATGGATGGATTTGGTGAATTCCACACAGGCACAGATCACTCCAATGGTTGAGATGATACTCAAAGCAAGGCTGGCTGTGATCTGTGAGCAATCAGTTCAGAAAACATCAACGTGTGAACAAAATATCAAACACATTCAAAAATATTAACAGTACACTTTAAATCCATAGAGAAAATTGTGGAGTTAGGATGCAAGCATTCTCCAAATTATTCATGAGAACAAACAGTGAAACACAAAGGCTAAACAGACACTTACGATCTTTTTAGAGGGGTTGCGTTCAGACAGTATATACAAAAGGCCACAGATAGAGAACGTCTCGGTTACGTATGGTAACCCTCGTTCCCTGAAGGAGGGAACGGAGACGTACGTCGGACGTCACCGACGAATTGGGATCACTTCTGGAAGCCCCTATCAACTTCGAGGTATAGAGAACGGGCCAATGGCCATTGGCGTGCGAGATTTGCATCTCGCGCTCCGCCCCGCGCTGCGGGTATAAACAGGAGGCGAATGCAGCGCACTATTGTTTTTCACTGAGGAGCCGAACTAGTGACTCGGCCATGCAGTGATGGTACAGCAACTGAGGCGACGGGACGTACGTCTCCATTCCCTCCTTCAGGGAACGAGGGTTACCATACGTAACCGAGACGTTCCCTTTCAGTCGGTCACGTTCGACGTACGTCGGACGTCACCGACGAATTGGGATCCCTTTGGAAAACGCCACAGTTACTACCACTTCCAGCGCCCAGCGAGAGCCCCTCAGACCCCGTCTGTTCCGGGCGGGGAATTCACGCAGGGAAGTCACACTGCTGTTCCGCAAGACCCACTTCAGCAGACTATTGGATAACGCTGGGAAAGCGTGCCCAGAGGGACGCTGCGGAAGCCACATCATGCCCGAAGGGAGTTACCATGTGGAAAATACACGTATGGACTGGCCGTGGGCAGTGCAACATACGGAAGTCCCAGGGGTGGCCCCGGCCAAACAGGCGGGGGAACAACACCTAACTGAGACGGCAGAGAGCTCTGCCGAGAGAAAGACACGGGCTTGCCGTAGGGAGCTGTACCGTGGAAGAATACACATATGGGACCGCCGTTGGGGGTCACAACATATGGAACCCAGCCTAACACAAGTTCCACCAATGCATACGAGTGTTAGACCTGGCGTCGGACGCTCCGCCACATCCGACTGCCGCGGGTTGCGGAGGACTCAACAGGGTTCGCCGTTCTGGGGAACTCGACTGGAGCATATAAGCGCACGTATCCGTTCCAAAGGGAAGGGAGTGGTGCAGCAAGCCGACACTTAGAACGGGCACTTCGGTGTTACTGACTATGGGAAGCGAGCACACAGGAAGATACCGGCTCTACACGGAGGCTATAAAATCTAGTGAACGTGTTAGGTGTCGCCCAGCCCGCAGCTCTACAATATCTGTCAGCGAGGCGCTACGAGCCAACGCCCAGGAAGAAGCTACACCCCTAGTGGAGTGGGCTCTTAACCCGAGCGGGCAGGGCACGTCTTGGGTTTGGTACGCCAAGACGATGGCATCCACTATCCAGTGGGCCATCCTCTGCTTGGAGACAGCCTTTCCCTTCTGCTGGCCTCCATAACAGACGAAGAGCTGTTCTGAGGTCCTGAAGCTTTGCGTTCTGTCCACGTAAGTCCGCAGAGCATGGACTAGACAGAGAAAAGCTAGGGCTGGGTCTGCCTCCTCCGAAGGCCGTGCTTGCAGGCTCACCACCTGGTCCCGGAAGGGAGTGGTGGGAACCTTGGGCATATATCCGGGCCGGGGTCTCAGGATTACATGAGTTACCGGGCCCGAATTCCAGGCACGATTCGTCGACCGAAAATGCCTGCAGGTCCCCTACCCTCTTGACAGAGGCCAATGCAGTCAGGAGTACTGTCTTCAGAGACAGGATTTTTAACTCAACTGACTGCAAAGGCTCAAAGGGCGCCCTCTGCAGTGCGGTTAGCACCAGAGTTAAGTCCCAAGAGGGTATAGAGGGAGAGCGAGGCGGTTTTAGTCTCCTCGCCCCCCTCAGGAACCTGACGATCAGATCGTGCTTCCCTAGAGACTTACCACCTACCATGTCATGATTAGCGGCGATAGCGGCAACATAGACTTTGAGGGTGGACGGAGACAGCCTTCGCTTCAACCCGTCCTGTAGGAAGGAAAGCACAGAACCGACTGAACATCTCCGGGGGTTTTCTCAGCGAGAAGAACACCAGTCGACGAACAGGTTCCACTTCAACGCATAGAGGCGCCTCGTAGAGGGAGCTCTAGCGGAAGTGATGGTGTCTACCACAGCCTGTGGTAGGCCACCTAGAACCTCCGCGTCCCGTCCAGGGACCAGACACCGGACGCGGGTGCCATAGGGTGCCCCGTCTCTGAGTCAGGAGGTCCTTCCTCAGAGGAATGGGCCAGGGAGGTGCTGTCGTGAGAACCAAGTCCAGTTGGGCCAATACAGAGCAACCAACAGGACTTGCTCCTCGTCCTCCCTGACCTTGCACAGAGTCTGTGCAAGAAGGCTCACTGGGGGAAACGTATACTTGCGTAGGCCCTGGGGCCAGCTGTGTGCCAGCGCATCCGAGCCGAGGGTCCCCTCGGTCAGGGAATAAAACAACTGGCAGTGGGTCGTGTCCGGGGCGGCAAACAGGTCTACCTGTGCGGTCCCGAAGCGACTCCAGATCAGCTGGACCACCTGGGGATGGAGTCTCCACTCTCCGGGGAGCACTGGCTGTCGTGAGAGCTCGTCGGCCGCACGATTGAGCAGGCCCGGAATGTGAATGGCACGAAGCGACCTCAGATGCTTCTGACTCCATAGGAGGAGATGGCGGGCGAGTTGAGACATGCGACGGGAGCGTAGACCACCCTGTTTGTTGACGTACGCAACGGCCGCAGTGTTGTCCATACGGACCAGAACGTGCTTGCCTAGTAGCGGCGTTTTGAAGCGGCCCAGCGCAAGACGAACTGCTAACAACTGATATGCTGATATGCTGATAGGCAATTGATATGCCATTGCAGTTGAGGCCCCGTCCACAGACCCGAAACTGCAAGCCCGTTGTACGTGGCACCCCAGCCGGTGGATGAGGCATCCGTGGAGACAACAACATGCCTGGACACTTGTTCTAGGGAAACTCCTGCCCGTAGAAACGAAGGGTCCGACCACAGGTTTGAAGGTTTGGCAGCACCTCGGAGTCACGGAGGGATCCGCTGTGCCACGCCCATCTCAGGACTCGGTCATGTAGCCAGCGTTGAAGCGGTCTCATATGAAGCAATCCGAGCGGCGTTACAGCGGCTGCGGATGCCATATGCCCCAGGAGCCTCTGAAAATGTTTCAGTAGTACCGCTGTTCTGCATTTGAACGAATTCAAGCAGTTCAACACCGACTGGACACGCTCCTCTGTGAGACGCGCTGTCAGATTGACCAAGTCCAGCTCCATACCGAGAAAAGAGATCCTCTGCACGGGGCAGAGTTTGCTCTTTCCCCAGTTGACCCGAAGTCCCAACAGGCTGAGGTGACTGATCACCGTGTCTCTGTATTCACACAACAGGGACAGTCCTGAAGGGAACGACCTTCAGGTCGATCGCTGCAAACCAATCTTGGGGACGGATGTACTCGAAAGTGCGCTTCTGCATCAACATATGAACGGGCGGTTTGTGAAGGGCCCGGTTCAGGACTCACAGGTCCAAGATTGGTCATAACCCACTGCTTTTCTTGGGCACAATGAAGTAGGAGTTATAGAACCCCAACTTCATGTCGGCTGGAGGGACCGGCTCCAATCGCGTCCTTCGCCTGTAGGACTTCGATCTCTTTCCACAAGATGGGCGTCGCAGCTCCACACAACAGTGAAGTGGACGCCCAGAACTTGGGAGGATGCCGTGCGAACTGAATCGCATAGCCGAGCCTGGTGGTGCAGGTGAGTCAGCGGGACCGTCCCGGAAGTGCTAGCTAGGCTTCCGGAAACCGTACCATGAACACACCCGCCCCACAGACGTATCCGCAGTAGGGCAGCGAAGTGGAGGGCAGGGACCCGACCCAAGAGGCACAGCGTCCTGAAGTGGGGTCTGAGTGCTCACGCAGCACCTACCTGCCCCCACGGTTGGACGGAGGGTATGAGAGAAGGCATGGTAGCGTTCTCAAGCCATACGCTGCGGTCCGCTGGCGACTGAAGGAGGGGCAGAGAGTGGCAAGGCTTTGTGGCGTCACACACTGCCTACCTCACCTCCTTCCTCAGTGGGGAACAAGAGTGGCGAGGCATAGCGTCGCGCACTGCCGTCCTCACACCGCTGAGAAGAGGGGAATGAGAGTGGCGAGGCTCCCTGGCGTCGCACACTGCCATTCTCGCCCTCTTGTGGGGAGGGGAATGAGAGCGGCGCGGCTTCATAGCGTCACACGCTGCCATTTCTGAACTCCCGAGACCCAGAGGTATTGGAACTGCTCTTAAGAATTTGGGTACAAAATTTAGCAATGATTCTCCACCCGGCCCTCCTCCGGGGAAGAGCAGCTTCAACCAAGTCCAGGTCACCCGTCTCAGCTGACTGGCAGCCAAGACGGGTGGCATCGTGGGATGCCCATGGCGAGCAGACTGAGGGGTTCCATCTGCTTTGCACTGTGGAGGACTTCTGCACAGTCACCGACAGTGTCGCAGAAAAGGGTCACCTTGTGAGATGTGAGCATCGAGAGAGCGTACTCTGGCGACGTCTCACACCCCTGCAAGGTAGCCCAAGGGTGTTTCTGGACCAGGGTGGACATCGTCTGGCCAAGGGCCAGCGCTGTGACTTTAAATGTAAATCAGTCACTGTGCGCATCTCAACCTCAGCTCAGAACTACCCTCGTGCACTAAGAGCACAGGGCGGAGGTGGCCTGCCAGTGGCACTGCCACCTCACCGATGAGGGTAGTGAGAGAGAGGAAAACTTTATCCAGATTATGGCACCATTGGCACCCCATATTTTGGCACCAAATAGTTCCACACTGCCAAAGCTTTCCAATGCACATCCGGGAAAAAGGCAAGGGGGCGGTCAAGGCGATTTACACGTTGCACTACGCCTCAGCCACCCAGGAATGCATGGCTGTCAAGTCTGAATCGGATTCAACATGAGCACACACCATTATAGTGGGAAACTCAGCATCATCTTCATTTCCAGCTTATAACAGCCCTCTCTCCGATGCAGCGATTGACATCTGTCCTCTGCTAGAGCCCCAGATGAAACGCTAGGTCCCCTTTTTTTTTTTTTTGGAACCAGCAATCCCACCTGTAAGCTACCAGCAGGCATGCAAGACTGTGAGCGTGGCCGTCGAGACGGCACACGGCGTGCTGAACACTCAAGCCCCTATGAAGAAGGCAAGATGAACAACGCGCCGACGTGGTCATGCTCTCATGAGAGAACATGAACCACCCACGAACACAGTCTCAGCATGCTTGCAATGCGATAGAGGAGTGAGGGCCCACGGAGATGTACTCGGCAGGGAAGCCCCACTGTAATCCTCAGGTTACCAAGGCTTATTAGCCGAAGTAGCCCCTTTCTGGTGCACCAGAAAAGAAACTAGATCAGGGAATAGGCGAAGGGACTCAACCCCGTTTGAGGTTAAGTCTCGACCGCGCATCTAAAGCGCCGAGTGACGCGCTGGGTTGCCGTGACAACCCGCGCTGTCAGCCGGCAGCTAGACGGCACACGGCGCGCTGAACACTCAAACCCTCACGAGGAAGGCGAGACGAACAACGCGCCGACGTGATCCCGTTCTCCTGAGAGAACATGGATCACCCACAAACGCAATCTCAACATGCTTATGTGAGAGGGATCGTGGCCGTCAAAGGACAGGAAACAACCGCATCCAGAAACGCACGGGTGGAATGACGTCTTGAAAAAGACGCAGTGTCACACCCGCGCTGCTCTTTTAGAAGAAAGCTCTTTTAAATGTGCTGAAGCACCCAGGAACGACCGCGGCAAAATACAGGAGAGTAGTGCAGCCGGTGTATGCACTCACCATTGGGAACGCCCTCACCAAACCAACAGTGCTGTAAAAACAGCAGTTTATCACTGTATCAGTGAGCTCGCGGCCGCCGCTGATCGTGCCTTCTCTCCCAGCACTCAAAGAAGCATCTTCTCTCGTTCTCTCTCTTTCTGCTGAAGCAGGAACAGTCTCCTTCATCAACACCGTGTTCGGCTCCGAAGTGAATGACAATAGTGCGCTGCATTCGCCTCCTGTTTATACCCGCAGCGCGGGGCGGAGCGCGAGATACAAATCTCGCACGCCAATGGCCATTGGCCCGTTCTCTATATCTCGAAGTTAATAGGGGCTCCCAGAAGTGATCCCAATTCGTCGGTGACGTCCGACGTACGTCGAACGTGACCGACTGAAAGGGAACTGCAAAAAAGGCATTGTTGTGAGTGAAATGGTAATTTTGTCAACTAAAATGATATGCCATTTCAGTTAAATTGTAAAGATCTTTCAAGGCAAAACATGCTAATATAGTCACAAGCGAACATACCAGGATCCCAAGCCAGAAGGGGGTCCACCTGTCTGCTGAGGTGATCGTTTCTGATTGCGAAATCATGCTAATTCCAAACATGAGCAGACATACGTCCATCATCAACAGCACAATCTTACACCGGACACATGGAAACAGACAAACACATATGAGATGCCTCTCAGGAGACTGCTCCTCAATAATGTTGCATTTCATAAATGTGTACTGTATGTGAAATGCAATCAAATAGCTGTTAATATTCATTTTAAATAGAGATATACTGTGAAAAAAGATATTCTCATAATCACATCCTGTTGCTAGATTATAATATCACTGTGAGTTAAATTAATATTTTTGATCACGCTTTATATTAGGTGTCTTTAACTACTATGTACTTGTTGGCTTACTTTGTGGCTGTATATAAAGCGCACAAAGAAGGAGATACTTGGACAGTCTTTTAATCTGATAATAAACAGGAGAAACACAACCACATACACACTGATGTTAAACATGGGAGTCTAAACAATACTGGACAAGCAACTTATTGAAACTGAGGGCTTAAAGAGAGACAGTGCAAACAAAAGAGAACCGGTCAATGGGATACTCAATCAATTAGTAACCAAGGAAACAAACAGACAGGAAACAGAGGCACAACCAATTAACAAACTAACAGCAAACACAAGGGGGTAATTCCAGAAAGCAGGTTATGTGACATACCCGGGTATGTTAAAGTGTCGGTTCGAAAAATGGAGGTAACTTTCAGGGTGTGTAATTAGCCATAGCAACTTACTCTCTGAACATAACCTGCTCCGGAGCAGCTCATGTTCCAGGGTTAGTTTACCTCAGAGGTGTTCAGCGCATGCATGCCCTATTGATGAAGCTGAGTGGGCATGACAGATTGTGTACAATATTATATATATAGTCGATATATAAAGCACTATTATAACAACATAATGTTTATTTTATACACACTGATCAGGCATAACATTATGACCAGGTGAAGTGAATAACAATGATGATCTCTTCATCACGGCTTCTGTTAGTGGGTGGGATATATTAGGCAGCAAGTGAACATTTTGTCCTCAAAGTCGATGTGTTAGAAGCAGGAAAAATGGGCAAGCGTAAGGATTTGAGCGAGTTTGACAAGGGCCAAATTGTGATGGCTAGACGACTGGGTCAGAGCATCTCCAAAACTGCAGCTCTTGTGGGGTGTTCCCGGTCGGCAGTGGTCAGGATCTATCAAAAGTGCTCCAAGGAAGGAACAGTGGAGAACCGGAGACAGGGTCATGGGTGGTCAAGGCTCATTGATGCACGTGGGGAGCGAAGGCTGGCCCGTGTGGTCCGATCAAACAGACGAGCTACTGGAGCTCAAATTGCTCCAGAAGTTAATGCTGGTTCTGATAGAAAGGTGTCAGAATACACAGTGCATCTCAGTTTGTTGCGTATGGGGCTGCATAGCCGCTGACCAGAGGGTGCCCATGCTGACCCCTGTCCACCGCCGAAAGCGCCAACAGTGGCACGTGAGCATCAGAACTCGTCCACGGAGCAATGGAAGAAGGTGGCCTGGTCTGATGAATCACGTTTTCTTTTACATCACGTGGATGGCTGGGTGCGTGTGCATGGCTAGTCTCGCATAGCCAGACCTTCAGACTGACGGCAGGACTACCCAAGAGGACATGTGACTGACATGTAACGCAACCAATCACAGTTCGTTTTCTTCCGCGTCATGATCCTGGTTAGTTGATCCTGGTAAACACTCACTGTCACAGTTGAAAACACGACAGCGTTCTTCTTCCACAAGGGAGTTTGGAGTCACTGCATTTTTTTCCAGGCGGACCGTTAAAGAACGCAACACACATGTCTCGCAGACATCCTGTAGAATTCAACCAATCAGATGACAACTTTGAGTGTTTACAGATAAGTGTGCCAAATGCATCAGACGTTCAGCCAACGGTCGGTGGGCGTGATGTCAGAGGCTTAGACTAGTGCATTAGACTAGTTACCTGGGGAACACATGGCACCAGGATGCACTATGGGAAGAGGGAGTGTGATGCTTTAGGCAATGTTCTGCTGGGAAACCTTGGGTTCTGCCATCCATGTGGATGTTACTTTGACACGTACCACCTACCTAAGCATTGTTGCAGACCATGTACAGCCTTTCATGGAAACGGTATTCCCTGGTGGCTGTGACTCTTCCAGCAGGATAATGCTCCTGACACAAAGCACAAATGGTTCAGGAATGGTTTGAGGAGCACAACAACGAGTTTGAGGTGTTGACTTGGTCAACTTACAGGACTTAAAGGATCTGTTGCTAACATCTTGGTGCCAGATACCACAGCACACCTTCAGGGGTCTAGTGGAGTCCATGCCTTGACGGGTCAGCAAAAGGGGGACCAACACAATATTAGGAACACAACATAATGTTATGCCTGATCGGTGTATATATGACACATGGCACTTACTATCTAGATCTAGGGTGTGTAGGCACCTATTGTAATCTTTGGCATTCTTATTATCATTCTTCCTTCTTCTTTCGATCTTGAGACTACGGCAGCCCATAGAACCACTTGCGGGAAAATTATGAAATTTGGCACACAGATTCTCGAACTTCTGAATGGTTTGACCAAAAATTGCAAAACTGGTCTCTTTCTGTGATTTGGTGCAGCATGTCGATTTAAATGATACCCAAATTTTGTAGTAAAATGCTATATTTTACGAATACAATGGTATATCATTACAAAACTTGGTATGTGTCTTCGGCACCATGCCCTGATGATACTCAAAAAATTTCGGGGCAGTGCCACCTTGTGGTCACAAGTTGCTAATAACTTGTGATTAAATTAGCCTGTTATAATGAATATAACTATAACTGGTCTTAAAGGGATAGTTCACCCAAAAATGAAAATTAGCCCATGATTTACTCTCCCTCAAGTCATCCTAGGTGTGAAACTTTACTTTATAAAGTTTTAAAGTTTTAAATATGGATATTTTCTTACACAAACGCATCGATTGGATTTCTTGGATTAGCCAGGACTCTGATTTTATTCGTCTAAAAAGTAGAATGTCATACACACCTAGGATGACTTGAGAGTGGTAATGATAACATTTCATTAGCCTGTAAAAGGGGGTGAAAGATTGAACTGACTGAATCTAAAACCTTCATATGGTCAAACTTCACCAAATATGAGACAAATTCAAATTCCGCTGTAAAGCAACTCTAAAAAGACAAATTGTGTCATTATTCAACTCATTACATTAAATTCAGTTCAATGTTGATTTAGTTCAGAGTAAAGTTCATCAATTATTAAATTAGTTCAATTCAGAATGCCTAGGTTACTACTGTAGCATTGCATCGAATGACTCTATGGGAACGCACAGCGTGATTACGTCATGAAGCACTTGTGAAATCAGTCCAATGGCATATAGGAGGGTGATGTCATGGCAGGAAGCTATAAAGTGCACCCAGACCAAACATAGTCAGCTTCTGATAGGTCAAAGCAAGTTGGTCACAGGCACGCCGTAAGTATGGCAGGACGACCATTACTAGAACCTGCTCAGTGCTCGCCAGAGA
This sequence comes from Rhinogobio ventralis, assembly GCA_039654625.1. Taxonomy (NCBI): domain Eukaryota; kingdom Metazoa; phylum Chordata; class Actinopteri; order Cypriniformes; family Gobionidae; genus Rhinogobio; species Rhinogobio ventralis. Next base: position 448,034 of record CM077204.1, read on the forward strand.
CCACTGCGCCCTGTAATACCAGAGGTGGCAGGGTTGGCAGAACGGTCCCCTGAGGGCACCGAAGGGAGGCGGGCACCATATAATGAGGTGTTGACCGCTCCACTTCGGGGGGACTGCCCTCATTGGCCTGACCCTTTGGGCATCAGGACCTATTTCCCGCAGCCTTCTTGGAAAAAATGACAGTCCTCAGATCCGTGTTACCCCTCGAAGGCTGTGATTGAGAGCGGCAGTCCGACCCCCAGTCTTTTAGTGGGAGCTCGGGAGCAGCCTTCTTGGAAAAAATGACAGTCCTCAGATCCGTGTTACCCCTCGAAGGCTGTGATTGAGAGCGGCAGTCCGACCCCCAGTCTTTTAGTGGGAGCTCGGGAGCAGGCGCTCTGCTTCTGTTACTCGAGCAGCCAATTCGGTGCCCTGAAGCGGTGAACCAGCTGGGAACAGCCGAACAGATTGCTCTGAGACCCTCCTCAGAGGGGGCGTGCATCCCAGGACCACTACATTTCCGGTGGACCCTGAGATATGTGCTCACCGGAGACCACTGCGCCCTGTAACACTAGAGGTGGCAGGGTTGGCAGAACGGTCCCCTGAGGGCACTGAAGGGAGACGGGCACTGTATAATCAGGTGTTGACCACTGGCCTGACCCCTCGGGCATCAGGACCTTTTCCCCCCGTAGCTGCCTTGGAAATAATGACGTCCTCAGATCCGTCTTACCCCTTGAAGGCTACGGCTAAGAGCGCCAGCCCGACCCCCAGTCTTGTAGTGGGGGCTCGGGAGCAGACGCTCTGCTTCTATTGAGATATGTTTGGCAGAAGTTCCTACGCTGCCAAAAAAAAATCTACTAAGAGGACCAGTCTCTCAAGAGACTAGGTGTTACTCAAGCAGCCAATTCGGTGCCCTGAAGCAGTGAACAGGCAGCGAACAGCTGAACTGATTGCTCTGAGACCCTTCTCAGAGGGGGCGAGAATCCCAGCGCCGCTACGTTTCTGGGCGGACACTGAGATATGGGCTCGCCGGAGACCACTGCGCCCCGAAGCACCCGAGGTGGCGGGGTTGGCAGAACGGCCCCCTGAGGGCACCCTAGGGAAATGGGCACCGTATATTGAGGTGTTAACCACTTTCCCCCCAGAGGGGTCTGCCCTCAGAGGTCTGGCGCCATTGGCATCAGGACCTATTCACCGAAGCCTCTTTTCGAGATAATCACTGTCCTCAGATCTGTCTTAACCCAAGACGACTATGGCTGAGACTTCTAAAGGAACCAACCTCTCAAGACTGGTCTCTAGTATAGCTCGAGAAGCCAATCCAGTGTCCTGAACCGGATGACCGGTAGGAAACAACCAAACTGACCCTTGTTAAACCCTCCTCCAGCGAGTCAGACACTGAGACTAGAACTCGCTGGAGACCGCTGTGCCCCGAAGCACACGAGGTGAAGGGGTTGGCATAATGGCCCCTGAGGGCACTGAAGGGAGATGGGCACCGTATAATGAGGTTTTAATTATTTCCCCCCAGGAATTCACCATTTATTTCCTCAGAACTAAATGCAGCCAAAGATCAACCAGACAAGTAAACATGGTCTGGACGAAAGGCTGAATAGTATATTAATACAGACATCTAACTCCTCAAAGATCAGATGGGTACATATTTAATTTTCTCAAATTAAATGCAGCCAAATATCAACCAGACAAGTAAAAACGGTCTGGATGAGAGGCTAAATGTAGTGTATTAATACAGATAAAACTTCAGGAAAGTGTTTACCACATTATAATCTCAACACAAAAAGAACCATAAATAATATTCTGCAAACACACATAATTAGTTTGCACACAATCATAAGAGAAAGAGAGAAAGGGAAATTCCTGTCTGCTCAGTTCCCTATGCATATATTGCGGACCCGAAATCTACACATTGCCTCGGCAAACGCGAGATCCGAGTCAAAGAATCTTTGTTGACTTTCTTCCCTCGAGAAGACAGCCAAAAAGGTGCAGAGCTAAAACTCTCGATAGTGCATATGTTACATGTCGGGAATTTATGAATGAACACTGTCAGCCACCTTTTACTAGAGCTGACCGTGCATGCTCCACTCCCAAACAAACAACACATGAATCACGTGTATTCCCACTCGTAATGAAGCGAGGGCAGGGAGGAACACACGATCCAAAATGCTGTTTGCTCACCATTATACTCCTTTCTAGATATATATATATATGCTTGTGGACAAACAATAATAAATAGACAGAGACAGTTTCACACATAGCGCTTGCTGAAGACACAGAAGCTGACTATGTTTGGTCTGGGTGCGCTTTATAGCTTCCTGCCATGACGTCACCCTCCTATATGCCATTGGACTGATTTCACGAGTGCTTCACGACGTAATCACGCAGTGCGTTCCCATAGCGTCAATCGTTGCAATGCTCGTTAACTCATTGTTAATGTCATCACCCATCTCAATTCAGTTCAAGAAGTAACATCGATGTTGAAAAATTTGTAAATTTTGAAAGAAAGTCAAATCAGTTATAACACGATTGTTACATATGTACAGGGGAGTAACGGAATACATGTACCGGCGTTACGTATTCAGAATACAAATTATGAGTAACTGTATTCCGTTACAGTTACAATTTAAATAGTTGGTATTTAGAATACAGTTACTGTCACAGAGTCACAGCCAACACCCACCAACACACAGACATTGTCACCAGATCTCCACGCTCCGCCCACTCGTTCACTATCCCCAGAGTACTGATCACCTGCACCTCATCATCACAGACACTATAAGAAGCACACTCTCCCTGCACTTCACTGTCTGGTCTCGTTTCACATACCTGGACTTCTTACCTGATGCTCACCAGAGATTCTCGTCGACTCCTTCCAACGCCTTCCAACGCCTTCCGTCTCTCCAGTTCCGTGTCTCTCCAGTTCCGTGTCTCTCCAGTTCCGTGTCTCCAGTTCTGTGTCTCCAGTTCTGTGTCTCCTTGTGTTCTCCCTCATCCAACCTCCTACCAAGATATCCACCCAGCTAAGTGACTGTGAAGTGCTATTATCATCATTTACCTGCATCCCTCGTTGCCTGTGTTCGTGTCTCTGTTTAAATAAACACCATTCACCTTATGCCGAGTTCAGACTGCACGATTTTCAAACTCGTTGGATCACTGCTCTTTTTTACACTGCATGACCATCTGACTATCTGGTTCTCGCGCGAGACTGGAATTGTTATTAAAAATGATAAGCTGCAGAAAGTTTGCGATCCAAATGGTCTGTGCGCTGATTTGCAGTGAAAAGGTGAAAAAGATTATGGAGGAGGAAATGGTTGGGGAGAAGCAGGGAGCAAGGATTGTGTTCTGCAAGGAGAGTTTGAGGTATATAAATAATTGTTCAATGTGCTGCTGTTGCAGCTGGTCGAGCAAATCATTGTGCTTTGTTTCTGTTTGATATAATTGTAAATGTATCTAATAAAATACTGATATTATGGTCTATAACTCCTCCCTGTACTTCCCGCTGGCCTGCATCTTGCTCTCTCATTGGCTGTCGGTCATAGCCGATGTCATTTTCAGTCAGAACACATTTCACACAGCATGATTGTGAATCGCCGACAGGTCCAGATATTTACCATGCCAAATATCTCACGGCCATCGGCGACTCGCCGGCGAGTCTCTCTGATCGCACCTTTGATAATTCACACTGCGTGATTGTCACTCACGTGCACGAGCACCAATTTGCCTATGATTTCGGGCATTTGTCGGCGAGTCAAAATCGGGGCTAAAATCGGGCAGTGTGAACTCGCCATTACCTGTCTCTCTGCCTCCGTCTGTGTCCTGACAGAAGACCAGACCTCATGCAGAGCGCCACGGACACAGGCGGAGATCGCTTGCTGGATCCCTTTACCATCCTGGTCACGGCGATGCGATCTTCCCTGCCACCGCCCTCCACTAGCACTTCTGCCATAGTCACTCCGGGAGCTTGTGCACACTGTGTGCACCGCACTACAACTCCCATCACCCACTGCTTCTTCTCCAGCTGCCTCTGTCAGTCCCATGGCCTGACCAGCGACATTCACCAGTGCGGCGGAGGATTGCAGTGGGTTTCTACTACAGTGCTCGTTATATCTGGAAGCCCAATCACAGCTTTTCCACCACGAATGTGCCCGAGTGGCGTTTGTCATCTCTCTGCTCGCTGGAAGAGTGCTTCAATGGCCGCAACCGCTCTGTGAAACGAGCGCACCAGTAACAGCTTCCATCAATGCCTTCTTTGCCCACTTCCGGGATGTGTTTGGTCAAAGCACCTCAGACCTCGCTGTACACGATCAACTGTACCACATTCGTCAAAGAGATGAGACCGTGAGTATGTATGCTCTCCGATTTTGTACCCTAGCGGCTGCTAGTGGCTGGAATGAGTCTGCGCTGATAACCACCTTTCGTCAAGGTCTAGATCCTCATGTGAGACATTTGATGGTGGTGTATGATGATACCATGGGATTAGAAGGCCTGATCCAGAAGACCATTCGAATGGCTCAGTGCTATTCGGCTTGTACATTTCATCAACCCACTGTTAATCCCCTGCCCGACGCACCATCTGTCGCCCTTCCAGCACCTGAACCCATGCAGGTGGACTGTACTTGTTTAACTCGTTCATCTCTACCCTGTATTGTGGGGGAGGTGATCACTTCATTGCGGCCTGTCCCATCCGACCATCATGCCCAGCGGTGAGTACGATTCAAGTTCCAGCTCATACTTCCTCTCTCACACGAACTACGGTGCATCTCATTTATTCTCATGTTTGCATTTGTAGTGGACACACATTCCAGGGCCCAGTTTATGGCCGGGCCCCTCTCTGTCCGTAACCGTGGACAAAGGTTTGCTACATTTTGATTGGATCTTGGTGGACTAACACAAACAAACTGTCCAACGCCATCAGATAAAGATGCTAGGACAACAGCCAGACACCTCTTGGAGCCCAGGAAAGGTCCACATGCAGTTTCTGCCCTTCACCCATCTAGCGACTAATCCCTAATGTCCTGGTCAGTGACTGTCATAAAAATTCCTCAGGACCTCAGCAGTTGTAGGTGAAACAAAGAAAGACCACAATGATCCATCCAAATCCATTCATAACTATATTTGGAAACCTTAAGACTGATGTAAACTACACACATCCATTTCATACTTATTCAGAGAAATAAGTATTCTCAGTGACAGCTATTTGTAATGCAACATCTTACACAGACTGAGCTGTTAATGAACAAATGAATGAACACATGACAGTTCAATCTTTTTCCATCATGTTTGGTGTCTATTTGTTTAGAATATTGCCATGGGTAATCTGGTGGTGGTTTGTAAAGTGATAAATGCATTGGTAAACTTTAAAGACCCTTTAAAGACTTCTAACTGTGTACAGTATGCAAATGAGTTGCACAGGGAAAAGAAGGGTGGGCCACACTGCGTGCCCCCTCTCATGCCAGCAGCCAATCGCAACACTGGAATGGAGAAGCGCCAAACTGCAATCTCCTCCTATCGACCCCACACTCCTCACCCAATTCCATGCGGAGCATCCGGACTGCCCAGCTCCTCTGGGTCAAGGCAGACCCCGTCGTCATCGCCCCATCCGGTTGCCAGGAGCCGCCCGTGGAGGAGTCACAGCCAACACCCACCAACACACAGACATCGTCACCAGATCTCCACGCTCCGCCCACTCGTTCACTATCCCCAGAGTACTGATCACCTGCACCTGCACCTCATCATCACAGACACTATAAGAAGCACACTCTCCCTGACTCCTTCCAACGTCTCCAGTTCCATGTCTCCTCGTGTTCTCCCTCATCCAACCTCCTACCAAGATATCCACCCAGCTAAGTGACTGTGAAGTGCTATTATCATCATTTACCTGCATCCTTCGTTTGCCTGTGTTCGTGTCTTTGTTTAAATAAACACCATTCACCTTACCTGTCTCTCTGCCTCCGTCTGTGTCCTGACAGTTACAATGTTGAAATCAATGGATTACATGATGATACTTCTCTGTTTCACAAGTTTAGTCCCTCTCTAAATAAATTAAGGCAACTCAATGCATTTCCCAGAAGCCCCAATATGAAAACGAAAAAATGAGCGGTTTGCGTGATCAGTCACAATGGAGTCGGAAGAGGAGCAGCGGGAGCTAGAGGTAGAGATGGAGCCAGAATAACAGAGCCAGGGCAAGAATGCGTTTCTATCTTGGAAATTCAAACAACATTTCACATTAAAGAAAGAGAAGGGAGAACGAAATATAACTCTGCAGTGCAACCTAGGGTTGTGACGGTGGCCGCGGTGGTAATGGACCAACTACCGGCAGTGGTTGGGGGGTGGGTACACACACACACACACACACACACATATATATATATATATACACTCACCTAAAGGATTATTAGGAACACCATACTAATACTGTGTTTGACCCCCTTTCGCCTTCAGAACTGCCTTAATTCTACGTGGCATTGATTCAACAAGGTGCTGAAAGCATTCTTTAGAAATGTTGGCCCATATTGATAGGATAGCATCTTGCAGTTGATGGAGATTTGTGGGATGCACATCCAGGGCACGAAGCTCCCGTTCCACCACATCCCAAAGATGCTCTATTGGGTTGAGATCTGGTGACTGTGGGGGCCATTTTAGTACAGTGAACTCATTGTCATGTTCAAGAAACCAATTTGAAATGATTCGAGCTTTGTGACATGGTGCATTATCCTGCTGGAAGTAGCCATCAGAGGATGGGTACATGGTGGTCATAAAGGGATGGACATGGTCAGAAACAATGCTCAGGTAGGCCGTGGCATTTAAACGATGCCCAATTGGCACTAAGGGGCCTAAAGTGTGCCAAGAAAACATCCCCCACACCATTACACCACCACCACCAGCCTGCACAGTGATAACAAGGCATGATGGATCCATGTTCTCATTCTGTTTACGCCAAATTCTGACTCTACCATCTGAATGTCTCAACAGAAATCCAGACACATCAGACCAGGCAACATTTTTCCAGTCTTCAACTGTCCAATTTTGGTGAGCTCATGCAAATTGTAGCCTCTTTTTCCTATTTGTAGTGGAGATGAGTGGTACCCAGTGGGGTCTTCTGCTGTTGTAGCCCATCCGCCTCAAGGTTGTGCGTGTTGTGGCTTTACAAATGCTTTGCTGCATACCTCGGTTGTAACGAGTGGTTATTTTAGTCAAAGTTGCTCTTCTATCAGCTTGAATCAGTCGGCCCATTCTCCTCTGACCTCTAGCATCAATAAGGCATTTTCGCCCACAGGACTGCCGCATACTGGATGTTTTTCCCTTTTCACACCATTCTTTGTAAACTCTAGAAATGGTCGTGCGTGAAAATCCCAGTAACTGAGCAGATTGTGAAATACTCAGACCGGCCCGTCTGGCACCAACAACCATGCCACGCTCAAAATTGCTTAAATCCCCTTTCTTTCCCATTCTGACATTCAGTTTGGAGTTCAGGAGATTGTCTTGACCAGGACCACACCCCTAAATGCATTGAAGCAACTGCCATGTGATTGGTTGATTAGATAATTGCATTAATGAGAAATTGAACAGGTGTTCCTAATAATCCTTTAGGTGAGTGTATATATATATATATATATATATATATATATATATATATATATATATATACCCCCCAATACAGTAAAACTGCACATTTTAAAATGGCCTTTTATTGTGGCCAGCCTAAGGCACACCTGTGCAATAACCATGCTGTCTAATCAGCATCTTGATATGCCACACCTGTGAGGTGGATGGATTATCTCGGCAAAGAAGTGCTCACTAACACAGATTTAGACAGATTTGTGAACAATATTTGAGAGAAATAGGCCTTTTGTGTACATAGAAAAAGTTCAGCTTAGATCTTTGAGTTTAGCTCATGAAAAATGGGGGCAAAAACAAAAGTGTTGCGTTTATAATTTTGTTCAGTGTAGGTTTAAAAGATCATTTGTTTTGTAGAGTTATATTTATCAGTACATGTCGAAATTCTGTTGAACCCCTCAGAGTAACATCTAAAAAGAAAAGGAGGTGTTACACGGTTATTGTAGTTCTAGACTAATGTGAGCATTTACTCATCTCTCATACACAAAAACAGATTTAATATTCCTTAAAATGAACAGTGAAATGCAAAATCAGAATACTACGCAAACCTGCAATAACTAAATATGTTAAATTATACTTTATGTATTTAATCTCACTTTATTAACCAATGTCTTTGCTTCTGACCTTGATGATCCAATTCAACCATACTAATAAGCAAAAAATCACATTTTTGTTTTTATTGCTGAAGTAAGAGTGTTGAACTTTCTCCTCCTGTGTCCTATTCTTCTGTGATCCAGAAAAGGTTTGTTTGAGCATTGCCCTCTACTGGACAGGAGTGAATTTGCATTTCCTTCAGCCTGAGGCTTATTCATTTCACTTCTGATGTGAAAGGGCTGTAACATTTTGCCAAAAAATGTATTACAAAAACAACCGCAAGAAAGAGCAAGTCAGCGAGAGCTAACAACAGGCTAGTGGCAAGCTAAAAGCACACAGTATGGACCACAAATCTACTATCACACCACCGGGACCATTCGATTTTGAGCCAAGCTCGTGGCCCACATGGATTAAAAGGTTTGAATGCTTCAGAATTGCATCTGGATTGAAAGAAAAAGACGCCGCATACCAGGTGAATTCTCTCATCTATACAATGGGCGAGAAGGCTGACGATATTCTGAGCTCACTGCAGTTGACAGAAGAGGAAGAAAAAGACTTTGATGAGGTAAAAAAGCCCTTTAATGGACATTTTGTAGGCGTGCATAATGTAATTTATGAACGAGCCATGTTTAATAAAAGATGTCAAGAAGTCAGTGAATCTGCAGAAACCTTTATCACCACAGTGCACAAGCTAGCTGAACATTGCAAATATGGCATCTTATGTGAAGAAATGATCCGAGATAGGATTGTGGTCGACATACGTGATGCTAAATTGTCTGAGAAACTGCAGCTCAACCCAAATTTAGATTTAGTTACAGCTATGGTTCAAGTGAGGCAGCATGAGAAAGTAAAAAAGCAGCAAGCTGTTCTTCGGTCAGCTGTTTCACCAGGACAAATAGATGCACTGTCACATAACAGTAAGAGACAGGCTCAAAGAAAAAAATATTTTCAACGCGGAAGCCATTATCAGCCTCAGTCTACCTCAACCAAGTCAAAACAGTGTGGGAAGTGTGGCACAACCCCAAAACATTTATGGACTGAATGCCCAGCAAAAGACGTTGAGTGTAGAAAATGTCAGAAGAAGGGACACTTTGCGGCTGTGTGCAGATCAGTTCAAAAGCTACTAGGTCCCGCCGACCAACCTCTGGATGTTAAAGGGCAAGTGCATGCGGTTATTCAGAGAGGTGACAGAAAGACTGAGGAGGAGGTGTTCATTGTGAAAGACCTGACCACACCCTTATTGGGTCTTCCTGCTATCCGCAGACTACAGATGATCCCTCAGCTCAATAGCATTGACGATGCAGACTCACTTCCTCTCAACTTACCCAGATGTATTTAAAGGGCTGGGTAACCTTAAAGGGGAGTACAAAATTAAGCTGAGAGACAACGCAACACCCTATGCCCTCTCTGCACCGCAACATGTAGCCATTCCTCTCCAGGGCCAAAGTCAAAGAGGAACTAGACCGGATGGAGAAGATGGGAGTCATAGCCGTGTTGAAGAACCAACTGAATGGTGCACGGGCATGTTCCCTATAGTGAAATCGTCTGGGAAAATTTGCATTTGCGTGGACTTAACCCAGCTGACTGAGAGTGTCATCAGAGAGAGACATATCCTACCGGCAGTGGATGAGACACTGGCCAAGCTGGAAGGAGCCAGAGTCTTCACAAAGCTTGATGCGACATCAGGCTTCTGGCAGGTACCACTCCACAAAGGCTCAATGCTGTTGACCACGTTCGTTACACCAGAGGGGCGCTACTACTTCAAAAGGCTACCTTTTGGTATATCATCGGCGCCCAAAAATGATGGTGTTGACGGAGTCCTATGTCATGCTGACGATGTCCTTGTTATAGGAAGCGGCAGAGCACGATGACAGGCTGCACAGGGTGCTACAGAAATTCAGAGAAGCTGGGCTCACACTGAGCGAGAAATGCCAGTTTGCCCTGACAGAAATCCGCTTCCTGGGTCATGTAATAAATTCTCAAGGCATCAGAGCAGACCCGAGTAAAATAAAGGCAATCCTTGACATGCCTGAGCCAAATGATGTAGCAGATGTTCGCCGTTTTATGGGCATGGTGAACTTTTGCCACGCCTGCCTGATCTGACAAAGCCTATTCGTGACCTGTTAATGACGGAGAACAGCTGGACATGGGGAGCACCTCAACAGAAAGCGTTTCTGGAGACAAAAAAAGAATTGGGGTCAGAGACAGTGTTAGCCCAGTACAGCCCAAATCATGAAACCATGGTATCAGCTGATGCCTCTTCATATGGACTAGGAGGTGTCTTGACACAAAAACAGACAGATGGTGAGTGGAGACCTGTTGTTTTGATTTCTAGAAGTCAGACTAAAACCGAATCAAGATATGCCCAAATAGAAAAGGAGGCTTTAGCTGTGACCTGGGCATGTGAGCGCTTGCGAGGATACTTGAGTGGACTGGATTTTACCATAAAAACTGACCACAAGCCACTCATAACACTCCTGAAGTCCAGAGCTTTGAATGACCTCCCGCCAAGGATTATCAGATTCAGACTCAGGCTGCTCAGATTTGATTTCGACATCATCCATGTCCGAGGTAAAAATCTGATAACAGCTGACGCCCTGTCCAGAGCGCCTCTTCCAGCCACAGCTACAGAGGCGGAGCAAGACCTGGAAAGAGAATGCAAAGCTTATCTGGACAGTGTAGTAGAAAGTTTGCTAGCCACACCGACAAAGCTGGAACAGATTAAGAGTGCACAAACTTCAAATAACATCTGCAAACGTCTCAGCCGATACATTGCAAATGGCTGGCCGGGACACAGATGAGATTTGCATTAACAGCTGCTCATGAGCTCTGCATGAAGGAAGAGGACTGCTCATAAAAAGGAGAGAGACTTATAATCCCTGAGTGCATGAGACCTGACATCCTGCAGAGACTGCACCAGGGACATCAAGGTATCAACAAATGTCTAGCTAGGGCCAGAGAATCAGTCTGGTGGCCGGGTATCACATCTGCAGTAAAGCAAATGGTAGAGAGATGCGAGATTTGCGCATGCGAAGCTCAAATACCAGTCGAGCCTCTACTCACGACTGAACTCTCAAGCAGACCATGGCAGAGATTCACAGCTGATCTTTTCCAGTGGCAGAATGGGAACTATTTAGTCATGATAGACTATTTCTCTCGCTACATTGCAAAACAGCAAAACAGACAATTGCCAGATTTAAAGCTGTGTTTGCCAGATACGGATGTCCAGACTGGTCACAGACAATGGTCCTCAGTTCTCCTGTCATGAATTTGCTCAGTTTGAACGGGACTATGACTTTACCCATGTGACAAGCAGTCCCTGTTACCCCCGCAGCAATGGGGAGGTGGAACGGGCCGTCAGAACTGTGAAGTCCCTTTTAGCGAAAGAGGGAGATTTCCACAAAGCTCTGCTGGCCTACAGGGCCACTCCATTGGCACATGGGAGATCCCCAGCACAACTACTGATGGGGAGGAGAACCAGAACACCAGTTCCAGTGTCACCGGAAGAGTTACAACTACAGTGGCCTGATCTTGACAGATTGAGAGAAAAAGATAAAGCGTTGAAACTGCAACAGCAACAAACGTTCAACCGGAGACACCATACTCAAACCCTACCACCTCTCCAGTAAAATGTTGTTAGTACTGCACCTACACCACGTTCCTACGAGGTGGAGACCCCGGATGGAAGACGGCTGCGACACAACCGTTCACACCTCAGGAAAGTTCTGGTGCCTCCTTCACCAGGTGAATGACAATGACTAGGTCAGGGAGACTGTCTAAGGCTCCTGAGAGACTAGACCTTTGAACATGAAAAATATGCATACACACCACAGAGGAAATGGGAAAAAAGAGTCATACATTTCAGTTAAATGTTTATTAGAAAAGACATTGAAGTTTGCAGTTACTGTAAGATAAAGTCTACAAAAGGGCTACTGTGAAGTAAAATGTCTTCTGTTAGTTTCTCTGGTTACACTTTTAAGTTAAAGAAAGGATTTGAAGGAATTTGTAAAGTTATAAAATAAGTGAGTGAAATAACGGAGTAGCCATACTGTTGAATGTATCCCATTATTTTAAAGTTCTGTTAAAACAAGTATACTTTCATCTAAAAGAGGGAGATGTAGTGGCAGGTTATGGCCACCTGGTGGGGCTAGAGATTAAGGTTGTTAAGCAACATAAAGAGTTGTCTGATTTCATCCAGTGAGTTTTGTCCTTGAATACAGAGTATAGAGGAACAATACAGATAGTTTATAGTTTTAGGGGGGTTAGAACTGCTCCTGCTGTATACCAACCTCAAAGCCTTTTCTTTTTCTTTTTGTCAGTCATTTTTTACCAACTCTCCTATTTTTGACATTCATTAAAAAAAAAACTACATTTCAGCAAACTGTAACTGAAGCTCATAAGCATATTGTGAGTATCAAAAACAAGCAACTAATCAAACAGTGAAAGTGAGAGCTTGTCAAATACCTGCATGTGTCTGTAATGAACCACCACGATGAAAACAAGGCAGTTGTGCAAGAGCACAGGAAAGAGAAACACGAGAGAGGGAAGAAAACAGAGAGAGGGAAGAAAACAGAGACGGGGAAGAAAACAGAGAGGGGGAAGAAAACAGAGGGAGGGAAGAAAACAGAGGGAGGGAAGAAAACAGAGAGGGGGAAGAAAACAGAGGGAGGGAAGAAAACAGAGGGAGGGAAGAAAACAGAGGGAGGGAAGAAAACAGAGAGGGGGAAGAAAACAGAGAGGGGGAAGAAAACAGAGGGAGTGAAGAAAACAGAGAGGGGGAAGAAAACAGAGACGGGGAAGAAAACAGAGGGAGTGAAGAAAACAGAGGGAGGGAAGAAAACAGAGAGGGGGAAGAAAACAGAGGGAGGGAAGAAAACAGAGGGAGGGAAGAAAACAGAGGGAGGGAAGAAAACAGAGAGGGGGAAGAAAACAGAGGGGGGGAAGAAAACAGAGGGAGGGAAGAAAACAGAGGGAGGGAAGAAAACAGAGAGGGGGAAGAAAACAGAGAGGGGGAAGAAAACAGAGGGAGGGAAGAAAACAGAGGGAGGGAAGAAAACAGAGGGAGGGAAGAAAACAGAGGGAGGGAAGAAAACAGAGAGGGGGAAGAAAACAGAGGGAGTGAAGAAAACAGAGGGAGGGAAGAAAACAGAGAGGGGGAAGAAAACAGAGGGAGTGAAGAAAACAGAGGGAGGGAAGAAAACAGAGAGGGGGAAGAAAACAGAGGGAGGGAAGAAAACAGAGGGAGGGAAGAAAACAGAGAGGGGGAAGAAAACAGAGGGAGGGAAGAAAACAGAGAGAGGGAAGAAAACAGAGAGGGGGAAGAAAACAGAGAGGGGGAAGAAAACAGAGGGAGGGAGGAAAACAGAGAGGGGGAAGAAAACAGAGGGAGGGAAGAAAACAGAGGGAGGGAAGAAAACAGAGAGGGGGAAGAAAACAGAGGGAGGGAAGAAAACAGAGGGAGGGAAGAAAACAGAGAGGGGGAAGAAAACAGAGGGAGGGAAGAAAACAGAGAGGGGGAAGAAAACAGAGAGGGGGAAGAAAACAGAGAGGGGGAAGAAAACAGAGGGAGTGAAGAAAACAGAGAGGGGGAAGAAAACAGAGAGGGGGAAGAAAACAGAGAGGGGGAAGAAAACAGAGAGGGGGAAGAAAACAGAGGGAGGGAAGAAAACAGAGGGAGGGAAGAAAACAGAGAGGGGGAAGAAAACAGAGGGAGGGAAGAAAACAGAGGGAGGGAAGAAAACAGAGAGGGGGAAGAAAACAGAGAGGGGGAAGAAAACAGAGAGGGGGAAGAAAACAGAGGGAGTGAAGAAAACAGAGAGGGGGAAGAAAACAGAGGGAGGGAAGAAAACAGAGAGGGGGAAGAAAACAGAGGGAGTAAAGAAAACAGAGAGGGGGAAGAAAACAGAGGGAGGGAAGAAAACAGAGGGAGTGAAGAAAACAGAGAGGGGGAAGAAAACAGAGGGAGGGAAGAAAACAGAGGGAGGGAAGAAAACAGAGAGGGGGAAGAAAACAGAGAGGGGGAAGAAAACAGAGAGGGGGAAGAAAACAGAGGGAGGGAAGAAAACAGAGAGGGGGAAGAAAACAGAGGGAGGGAAGAAAACAGAGAGAGGGAAGAAAACAGAGGGAGGGAAGAAAACAGAGGGAGGGAAGAAAGAAAACAGAGGGAGGGAAGAAAACAGAGAGGGGGAAGAAAACAGAGGGAGGGAAGAAAACAGAGAGAGGGAAGAAAACAGAGAGGGGGAAGAAAACAGAGGGAGGGAAGAAAACAGAGGGAGGGAAGAAAACAGAGGGAGGGAAGAAAACAGAGAGGGGGAAGAAAACAGAGAGGGGGAAGAAAACAGAGGGAGGGAAGAAAACAGAGAGAGGGAAGAAAACAGAGAGGGGGAAGAAAACAGAGGGAGGGAAGAAAACAGAGGGAGGGAAGAAAACAGAGAGGGGGAAGAAAACAGAGGGAGGGAAGAAAACAGAGAGGGGGAAGAAAACAGAGGGAGGGAAGAAAACAGAGGGGGAAGAAAACAGAGAGAGGGAAGAAAACAGAGGGAGGGAAGAAAACAGAGAGGGGGAAGAAAACAGAGGGAGGGAAGAAAACAGAGAGGGGGAAGAAAACAGAGAGGGGGAAGAAAACAGAGAGAGGGAAGAAAACAGAGGGAGGGAAGGATGGGGCGTCACTACAGGATGTTTGGGAAAAGAGGTCAAATCTGTGCCGAATGCTCAGAAAACAGAAACAATGGCCCACTTCATGAAGAGAAAGGAAGAGTAGAGATGAACCGTGAAGCACATTTCAGTGCTGTAAAGCATTCCTCAACTAAACATATAATACTGGCAAGAACGAAGCATGAGGAGAGAGAATGAGAGATTGTAAGGCAACTGTGAGAAAGAAAGCAATGGAGTGTGAAAGCAGCTCCCAAAAGATAACAGCTGCTTCATATGACAAACTAACTGGATCCAGATGCACCAGATGCAGTCCAGTTTGGGGCTTCCCATTTACATTTTCCATAAACATAGTCTTTTTGTCCATTTTGTTTTCCTCATTGTCATCCAAGGATATATGTTTTTATTGAGAAACTACTGTGCTGCAAATAAAACATTCCATTTGAATAAAAATATCTTAAATACAAAGTGATACTGCTGAATGAAAGTCCTGTCCTTTACTATAAACCCATGTAACTTTGTTAGGTTAGGCTGTTTTGTTTGTTAGGCAGCCTGTGAAAGCAGCGAATGTGTGGATCATTTTTATTATGGTCCGATTGCTCAATTGCATCTTTCTTGGCTGCCATATCTGCCAGTTTATGGAGCCTGCTGTGACCCGTGGTTCATTGAAGGAAGTGTTTGGTCAAGCTGCATGATCAACTATTTCAGCTGAAGCGTACTTCATCAAGAGGAGATTTCCTTTCTGGTGCTGGAGGGCTCAACCGCTGACATCATCCTGGGATGCCCGTGGATGCTGATCCACTCACCACAGAATCAACTGGTCGACAGGAGAAATCCACATTGTTTCAAGAACTGCTTCCAACTTCATCAACTAACTACGAATGCCATAGCCGTTTCCTCAGTGACCACCAAGAGTCCCATATCTGAATCCCAACCAGAGGTTCCCATGGGAATATAGGGCATTCCAGGATATATTCAGTAAGCAAGCTGCAACCAAACTTCCACCTCATCAGCCATGGGACTGTGCCATCAAATTGCTGCCAACTTACCTAAGGGTAAAAAATATCCACTATCGATCCCAGAGCAGAAGCCTATGAAGGAGTACATTGTGAAGGCTTTTCATCAAGATGTCATCCATCCCTTGATCTCACCTGCTGCTTCTAGTCTCTTCTTCATGGCCAAAAAATGACGGTAACATCCGTTACCTGCATTCCTGTTGCCTGCCCCTCTGTTACATGATAACTTCTAGGATCATTGTTAGGGAAACGATCTTTGTGGGAACTACATTTTCCATATTGTGATATTGTAGTGTTTGTAATCATTTGAATCCAGAAATTGAGAATATATCATCATGCCTGTTTATTTAATCAAGTACAAAAAGCAAATAGCAAATGAGAAAATAAAAATCATCTTAAAAATACATGTGTACAAGGAGTATTTGTGCTGTAAAAAGTATATTAAAGTCAAAGATATCTGGGAAAAACAATCTTGTTTCTGATTGAAATCTTGTTTCTTGTTTCTATCCCAAACAGACATAAGATTATTTTTCTCACCCCATTGGCAGATAATTTCGCTTGTTTTAAGCAAAAACTCACTTCATTTAGATTTTTTTCCCCCAGAAATAAAGAAAAAATATAAGAAGAGCGTTTTTTGCAGTGTGTCTGTTTGAATGAATACATGACATTAAACAACAACATATTGTTTAATATATATCACTGCCATACATCACTGTCTGGATCACAAAACTGCTATCTGTATTTAGCACGTGTGATCAGATCAGAGACTGATGTTACATTTGAACATGCATTAACACTGTAAGATGTTAGCAGTTAAAGAGGTTGAGATCACATGAGCAGAATATCTTCTGAATTATACAGACACTTCAATCTCCTTTCTCCTAGACAAAAGTTAATACACAGCATAGTAAAAAATAAAATGGTATCACAAAGAGTTTGAAGTGTGATAAATGTCCTCACAGTATATAGCTAAGATTCAATGTGTTTTTGTGTCAGTGTGCCAAAGAATTGAAAAATAGCCAATTGCTTTTCTTTTTTTACACTGCAAAAAATGATGTTTTTGTCTTGTTTTCCAGCACAATTATCTAAACACTCTTAAATCAGGATACATTTACTGGAGAAGCAAAATGACTATTAAAAAGATATTAAGTCTGTTTTTATGACAAATGTATCAAAACTGAGTTTAAGCCTAAAACAAGAACAAATATCTGCCAATGGGGTCAGAAAAAGAATTGAACTAAAAGGAAAATATTTTCGACAAAAATCACGTCCAAAAGTATTCACAGCCTTTGCCGTGACACTCAAAATTGGGTTTTAGTGCTCCTGTTTCCACTGATCATCCTTGAGATGTTTCTACAGCTTGATTGGAGCAATTCAGCTGATTGGACATGATTTGGAAAGGCACACACCTGTCTATATAAGGTCCCACAGTTAACAGTGCATGTCAGAGCACAAACCAAGCCATGAAGTCCAAGGGATCGTCTGTAGACCGCCAAGACAGGATTGTATCGAGGCACAGATCTGGGGAAGGGTACAGAAACATTTCTGCAGCATTGAAGGTCCCAATGAGCACAGTGGCCTCCATCATCCATAAATGGAAGAAGTTTGGAACCACCAGGACTCTTCCTAGAGCTGCCGCCCGGCCAAACGGAGCGATCTGGGAAAAGGGCCTTAGTCAGGGAGGTGACCAAGAACCTGATGGTCAATCTGACAGAGCGCCAGCGTTTCTCTGTGGAGAGAGGAGAAGTTTCCAGAAGAACAACAATCTCTGCAGCACTCCACCAATCAGGCCTGTGTGGGAGAGTGGCCAGACGGAAGCCACTCCTCAGGAAAAGGCACATGACAGCCCATCTGGAGTTTGCCAAAAGGCACCTGAAGGACTCTCAGACCATGAGAAACAAAATTCTCTGGTCTGATGAAACAAAGATTGAACTCATTGGCCTGAATGGAGGAAACCAGGCACCGTCCATCACCTGGCCAATCCCATCCCTACAGTGAAGCATGGTGGTGGCAGCATCATGCTGTGGGGGTGTTTTTCAGTGGCAGGAACTGGGAGACTAGTCAGGATTGAGGAAAAGATGAATGCTGTAATGTACAGAGACATCCTTGATGAAAACCTGCAAAGGTTCCTCTTCCAACAGGACAACGACCCTAAGCACACAGCCAAGATAACAAAGGAGTGGCTATGGGACAACTCTGGGAATGTCCTTGAGTGGCCCAGCCAGAGCCCAGACTTGAACCCGATTAAACATCTCTGGAGAGATCTGAAAATGGCTTTGCACTGACGCTCCCCATCCAACCTGATGGAGCTTGAGAGGTCCTGCAAGGAAGAATGGGAGAAACTGCCCAAAAACAGGTGTGCCGAGCTTTAGCATCAAACTCAAAAAGACCTGAGGCTGTGAATATAGTGAATATAGTGTATATTATATTGTAGGTCTCAGTACAAAACACTAGTATCAGTAAGACTAAACACACACATCACAGTTGATTATCAGAGAAATATCCCGGCTCCTTCTTCACGTACATTAGGTGGATGTTCAGATGATCTGGGTTTGTTCACTCCACTGACGGCAGGTTCCTCATGACAACAACAGCCTGCAGAGACGAGGAAATCATCCATAAACAGTCTGTCATTTGTGTCAGGAAAACGTACAGCCAGCCGGTCATTATGGCAAAATAAACCCCAAAAGGGTGATCACGATACATTATCTTATTACATGACTGCTTGCCAAAAAATAAATAAATGGACATGAAATATTGATTCAAGTTTAAATTATTTCATTAGTTTACATGTAGAGATGCAACACAAGCACAATTATGTAGGAAACATAAGTTTCCCGGCTGAACTATTGTTTGATGAATGCTATGATTCAAGTATTCCAGAGAGTTGTGTATTATATTATATGAATGAAAACCGCCCAGCGCATCACAGGGACTCCACTACCTGCCATCGACCACATCCAGAGGAAACGCTGTCTGCATCGAGCTCGCAGCATCCTTAAGGACTCCTCTCACCCAGCCCACAAACTGTTTTCTCTCCTGCCCTCCGGTAGGCGTTTCAGGTGCCTCCGGACCAGGACCAGCAGACTAAAGAACAGTTTTTTTCCCAGAGCTGTCTCTTTATTGAACTCTAACCCTCGTTGATCCCACTCCCCTTATATACTGCTGACCTTCCTCTCCCCCCTCACATCTGCCTTCACTGTTATTTGCACTACTGGATGTTCATTTGCACTATCGACTGTTTATTACAGTAACACCTGTACATATATGCATCTTGCACTACTATACCTAACTGGAATATGCTCATTTGCACTATATCGTCCATTGCTATACTGCCCAACTTAGCCTAACATATCATTATATACATCTATCTGTAAATTCTGTTTATAGTAATAGCCATCTGTATATTATATTCAGTACATATCTATCTGTAAATTCTGTTTATAGTAATAGCCATCTGTATATTATATTCATAGTACATATTAACCTGTAAAATTCTATTTATAGTAATAGCCATCTTTATATACACTCACCTAAAGGATTATTAGGAACACCTGTTCAATTTCTTATTAATGCAATTATCTAATCAACCAATCACATGGCAGTTGCTTTAATGCATTTAGGGGTGTGGTCCTGGTCAAGACAATCTCCTGAACTCCAAACTGAATGTCAGAATGGGAAAGAAAGGTGATTTAAGCAATTTTGAGCGTGGCATGGTTGTTGGTGCCAGACGGGCCGGTCTGAGTATTTCACAATCTGCTCAGTTACTGGGATTTTCACGCACAACCATTTCTAGAGTTTACAAAGAATGGTGTGAAAAGGGAAAAACATCCAGTATGCGGCAGTCCTGTGGGCGAAAATGCCTTGTTGATGCTAGAGGTCAGAGGAGAATGGGCCGACTGATTCAAGCTGATAGAAGAGCAACTTTGACTGAAATAACCACTCGTTACAACCGAGGTATGCAGCAAAGCATTTGTGAAGCCACAACACGCACAACCTTGAGGCGGATGGGCCACAACAGCAGAAGACCCCACCGGGTACCACTCATCTCCACTACAAATAGGAAAAAGAGGCTACAATTTGCACGAGCTCACCAAAATTGGACAGTTGAAGACTGGAAAAATGTTGCCTGGTCTGATGAGTCTCAATTTCTGTTGAGACATTCAGATGGTAGAGTCAGAATTTGGCGTAAACAGAATGAGAACATGGATCCATCATGCCTTGTTACCACTGTGCAGGCTGGTGGTGGTGGTGTAATGGTGTGGGGGATGTTTTCTTGGCACACTTTAGGCCCCTTAGTGCCAATTGGGCATCGTTTAAATGCCACGGCCTACCTGAGCATTGTTTCTGACCATGTCCATCCCTTTATGACCACCATGTACCCATCCTCTGATGGCTACTTCCAGCAGGATAATGCACCATGTCACAAAGCTCCAATCATTTCAAATTGGTTTCTTGAACATGACAATGAGTTCGCTGTACTAAAATGGCCCCCACAGTCACCAGATCTCAACCCAATAGAGCATCTTTGGGATGTGGTGGAACGGGAGCTTCGTGCCCTGGATGTGCATCCCACAAATCTCCATCAACTGCAAGATGCTATCCTATCAATATGGGCCAACATTTCTAAAGAATGCTTTCAGCACCTTGTTGAATCAATGCCACGTAGAATTAAGGCAGTTCTGAAGGCGAAAGGGGGTCAAACACAGTATTAGGATGGTGTTCCTAATAATCCTTTAGGTGAGTGTATATTCAGTACATATTCATGTCCTGCACTTATGAAACCACTGTATATCCTGCACTTGCTGCTATTGCACTTCTGGTTAGACCTAAACTGCATTTCGTTGCCTTGTACCTGTACTTGTGTAATGACAATAAAGTTGAATCTAATCTAATCTAATATAAATCAAAACTGCCTAATGTTACTGAATGAAATGCTGCCCCAGGACGAGCTATAAGACTGTGAAGCTTTGGGGTGTTGATGGAATCATCTACTCCATCTGTGTTTGATCATCGCTCTGAATCTGATCCGAATGTTTCTCAGCTTTTTGCTCAAAATGTTGTTTTTTTAATGAAACTTACCCACATTCAAATGTTGATTAAAAAAAAGAGTCTCTGTTCTTACTTTTGACATATTGCAAAATATTCAGGGGCCATGAAAGTTTTGTGAAAATCATCAAAAACTATGATGACTATAAAATTTTTATTTTTTTTAAAGTTGCCGGGTAAAGAGTTCAATGCACAACATTGGTAATTCTACTTTCCTTTCTTTCTTTCTTTCTTTCTTTCGCTGTCCACAACCTAATCAGAAAAGAGCTACAACCCAGATTTCACTCTTAGAAAAAAGGTTCTATTTGGTTTTATATAGAACTCTAGGGTTCTTGACACAATTTTATGCCAAAAAGGTTCTAAATAAGGAGAAATTAATGAAAACATGTTTAACAGGTTATTTCCATTTTTCTAGCTTTAAAAGCTGTGTATTAAAACAAAATGAATGAATTAAAACTAAATCCATAAAGTGATCCCTTTATGGGAACCTCTAAAAGGTTCTATATATGAAGCGCCTGACAGAACCCTCTATATAGCAGCTTTTCTCCTTTGGTGTTCGAAGGAAGAAGGAACAGTGGCTGTGCAGGTGAGATTACCTGAGTCCTGCTGGATCGTAGCGCCGCCCGGGCAAAGAACATCATGATTACAAGCAGAATCCCTCCTATCAAGCTGTGACAGAAGAACACTCCATGTATTTTTTCAATGGCCATCTGTGAAAAAGAAATTAGAGTTTCTGTTCATATAGTAATGTATTAAAACTGCACAGGCATAATCACTTATTTATTAAACTCTTAAAAATAAAGGTCGCAAAGTGGTTTTAACAGCAATGCAATAAACAAAACACACTTTAGGTTAGGGTTCAATTCTCTCTATTAACTAACTGTTACCTATTAACTTTTGCCTCAGTAAACTCCTAATTTCTGCTTATTAATAGTTAGTAAAGTAGTTGGTAAGTTTAGGTATTTTGTAGTATTAAGGGATGTAGAATATGTTCATGCAGAATAAGGCATTAATATGTGTTTTATAAGTACTAATAAACAGTCAATTTTCTAGGAATATGCATGACAATAAGCAACTAGTTAAAAGTGAAAATTGGACAATAAACTAAAGTGATACTAAAGAAAAAAATATTTGTTACACAAAGAACTTTTCAGTGAACAGATCATAAAATAAATCACTTTTTTTTCTTAGTTTGAAAGACATTTTAAAAATCTAAAGAACCTTTTTTTTCTTTAATAAAGTGTTTTGGAATCAAAAGTTTCCATGGATGTTCATGGAACTGTCGATGCAAATAAAGAACCTACACCCCTATATCACTCTCACTTGGACAAGAGGGGCGGGCGAGAGCGGTGCGAGGCCGGTGGCGTGATTGCAGTGATTGCACACCGGTCTCGAATCCTCTCACGGAGGAGCTACGGAAGCATAAAAGGAGGAGCGACGACAGTGAAGGGCGTGAATGGACCAGGCATGGCCTTTTTATGTTTTGTTTTGTTTGTTTTATTATGTGTGTGCGGCAGTCATCAGAGAGGAGGCTGCCATTTTACTTTCATTTTGTGTTTATTTATTGGTTAAAGTTTGTTAAACGCTCACCGGTTCCCACCTTCTTCTTCCCGTAAAAACGAATGGTGTTACATTGGTGCCAAAACCCGGGAGGAAGGAGGGACATGCTGTCAGAGAGCCTCGCTGCTGAGGGGGATCGCGGTGCTGAGGAGGTCGGGCAGCGCGGAAGAGTGAAGACCGCGAGTGGCTGCCTGAGGCGGTGGTGCTGGAGCAATGGAAGACCCAGTGGGACGGAGAGCTCGCTGCCGTGCTCCTGGGCCATGTGGGGTGGCTACCATCCGAGAGGAAGCGGAGTGGTCGCCCCCATTTGCCATGGGTCGGAGCCTGCTGCCGACTGCCATGATGTGGAGGAGCTGGGAATGGGGGACTCGCTGCTGGCTGCCCTCAGCTGGAGGAGCCATGGCCGACCGCCAGGTGCCGGTGGAGGATTGAGCCGTCCACCGAGGAGTGTCCAGTACCATCTCATGGCACCACGAGGAAGAGCCTCTCGGCAAGTTGAGGACAGAGCGGCAGTGTGTCCGGGAACCGGACCAATAATTTTTTTCCCCTCTCGTCTCTGTCGCTCCTTGTGCTTCCGTCTTCTTTTCTCTCATCTCGTTTGTCCTTACCCCCAGGTGCTGCGGCCGCCGAGACTCGCCCGGGGGTTTAGAGCGCAGTCTCATGGATACCCCCGGCCTGCGAGAGGCAATGGGGGTATGTGACAAGCAGGGGCGTGATTGCAGATGAGTGTCACCTGCGCGTCACACTGGTCTTGATTAAAAGGAGGAGCACGGACAGTGAAGGGCGAGAGAGGACCAGGCCTGGGCTTTTACGTTGTGTTTCGTTTATGTTTTATTATGTGTGTGTGGCAGTCGTCCGTGAGGATTCTCCCATTTTACTTTCTTTTTGTGTTTATTTATTGATTAAAGTTTGTTGAACGTTCACCGGTTCCCGCCTCCTTCTTCCCATAAGAATGAACGGTGTTAAACTCCTTTTTTGATTTATATTTATCATAATGTGTCTGATGCACATGCAAACCAACACTAATAATAATTGGCAGACGACAGTCCATGGCGTCACACATGGAGTGATGTTCCCTCTCGAAGTGGAGCATTTGACGCTGTGTCATGGAGTTGATGCTATGGGAAACCAATACCCACTACACCATGCTGAGGAAATGCTTGCTTCACTAAGCTGTGAATATGTGCAAACAAAGTGGGCAAAGCATAAATTGACTCTACGGATACTCATCTGAGTCAGAAGCGATTCAACCCCATACTCGTATAGTGATACTTCTCCCTAAGCCAATATCCCCAGATACTAGGAGAAAATCCGAACTTCTATACTCCATAGCAAGGAATGTCCCGGCTGTTATACCTTCCTCCTTTCCATGCGGGACAGACCTCAGCCTTATATGGCCCCAAGAGCAGAGCTCTGAGAGAAAAATACCCAACATAGCCTCAGCTATGCTTGGTATATCTCAGCAGTATTTCAACATTGCTCTTAGGGAGCGGACTACTGAAGGGAGCATTCCCAACTACAATCTTCAGTATTACCACTCATTCAAGAGGGAGCATACAACCCTTTACTTTTGAGGAAGGGGGCAAACAAGAGAAGGCATATTATAGTTTGCCCAAAACTCTTGTCACCCAAACTCAAAACCACAAGGAAAACACAAAGGAGATTATGCTCTACATAAAGATCCTAGTGTAATTAGGGGAGAGCAACTCATACCCTGACTTGAGTAAAGGAACTTCTCCAGGACAGACTATAGTAAATGGCTAAACTATAGAATACATCAATAACGGAAGGAAGCCCCAGGCGATCTACCTCTGCTCATCAGTTCTTGAACATTGATCATAATGGAGAAACCTATAGAAGCACCCATCCAAAGAGAAGCATACATCCCTTCTTTAAGACCCAACAGTAGAGGGACTCTTGTGAACTGCCCATCATAATAGGCAGTACCCTAATGGGGGTACTTGAGCAGCCTACCAAAGGGAGCATGCAAGGTGCTAAAAACCTCAATAATTAGCATAGACAAAGAGTGAGTGACTTATTTTGCTGCACAGGCTAAAACCTTCAGTATTGCCACTCATCCAAGGCAGAGCATATATCCTTACCCTTAATCAGAAAAGGGAGGCAAACAAGAGCAGGACATAATGTTGTTTGCCCAATAAGGCTCTAAACACCAAGGGCGTTGCAGGGGAGCTTAGGCTCCACTTAAAGACCCCAATGTAACTGGGGGAGAGCAGCTCATACCCATCCAAAGGTAGCATGTCTCCCTACTTCAAAACCCAACAGTAGTTGGGGAGGGAGGTAAATAAAGAAGAGGGAAGCTTTTTTGCCCACTAATTTAATTTACCCCGCATCAACCCTTAGGGACACCATAAGTACTATTCAGAAAGGGAGACAAACAATAGAAAGGCAAGCTGCAGTTTGCCAATTACTCATCCACCATACTCCAAATCCAAGGAGGCCACAGGAGACCCACCTACTTAAAAACCCCAATAGACTGGGTGAGGGCAGTTCAACTCTGACTCAAATAAAGGCATTTCTTCAGCACCCGCTATAGCTAGTGCTTTACTCCAGAGCTAACTATATAATGCAACAGATAACAAGGTGGGATACCCCTCAGGTAGTCTACCTCTTCTTGGCAGGTTCTTGAACATGGGTCATGCTATAGAGGCCTATAAAGCACCCATCCAAAGGGGAGCATACATCCCTACTTCAAGACCCAACAGTAGTTGGGGAGGGAGGTAAACAAAGTAGAGGGAATCTATACTGTCCTACATAATTCTGTTCACCCTGCATCAACCAATCAAACCATCCACAGGGGAGCGTACAATTCTACTTTAGAATTAGAAGACTTAATTAATTACATCTGTCTCTACTCTACCCACCTACAAACCCATGATCAAAGCTGCCGCCCTGCTTCAGAAGACACGGGCCTGAACTGTGAGGTGCAAACACCTGACTTTCATCCCACAAGAAAAAAGGTCAAGCAGATTTTGTAAGGTTTTTGAATAGATGTAGTCATTACTATCCAAAACCTTTCAAAACCTCAAAAGTTTACATGTGTTTAGTCATTACTAGAGCGCTATCATGCTTTTCCCTTTAGAAAGCTGTTCCAAATAATTACTGAAGAATTTGGTAATACTTGAGTAATTACTCTTTGGTTACCATGATCTTCACTTTAGAATTAATTATACATTGTGCATTACTCAATTAATTATGAACCTGTATATAGTAGTTCTCTGGGGGATATGAAAAACAAGTTACTGATTAGCTAATAGTGAACTACCTCCTTCAGCTGAGCGCTATTACTTACTAATTCATTAGTTAATAGCAGTTAGTGTTAATATGGTGTTATTCATTTGTTCCTGTGTAGTTATTCCTTAATGACGGAGCATTATTCTAAAGTGTTACCGAATTAATCAATAAAAGCCCTCACAAAATATTGTACTTGATGTGTCTTCTCCTCTGTTTGATCTTCTTCCAAATGAGACCAATAACTGAAACGGATATCATGGATGGATTTGACGAATTCCGCACAGGCACAGATCACTCCAATGGTTGAGATGATACTCAAAGCAAGGCTGGCTGTGATCTGTGAGCAATCAGTTCAGAAAACATCAACGTGTGAACAAAATATCAAACACATTCAAAAATATTATTAGAAAACTGTGGAGTTAGGATGCAGACACTTACAATCTTTTTGGAGGGGTTGCGTTCAGACAGTATATACAAAAGGCCACAGATACAGAACTGCAAAAAAAGGAATTGTTGTGAGCAAAAAGGTAATTTTGTCAACTAAAATGATATGCCATTTCAGTTAAATTGTAAAATGGACTAAAATAACTAAAATAGTAAATAGGGCATGATACGTAGCAACTAAATTTAAAGGGCCAAAAAAAGTGGTTTGATTTAAGTTGTTCTTGATATAGCAGATTTGCATTTGTTCAGTTGTAAAAGTAATATTACGATTAGAACATTTATGAGTGGAATAATCTCATATGTAATCTGTAGACCAGTGGTTTTCAAATGTGGCGATCCAATCCAGTGATTTTGTTGTCAAGAATCATAAGGCTAGTTTTGTAGAGGTGTAGTTCAATAGTGTATTTTGTTGTGGCTTAGACGTTTTCTCTTTAAAGATCTTTCAAGGCAAAACATGCTAATATAGTCATAAGAGAACATACCAGGGTCCCAAGCCAGAAGGGGGTAAACCTTTCATCATAGGTGATCACTTGTGATTGCACATTTATGGCAAGTCCAAACATGAGCAGACATACGCCCATCATCAACAGCACAATCTTACACCGGACACATGGAAACAGACAAACACATATGAGACGCCTCTCAATAATAATGTTGCTCATCTTCACCAGTAATGGGAGGGAAACAGCAGTGGACAAATACTTTTGCATGCAGACTTATTTTTCATATGTGAGATGCAAACAAATAGCTGTTAATTTGTTGATTCCTGAATGATCTTGATTAGTTTTGTTCATCTGAAAGGAAGGTGTTGTGTGTCTCACTCCGATGCACTTGGGTTGTCCTTTGAGGAAGCGGTGCACAGGTTTACTGCCACCCGTCACCATGCTGATCGGCTCTGATGCATCTCCTGTGGCTGCTCGATCCTCCACCATCACTGCAGAACAATTATAATAACATCTTTACTCAAGGCCTTTTCTAGAAGCTCTTATTGGAGAAAACATTAGGCAGTATCTCAAGATATCGACAGAGGGGGTGAAAGATTGAACTGACTGAATCTAAAACCTTCATATGGTCAAACTTTCACAAAATATGAGAAAAATTCTAATTCCGCTGTAAGGTGTTCTGATCCAGCATAAGTGGATCAAACTTATGTCTCCGGTGTGTGTGTGTGTGTGTGTGTGTGTGTCCTTGATGCTAACCACTCCACCACTGGAGGAGGTTGAACCAAATGCAGAGGAATAAGGAACAGTAAAACCCCAAAAGTCTGAGTTTTATCTTTGGCTCTTTACTTCAGAGCGAAAAAACTAAACATTAGCAACAGTCTTAGTTAGCACTTTAGGTGAATGTACTACAGGGAAACACAAACAACTCTCCTTGAGGGGCAATACAAAAAGGGTAATCCAGACAGAAGAGATCTTCTTAAACTTCAGTCCAGAAAGATAAATCCATAAATCCACAAAAAAGGTGACAAAAACATACAATCCATGAACAAAACAGAAGGCAGGAAACATCTCAAACCCAAAAACCCTGAGGAATGACAACACTTAGGCCAACATCAGGACTGAACAAGAACAAAAGGCAGTGAGGCCTTAAATAGGGTTTATCATTAGGAGTGATTTGACACCATTACAACCATTTAACAAAGGATAATTAATCTAGGTAGAAATAACACCATCTAGTGGTGAAATCAAGGAGCTTCAGACAAACCATAAAAGTAAGGCAGCTCTAAAAAGACAATTGTGTCATAATTCAACTCAATTCAATAACAGAGTAAAGTTAATAAATTATGAAGTTAGTTAAATTCAGAACTCATTAATGTCATCATCCATCTCAATGGATGGGGGGGTGTTTGGATGAGTTGGTCCCCCTTGGTCCGTTTAAAGGTGGGGTAAGTGCTTTCTGGTAACCGATGTTGATTTCAAATCACCAAAACAAACACGCCCCTATTTTGATAGCTCCGCCCCACACATAAATGAAATGAATGGGTCTTTATCATCGCTGAAGTGAACAACAATACGCCCCTTACTGCTGATTGGCTTTACTTGTTTTGGTACTTTTCTAAAGCAGTTTTGAAATACCACTTTCCCCACCTTTAAGTATGGCCCTGACTGGCCAACTCCTCTCCGTCTCCATGTTGAGAGTAATCGTGCAGAGGCGTTGTGTGTACATGATGGTTATTGTAGTTCTAGACTAATGTGAGCATTTACTCATCTCACTCCACAAAAGCAGATTCAGTATCCCTCAATATGAATAAAAACAATGACATGCAAAATCTGAATATTACACAAACATTCAATAATTAAATATGCCAAACAACACAAATACTGTATACTTTATGTATTTAATCTCACTTTATTTATTATGTTTTTGCTGCTGACCTTTGATGATCCAATTTAACCATACTCCTGATCGATTGCTCCTGTCTGCCTCCTGTCTGCCTCGCTGCAGTGTTTGCAGCTCTGTACAGCTTTGCTTTTGAATCTCTATTTGATATCTTTTCTTTGTTGCTTATACTGCTAAATATAACTTACTCATTACCATATATTGTTTAATATTGCCTATCATGTTAAAATTGACATTGCTAGCTTTTAATCTAAATCACTATCACAACGTGTTAGCATTTCACAACGTGTTAGCATTTCACTAGCCTGTTAGCCTGCCATACGTGCATCCGGGTTTCCTGTTTTGTCTCTCGTGCCTTTACTAGTCCATCAAACAACTGTGGTGAGTTGGATTAGTCAACAAACACTACTGAATTAATTGGATTGGCAAGTAGACTCCATCAAACAACTGTGGTAAGTTGGATTAATCAACAAACACGGTAAGCCATGTCTTCTCCTTTTATTGTCACCTGCACTACATGTTTCATGTTTAGTATATCTGTCTCCGTTGGTGAACAGGGCTTCACATGTGATAAATGTAAGGAGATAGTCAGGCTGACGGAGAAGATTTCAGAATTAGAGACACGCATCCAGACTTTATTTGAGAGTAGTGAGAACGCAACAGCTTTAGACACTGCTTTGGATGCGACTAGCTTAGTGAAATCTGTACATTGTTCGGTTCCGGCTGTAGAGCCCGTGCAGCAGGGCAACTGGGTGACAGTGAGACAGCATAGTCGCGGATCAAAAAACCACTCTTCCGTTCCGATTAGAACATCAAACAGGTTCTCCCCACTCAGTGATGCACCCACTGAGAATCCTGTTGAAAGTGCCCTAGTTATTGGTGATTCTATTACACAGAACGTGAAAATAGAGACACCAGCCACCATAGTCACATGTTTACCGGGAGCCAGAGTGCCTGACATCAAAGCAAATTTAAAAGTGCTGGCTAATGCTAATCGTAAATTCTCTAAGATTATTATTCATGTCGGCACTAATGATGTTCGACTTCGCCAGTCGGAGATCACCAAAATTAACATTAAAGAGGTGTGTGAACTCGCAAGTACGGTGGCTGATAGCATTTTTTGCTCTGGTCCCCTCCCTGTTAAAAGGAGTGATGAGATACTTAGCAGACTATCATCACTCAATGGCTGGTTGTCTAAGTGGTGTCCGCAAAATAACATTGGGTTCATAGACAATTGGAAAAGCTTTTGGGGCAGACCTGACCTGTTGAAAAGAGATGGTATCCATCCCTCCTGGGGTGGTGCCGCTCTTCTCTCTAGTAATTTGGCACATAGTCTTAAAGCTATACCTTGACTAACTAGGGCCCAGGTCAGGAAGCAGATGGACTGGCTTACCCGACCGTCTGCTAGCTGTCTCGCGTCACAGAAGTCAGATAAATCCCAGCACATAGAGACTCTTTCACCTAGATATTATCACATAGAGACTGTGTCTGTTCCACGAATTAGTAAATACAAAAAAACACCAAAACTATTCAACGGTAAAAATGTAATTGATGTCCAACAAATAAACAACAGATATAATACAGATGAACAAATGATAAAGCTCGGGCTGCTGAATATTCGATCCCTTTCCTCAAAAACGCTTATTGTTAATGATATGATTACAGATAATAATCTAGATGTGCTGTGTTTGACAGAAACCTGGCTAAAACCTGACGACTACATTACTTTAAATGAGTCCACCCCACAAGATTATTGTTATAAACACGAGCCGCGTCTGAAAGGTAAAGGGGGAGGTGTTGCTGTAATTTATAATAATATCTTCAGTATTACTCAGAAGTCTAGTTTCAAATATAACTCTTTTGAAGTTTTGGTGCTTTACGTAACGCTATGTAGTGAAATTGATAAATCCCGTTTGACATTTGTGCTGGCTACTGTATACAGGCCACCAGGGCACAATACAGACTTTACCAGAGAATTTGCTGATTTTCTATCAGAGTTAGTACTGGCTACAGATAAAGTCCTAATTGTTGGTGATTTTAATATCCATGTAGACAATGAAAAAGCATTGGGATTGGCATTTAGAGACATTCTAAACTCTATTGGAGTTAGGCAACACGTATCAGGACCCACTCATCGCCGTAATCATACTTTAGACCTAATACTGTCACATGGAATAAATGTTGATACCGTTGAAATTCTGCAGCAGAGCGATGACATCTCAGATCATTACCTAGTATCATGTATACTTAATTTAGCAAAGGCTGCAAAGCTGTCCCCTCGCTTCAAATATGGCAGGACTATCACTGCTGCGACTAAAGATTTCTTTATAAATAAACTTCCTCATCAGTTTCATCTCCTCAGCATCCCAGATAGCCCAGAGGAACTCGATGTTGCAACAGAAACTATTGACTCTCTCTTTTCCAGCACTTTAGACACAGTTGCTCCTCTGTGCTTAAAGAAGATTAAAGAAAATAGTCCAACGCCGTGGTACAACGAGCACACCCGGGCCCTTAAAACAGCAGCCAGAAAAATGGAGCGCAGCTGGAAGAAAACAAAACTGGAAGTTTTTCACATTTTGTGGAAAGAGAGCATGATTGCATACAGAAAGGCTGTAAAAACTGCTAGATCTGCTTATTTCTCGACTCTCTTAGAAGAAAACAAACACAACCCTAGGTATTTATTCGATACAGTGGCTAAATTAACCAAAAATAAAGCTTCAACTTCTGATGTCTGCTAACAGCACAGCAGTAATGACTTTATGAACTTCTTTACTTGTAAGATTGATAATATTAGGAAAAGAATTATAACCATGCAGCCGTCTACTACTGTATCACATCAGACAGAGCATTGTAGTGTCACTGAGGGAAAATTACATTCATTCACTGCTATAGGAGAAGAAGAATTGGCTAAACCCATTAAATCATCAAAATCAACAACATGTATGCTCGACCATATACCGACTAAACTACTAAAAGAGATGCTTCCAGAGGTCATAGATCCTCCTCTTAATATCATTAATTCATCCTTGACTTTAGGATATGTACCGAAAACTTTTAAGTTGGCTATTATTATTAAACCACTTATTAAAAAACCGCAACTTGATCCTACAGAATTAGTCAATTACAGGCCAATCTCAAATCTACCCTTTCTGTCAAAAATACTAGAAAAGGCAGTGTCCTCACAATTATGCTCCTTTTTAGAAAGAAATGGTATCTGTGAGGATTTCCAGTCAGGATTTAGACCGTATCATAGTACTGAGACTGCTCTCATTAGAGTTACAAATGATTTACTCTTATCATCCGATCGTGGTTGTATCTCTCTATTAGTGTTACTCAATCTTAGCGCTGCATTCGATACTATCGACCACAACATTCTTTTGAATAGACTCGAAAATTATGTTGGCATTAGTGGAATTGCATTGGCATGGTTTAAATCATACTTATCTGACTGTTATCAGTTTGTAGCAGTAGATGAAGAGATGTCACACCGATCACAAGTTCAGTATGGAGTACCGCAGGGCTCAGTGCTAGGACCGTTGCTCTTCACCCTGTACATGCTACCACTGGGAGACATCATTAGGAAGCATGGTGTTAGTTTTCATTGTTATGCTGACGATACTCAGCTCTATATTTCTTCACGCCCTGACGAAATTTACCAATTCACAAGATTAACGGAATGCATAGCTGATATAAAAAATTGGATGACTAGTAATTTCCTGCAACTTAATTCAGAAAAAACTGAATTTTTAATTATTGGACAAAAAACCTCCACATGTAGTAACCTAGAATACTGTCTAACACTTGATGGCTGCTCTGTCAAGTCCTCGTCGTCAGTTAGGAACCTGGGTGTGCTCTTTGATACCAATCTCTCATTTGAAAGCCACGTTTCTAGCATCTGTAAAACTGCATTCTACGATCTTAAAAAGTTATCTAAATTACGGCATATGCTTTCAATGCAAAATGCTGAACAGTTAGTTCATGTGTTCATGACCTCAAGGCTAGATTATTGTAATGCTCTACTGGGTGGTTGCCCTGCTCGCTTAATAAACAAACTGCAGCTGGTCCAAAACGCAGCAGCTCGAGTTCTTACTAGAACCAGGAAGTATGACCATATTAGCCCGGTTCTGTCAACACTGCACTGGTTCCCTATTAAACATCGCATACATTTTGAAAACTTGCTAATTACTTACAAATCACTAAATGGTTTAGCTCCCCAGTACTTGAGCGAGCTCTTAACGCATTATACTCCATCACGTCTATTGAGGTTGCAAATTGGAACTTGCTCACCGCTCACCCCTCCCTTTCGAAGCAAATAGAGAAGCTACGGTGGCCGACACAGGACAAAGATGTGGTCGTCTGAGACAGCAGAGAGTAGCTAGCGCTCTGTAGAGTAGTTTGTCCCTTTAGGGCTACTGTAGAAACATGGCGGCGCAAAATGGCGACTTCACCGTAAGTGGACCCGCGGTGTGTGTATAGAAACGGCTCATTCTAAGGTAATAAAAACATAAGGTCTTAATACACCACTGAAAACATAGTTATGTTTATTATATTGCATTTCTGTTAATAGATCCTCATAAATACTACACACTGAACCTTTAATAAACTGTATTATTATTATTATTATTATTATTCGAAATATAGTCTACTGTGTAATAGTAATATATGTCTGTTATAATTTCTTCAAGTTATACCGACCTTTTATTTTGACGGGTTGTCGTGTAGACCTGTGTTTCTGTGTGTAGGCTATATGATGTGATGAATGAATGATGATATTTTTATGTTCATGTGTCCATGCCCTCATATGGTAAGTGAGATGGCAGAGGTTGAAAACACCACGAGCATCATGCATACTTCAGTTTGTGTGTAGTAGACGCCACATCTCATTCACAGAGATACACAGCTTTACAGAACACTCAGCTTTAAATAGCAGTCTTTTTGAGCTTTAATATTCACTGACACTAGTAGTCCATATCGAGATTTGATTTATTGTATTGCCTACTTCTGATGTATTAATTAAAAAAATGGCTTTATACAGTAAGTTCCATTTGTGAATGGATTCTGTGATTTGATCCCTGTCGCTTTGCAACACAGACGGGGTGAATTTATGAATGAAAGTGTGAAAGTTTTGTCGCAAAATGATGTTACGTATCTTAGCGTTTTTTTTAAGTGGGTGTACGGAAAAACATACCTTTCCTAGTGGGTATACGGTGTATACCTGCATATCACGTAGACTACACCACTGATTTACACCAAACTTGGCACACATATGTAAGAGCTTATTCTGTGGTCTTGTGAAAAAGCATGTGGCGACTGGCCACTTGGTGGCGCAATAACATGGAAAAAATATATAAATGGCTATAAGTACGCAACCCTAAGTCTGATTGACTTGAAAATTGGCATTCGGTGTCTTTGTCCAAGGTGCCAAGACTGCCTTTGAGGACATTTACGTATCTCGAAAAACACGGCTGGCGTTCAAGCACCTGTCGGACAAGGTTAACAGCCACCCACGACCTTCCTACCGCATGGTAGAACTCCTCATTCTGAGCAACTTTGCCTCCACCACTGTGAATCGAACCTTTCGTTCAATATTGGAGATCAAAAACCAACTTTCACAAACTAGTCCTAGGGTTTTGGCTCAAATTCAAATAAAACCACTGTGGGACAATTCTCTGCACTCTCTAGGTCAATAATTATAAAACAAAATTTGAACTTTGGCGTTTGGATAGCTATAATAGGGTCATTAAGAAAAAGGGTGTGGCAAACCACAAAAAGAGTATAAATAAAACAAAAACTTCACGATATTAGGTGAGCACATGCGACATATGACTCTAAACAAGCATGCAAACTTTATGGAGATCGGACCATAGGTGGCGCAATAAAGCTTTAAAAAACAAATATTTCCTATAGTAAATTGCCTGTATTGGCTGTAAATGATATTTCCCTCCTTCTATGATTTAAGTGGTTACATGCTTGCTAAATAAAACATAATACCTTTTTATTCATTGTCTTAAAGGCTTTAAAACGCTTGATCCACGTTAATTGCTGTTTGCAGCTATATTTGTTTTTATTGCTGTGTGTTTTATTGCTTTCTCCTCCTGTGTCCTATTCTTCTGTGATCCAGAAAAGGTTTGTTTGAGCGTTGCCCTCTACTGGACAGGAGTGAATTTGCATTTCTTTCAGGCTGAGACTTATTCATTTCACTTCTGGTGTAAAAGGGCCTGAACATGTACCCAAAATATTTTTTAATTAAAAAAACTAATAAGCAAGCCCTGCCCAGATGAGGAAAAAGTAACACACAACTTGTTTGTAACATAACACATTACCTTCAATAAAAAGTAACTAACGCAATTTGTTACATTTTTTAGGGTGTAATGCAATATCGTAACGTATTACTTTTAAAAGTAACTTACCCCAACACTGACAATAGTACTGTCTGCAGAGTGACTGACTACCAATGTTTTTAACAAGCACCCTAAACACAAGCAAACGATTATGAACCAACTATAACAACTTGTCATTAATGCTGCACAAGCACTGATATATTCTAATGCTTAAAACCTTCAAACTTCAAGAGATTATCAAAAAAGCAACTCTGTATCAACTCTGTGTGACATTCATTCACAGAGAAATCTACATTTACATCTGTAACTGAAGCTCATAAGCATATTGTGAGTATCAAAAACAAGCAACTAATCAAACAGTGAAAGTGAGAGCTTGTCAAATACCTGCATGTGTCTGTAATGAACCACCACGATGAAAACAAGGCAGTTGTGCAAGAGCACAGGAAAGAGAAACACGAGAGAGGGAAGAAAACAGAGAGAGGGAAAAAAACAGAGGGAGGGAAGGATGGGGCGTCACTACAGGATGTTTGGGAAAAGAGGTCAAATCTGTGCCGAATGCTCAGAAAACAGAAACAATGGCCCACTTCATGAAGAGAAAGGAAGAGTAGAGATGAACCGTGAAGCACATTTCAGTGCTGTAAAGCATTCCTCAACTAAACATATAATACTGGCAAGAACGAAGCATGAGGAGAGAGAATGAGAGATTGTAAGGCAACTGTGAGAAAGAAAGCAATGGAGTGTGAAAGCAGCTCCCAAAAGATAACAGCTGCTTCATATGACAAACTAACTGGATCCAGATGCACCAGATGCAGTCCAGTTTGGGGCTTCCCATTTACATTTTTCATAAATTCAGCTTTTTAAGTAGTCTACTTTGAAACATATGAGTATTTTTGTCCATTTTGTTTTTGTTTTCCTCATTGTCATCCAAGGATATGTGTTTTTATTACTGTGCTGCAAATAAAATATTCAATTTTAATAAAAATATCTTAAATACAAAGTGATACTGCTGAATGAAAGTCCTGTCCTTTACTCAAATTATAAACCCATGAAACTTTACACTGTCTTTGTTTGTTAAGCAGCCTGTGAGAAGCAGGGAAGTTTTCCCTTTGGAGCCCAGTTAATGGTCTTTCATGAGAAGCATCACCTGTGTCTTCTTCTCTCCGTGAGAGCAGCGGATGTGTGCAGTTTATGGACCTGCTGTGACCCGTGGTTCATTGAAGGAAGTGTTTGGTCAAAGTTAGGACAAGTTAGGACGATTCTAAGGGCCCATGCACTTTTGGGGCCCCCAGAGATCGGAAATTAGAGATGTCTTCGAGGTCGACGAATAAGTATACAGAGCATCCGGAAAGTATTCACAGCGCTACACTTTTTCCCCATTTTGTTATGTTACAGCCTTATTCCAAAATGGATTAAATTCATTTTTTTCCTTAATTCTACAAACAATACCCCATAATGACAACGTGAAAGAAGTTTGTTTGAAATCTTTGCAAATTTATAAAAACATTAAATTGAAAAAAACACAATATCTATAAGTATTTACAGCCTTTGCTCAATGCTTTAGCTCTGTGTCCCATATGCAGTTGCACATCAAACCAGACTTTTATTGACGAGACCCTCAGGTGTGTTTGGATTTAGTGCTGGAGAGTGCTTGATTTTCTGAAAGTCGGCCTCTGTTAACGCAGGATGGTGAGATGTTTTGTCACGTCCATCTCGGTGAAGTTTTTTCACTACTCTAACGAAAACATTGTTGCTGGTGATAAACTCGGGATCTTTTAAAAGACACCAGGACTGGCTGATTGGTGGATCATTGATGTACCGGTTAAGCCCTGCGCGTAGGCCAACACACCTGCTGAAACCGTAGGGTTCACCTTTCCCGTTTTTACGGTGGCATAAAACTGGCGGAGAGCCGTGTTTAAATCAATAACCAAATATTTTTCAGCACACCAGGACTGAAAACAGCGAACAGCCCACATGGTCTGTTTAACAGTACCAGCTTCATTTCTTGACTTTTCCATCTCTTCAATTTCTCTCTCATTAATTTTAGAGTGCCTGCTTTCTTTTTTGTCCTCTTCCTCTGTTCTGTCTACACTCACCTAAAGGATTATTAGGAACACCATACTAATACTGTGTTTGACCCCCTTTCGCCTTCAGAACTGCCTTAATTCTACGTGGCATTGATTCAACAAGGTGCTGAAAGCATTCTTTAGAAATGTTGGCCCATATTGATAGGATAGCATCTTGCAGTTGATGGAGATTTGTGGGATGCACATCCAGGGCACGAAGCTCCCGTTCCACCACATCCCAAAGATGCTCTATTGGGTTGAGATCTGGTGACTGTGGGGGCCATTTTAGTACAGCGAACTCATTGTCATGTTCAAGAAACCAATTTGAAATGATTGGAGCTTTGTGACATGGTGCATTATCCTGCTGGAAGTAGCCATCAGAGGATGGGTACATGGTGGTCATAAAGGGATGGACATGGTCAGAAACAATGCTCAGGTAGGCCGTGGCATTTAAACCATGCCCAATTGGCACTAAGGGGCCTAAAGTGTGCCAAGAAAACATCCCCCACACCATTACACCACCACCACCAGCCTGCACAGTGGTAACAAGGCATGATGGATCCATGTTCTCATTCTGTTTACGCCAAATTCTGACTCTACCATCTGAATGTCTCAACAGAAATCCAGACTCATCAGACCAGGCAACATTTTTCCAGTCTTCAACTGTACAATTTTGGTGAGCTCGTGCAAATTGTAGCCTCTTTTTCCTATTTGTAGTGGAGATGAGTGGTACCCGGTGGGGTCTTCTGCTGTTGTAGCCCATCCGCCTCAAGGTTGTGCGTGTTGTGGCTTCACAAATGCTTTGCTGCATACCTCGGTTGTAACGAGTGGTTATTTCAGTCAAAGTTGCTCTTCTATCAGCTTGAATCAGTCGGCCCATTCTCCTCTGACCTCTAGCATCAACAAGGCATTTTCGCCCACAGGACTGCCGCATACTGGATGTTTTTCCCTTTTCACACCATTCTTTGTAAACTCTAGAAATGGTCGTGCGTGAAAATCCCAGTAACTGAGCAGATTGTGAAATACTCAGACCGGCCCGTCTGGCACCAACAACCATGCCACGCTCAAAATTGCTTAAGTCACCTTTCTTTCCCATTCTGACATTCAGTTTGGAGTTCAGGAGATTGTCTTGACCAGGACCACACCCCTAAATGCATTGAAGCAACTGCCATGTGATTGGTTGATTAGATAATTGCATTAATGAGAAATTGAACAGGTGTTCCTAATAATCCTTTAGGTGAGTGTATATCTGTCACGGTTCATGGATTCACTGACTCGCCCTTGTGTGTGTGTGTGTGTGTAAGGGGGGGCGTGGTCTCGTTTAGCGCTGATCATTATCAGTAGCAGCTGTTCCTTGTTTAGCAGTCTATTTAATGTGTGTGTTTGCGTGTCCTGTTTGTCAGTTCGTTGCAGACACTAGCAGGATCGGTCGCTCATTTCTCTGCCGTCTTCTAGGACGTGTGTTCTCTGGAGCTCGTCTGGATCGGATCCTTTCATGTCTGTTCTTCGTCTGCCCATTGTAGTCCCTGTCACCGAGCACTTTCTGCAGTCACCCGTTCTCCAATGCCTTCATCGAACTGAGTCTCTGAGTTTGTCAATAAACCTGTTCGTGCTCGCTATTGGATCTTCTGTGATTCTTTTACAGTGACAATATCTTTCCATCTCTCATCCACGCTTAGCCCACCCAATAAATCAAAATTCAAAATCTGATATTTTGAAACAGTTTCTTTGGCTCAGTCACACTGATAGCAGAATGGTTGCCAAGCAACACACAGACGCAGCAACATTCTTATGTAATGCGGTCAGCTGTGTGTTACGTAATCTTACAACGGCTTCAAACGCGGCTCAACCAATCAGAATCAAGGGCCGGAACTATCCGTTTTATAAATTAAAACTAAGCACTTGGTTTCAGAATTCTGGCCCTCTTTCTGGATATAAATTAAATATTGATACAACCGAAATAATCTCCCTGTAAATATTAAAAATACATATTTATTAAAATGGCATACAAAATCAATTAAATATTTAGGTATCCATTTGACAAAAGACATAGAAAAAAATGACAAAGAAAGAATGTTGGTCTGCTAACTGTAAAAATCAGAGAAGATTTAGCCAGATGGAACTTAATTCCCTTTTTTAGTTTTAGTTCGAGGATTGAAGCAATTAAAATGAACGTATTAACCAAAATTTCTATACTTATTCCAATGTCTAACTGTAGAAATAACGGGAAAACAATTCATAGAATGTCATGAAGTTGTCACAGTTGTCATGAAGGGCAAAATCAGCCGTATAGACCAAAAACACTTTTTGTGCCGGGCTGTAAAAGTTTGTTTTTCAGATATACAAGAGTTTAATGAATATGAAAACACAGTTATATAGAGAAATGGATGACAGAAAGTGAAACAATCTTTACTGATGAAGAGTGGTCAACTGTATGCAAATTTCAGTGGAAATTAACTAGTTCACTAAAATTGGAAGGAGCACTGTTGGAAAAAAACATTATTAGATATTTTACAACACCAATACACACAGCCAAATACAGTAATAACTCTCCAAAATGTTGGCGGAACTGTGGATGTAACGAAGAAAACCATTATCATATATTTTGGGAATTTTATATTCTTGAATCTAAATATTTTAGACATACCACTAGAAAGCAGATGACTGTATTTTGGTTGTGTATGTCCAGATATAGAATCAACAGATAATAAACACCTGCTGGTGTGCTTTTGGCAGCCAGTAAGAAGGCAAGCACACGCAAATGATTAAAACATGAGACTGACATTAGAAGACTGGATTGATGTGACCAGACAGATTTACATGGGGAAAAAAATCACTTTTTTAAAAATTTTATGTAAGGATGTGTTTCTGGAAAAATGGAGGAAATGGGTTGAATATGTATCAGAAAGAAGGCCAGATTTTGCTGCTGTACATAAATAGAAGATGGATATATAATGTGTAAGTAAATTGTTAGGGGTTGGTGCGGCAGGGAGGAGTCAGAACAGCACTTCCAACATAGACGGGTTCATTTAGAACAAGCAGACAAAAACAAGCAACACCAACAAAACTGGGGAGTGCAAATGACGAACGCCAGGTGCAGGGAATCCAGGGAGAGCGGGAAAGATGATGAGGGAGTGCGTTCAGGTGTGAGGCAGGGAGGATTATGGGAAATGGAGTCCGGGACAGGCGTGGATTGTAACATAAATAATGTATCTTTGCATGTGTGTGTAATAATTCTCATAAGTCATTTGAGGTTATTAAGGATGGAATTGAACTAGGACACGTTCTCCCCCTGGATGTACATAGGTACCCCTTTTTTACCTTTATTTATTTTGTTTTGTTTTGTTTATTTTGTTTGTTTGTTTGTTTTGTAAAATGGGGAAAAAAAGGTTATACTTTGAAACAATTGAACAAATCTGGAGTAGAATATATATTTAAAGCACATTAGGTAATTGTACATGTTTATGTATTGTAAAGACACTGTGATTGCATTGAGCACTATAAGTAAACTGAAGTATACTATATGATTGTACTCATATGAATGATCAAAATAAACATAAAATAACAGAGAAAAAGCTGTAATGGTTTGTGTGTTGAGTTTCGTTAAAAAGAAGCCATAGTTTCAGAAACTGTGTGTAAACGACTGTAAATAACACTCAAAAGACACTCACTCGTCGCCATCTAGTGGCAGAATTATGACTTAAAAACCCTCACCATGAGAAATATTCAGTTTTACCAAGAAAGATATGAATCATGTGCTGCTGACGAATGGCCATTCACTGGATTCTGCTTTCATCTAATGCTAGCACATGAATTATACAGGGCTCCTGTGAACGTGCAAGCATAAGCGTGTGCTGAATATGTGCATGTATCAGTCTCTAAGGGTCAGACTCAGAGCAGTTCAGCTGCAGGCCACCAGAGGGCGGTCACGTCCTCAGAGCACAGCCTGATCTTTACAAGCTTCCCAAGACATGGGCTGCTCTTTCTTCTGTAGTTATAAGCAGCATAGAATTTATATTGCACAACTATTCTATTCTATTCTATTCTATTCTATTCTTCATAGCACAGTTTATTGAAGCAATGTGAATTGTGAAAGCACTGAATAAACATGAATGGCATTACAAAATTCTACAGCAAGACATCTTATTTATCTTATATTAAAATTGTAATAAAATAAAGTGAAACTTTGATGAAATAAAGTAAGACAAGGCTACATTTTGTGGTTTTACATTGTTTCTAAGACATTTACTATTTGTTCTGTAAGTATAAGCAGTCTAGAATTTATGTTGTCCAATTATTCTATTCTATTCTTTTCTATTCTATTATTCTCTATTCTTTTCTATTCTATTATTCTCTATTCTATTCTTTTCTATTCTATTCTTTTCTATTCTATTATTCTCTATTCTCTTCTATTCTTTTCTATTCTATTCTATTATTTTCTATTATTTTCTATTCTATTATTCTCTATTCTATTCTTTTCTATTCTATTCTATTCTATTCTTTTCTATTCTATTATTCTCTATTCTATTCTTTTCTATTCTATTCTATTATTTTCTATTCTATCATTCTCTACTCTATTCTTTTCTATTCTATTATTTTCTATTCTATTTTATTCTATTCTTTTCTTTTCTATTCTATTCTATTCTATTCTTTTCTATTCTTTTCTATTCTATTATTCTCTATTCTATTATTCTCTATTCTATTCTTTTCTATTCTATTATTCTCTATTCTTTTCTATTCTATTATTCTCTATTATATTCTTTTCTATTCTATTATTCTCTATTCTTTTCTATTCTATTCTATTCTATTCTATTCTATTCTTTTCTATTCTTTTCTATTCTATTATTCTCTATTCTATTCTTTTCTATTCTATTATTCTCTATTCTATTCTTTTCTATTCTATTATTCTCTATTCTTTTCTTTTCTATTCTATTCTATTCTATTCTTTTCTATTCTATTCTATTCTATTCTTCATAGCACAGTTTATTGAAGCAATGTGAATTGTGAAAGCACTGAATAAACATGAATGGCATTACAAAATTCTACAGCAAGACATCTTATTTATCTTATATTAAAATTGTAATAAAATAAAGTGAAACTTTGATGAAATAAAGTAAGACAAGGCTACATTTTGTGGTTTTACATTGTTTCTAAGACATTTACTATTTGTTCTGTAAGTATAAGCAGTCTAGAATTTATGTTGTCCAATTATTCTATTCTATTCTATTCTATTCTTTTCTATTCTATTATTCTCTATTCTTTTCTATTCTATTATTCTCTATTCTATTCTTTTCTATTCTATTCTTTTCTATTCTATTATTCTCTATTCTATTCTATTCTTTTCTATTCTATTCTATTATTTTCTATTATTTTCTATTCTATTATTCTCTATTCTATTCTTTTCTATTCTATTCTTTTCTATTCTATTCTATTATTTTCTATTCTATCATTCTCTACTCTATTCTTTTCTATTCTATTATTCTCTATTCTATTTTATTCTATTCTTTTCTTTTCTATTCTATTCTATTCTATTCTTTTCTATTCTATTATTCTCTATTCTATTATTCTCTATTCTATTCTTTTCTAT
This sequence comes from Rhinogobio ventralis, assembly GCA_039654625.1. Classification (NCBI taxonomy): domain Eukaryota; kingdom Metazoa; phylum Chordata; class Actinopteri; order Cypriniformes; family Gobionidae; genus Rhinogobio; species Rhinogobio ventralis. Next base: position 490,542 of record CM077204.1, read on the forward strand.
TCTATTATTCTCTATTCTTTTCTATTCTATTATTCTCTATTATATTCTTTTCTATTCTATTATTCTCTATTCTTTTCTATTCTATTCTATTCTATTCTATTCTATTCTTTTCTATTCTTTTCTATTCTATTATTCTCTATTCTATTATTTTCTATTCTATTATTCTCTATTCTATTCTTTTCTATTCTATTATTCTCTATTCTTTTCTTTTCTATTCTATTCTATTCTTTTCTATTCTATTCTATTCTATTCTTTTCTATTATTTTCTTTTCTATTCTATTCTATTCTTTTCTATTCTTTTCTATTCTATTATTCTCTATTCTATTCTTTTCTATTCTATTATTCTCTATTCTATTCTTTTCTTTTCTATTCTATTCTATTCTATTCTATTATATTCTTTTCTATTCTATTCTATTATTTTCTATTCTATTCTTTTCTATTCTATTCTATTCTTTTCTATTATTTTCTTTTCTATTCTATCCTATTCTTTTCTATTCTATTCTATTCTTTTCTTTTCTTTTCTATTCTTTTCTATTCTATTCTCAATAGCACAGCTTATGTGATGTGTGACATTGCAATGTGAATTGTGAATGAAAATGACTTAAAACTGACTTAAGCAGCATAGAATGTTACCCAGCCATTCTATTCTATTCTATTATTTTCTATTCTATCCTATTCTTTTCTATTCTATTCTTTTCTTTTCTTTTCTATTCTTTTCTTTTCTATTCTTTCTTTTCTATTCTATCCTATTCTATTCTATTCTTTTCTATTCTTTTCTATTCTATTCTCAATAGCACAGCTTATGTGATGTGTGACATTGCAATGTGAATTGTGAATGAAAATTAATCAAAACTGACTTAAGCAGCATAAAATGTTACCCAGCCATTCTATTCTATTCTATTCTGTTCTACTCTTCATAGCACAGTTTATTGAAGCAATGTGAACTGTGAAAAGTGCTAAACAATGACATAAACAGTATAGAATTTATGAATTCTATTCTATTCTATTCTATTCTATTCTATTCATTTCTATTCTTTTCTATTATATTCTCAATAGCACAGCTTATGTGATGTGTGACATTGCAATGTGAATTGTGAATGAAAATGACTTAAAACTGACTTAAGCAGCATAGAATGTTACCCAGCCATTCTATTCTATTCTATTCTATTCTATTCTATTCTATTATTTTCTATTCTATCCTATTCTTTTCTATTCTATTCTTTTCTTTTCTATTCTTTTCTTTTCTATTCTATTTTTTTCTATTCTTTTCTTTTCTATTCTATCCTATTCTATTCTATTCTATTCTTTTCTATTCTTTTCTATTCTATTATTCTCTATTCTATTCTTTTCTATTCTATTATTCTCTATTCTTTTCTTTTCTATTCTATTCTATTCTTTTCTATTCTATTCTATTCTTTTCTATTCTTTTCTTTTCTATTCTATTCTTTTCTATTCTATTATTCTCTATTCTATTCTTTTCTATTCTATTATTCTCTATTCTATTCTATTCTTTTCTTTTCTATTCTATCCTATTCTATTCTATTCTATTCTATTCTATTCTTTTCTATTCTATTATTCTCTATTCTATTCTTTTCTATTCTATTATTCTCTATTCTATTCTTTTCTATTCTATTATTCTCTATTCTTTTCTTTTCTATTCTATTCTTTTCTATTCTATTCTATTCTTTTCTATTCTTTTCTTTTCTATTATTCTCTATTCTATTCTTTTCTATTCTATTATTCTCTATTCTATTCTATTCTTTTCTTTTCTATTCTATTCTATTCTATTATTTTCTATTCTATTCTATTATTTTCTATTCTATTCTTTTCTATTTTATTCTATTATTTTCTATTATTTTCTTTTCTATTCTATCCTATTCTTTTCTATTCTATTCTTTTCTTTTCTATTCTTTTCTATTCTATTCTCAATAGCACAGCTTATGTGATGTGTGACATTGCAATGTGAATTGTGAATGAAAATGACTTAAAACTGACTTAAGCAGTATAGAATGTTACCCAGCCATTCTATTCTATTCTATTCTATTATTTTCTATTCTATCCTATTCTTTTCTATTCTATTCTTTTCTTTTCTATTCTTTTCTTTTCTTTTCTATTCTATTCTTTTCTATTCTATTATTCTCTATTCTTTTCTTTTCTATTCTATTCTTTTCTATTCTTTTCTTTTCTTTTCTATTATATTCTTTTCTATTCTATTATTCTCTATTCTTTTCTATTCTATTCTATTCTTTTCTATTCTATTATTCTCTATTCTATTCTTTTCTATTCTATTATTCTCTATTCTATTCTTTTCTATTCTATTATTCTCTATTCTATTCTTTTCTTTTCTATTCTATTCTATTCTATTCTATTCTATTATTTTCTATTCTATTCTTTTCTATTTTATTCTTTTCTTTTCTATTCTATTCTTTTCTATTCTATTCTATTCTTTTCTTTTCTATTCTATTCTATTCTCAATCGCACAGATTATTTAAGGGACTTAACTTGGCATATTTGCTATGGCAGAGCACATTTATTACCTTAAATAATGATCAAGATTTAAAGTTTAAAGATATTTTTTCCCAGACACTGAACATCTCAGTCCAAATCCATGAATTTGCTGGTTTTCAATAATAATTTTATTAAAAATTGCATTAAAATATTGGATAAATTTTGTCATCTTAAACAAAAATACAAGCATTTTTATATACAAATACAAAAATTACAATATATGAATTCAAACTGAGAAGAAAAAAAACCTTTTTATGTTTATGATCAACATCTGTTTGAATGGATAAGAGTCATCAGCTTCTGAATGTTGCCTTTCTTCTTGTATTTCTTGTAAAAACACTCATAATACTCCAATACTGATCACCTTTGTGTCTTGAAAAAGATCTTGTACATTACAGTAACATCAGTCAGTTCATGCATGCATTAACAGTCCTGTCTTCTGAACATATGCAAAATCCCATCATTTTAAAAGATGTCTCATTTACAAACAGACATTTTTTGCTTGACACCTTTATCTTGTGCAGACAATTAGCTATAAGCTTTCCATATGAAAAAGACATTATTATTACTATTGTGTAATGTTTCATATTATTGTGGTCAGCATGTAAAATATAAATAATCTTTAACTGAAACAATGCAAAAGCTGTAAGCGTGTTTTCTCTCATACAATATAAGTCCGTCACACTTTAGTCACTGAACACACATTCACTGCCATCATTAAATGACCATTTCCACAAAATATCAAAGCTGGAATCATGCTGCCCTCTTCTAAGACTGTGATCCCGAAAGTGAGGCTTCTGACTGCACTAAACCTGTGTGTGCTCCTGGGATTTCTGCTGATATTCCACAATGGTTCAGTTGCGTGGTTGGGAGTTGAACTCGTTGCAGATGTTGTGAATCATTTTTGACACATACTTGTAGAGGTTGTCAAACTCATCCACAAAGAACGAGTGCTCTCGGTCCGGGTCGGTGGCGATGTATTCCAGCTCGTCCTGCGCTGCCCAGGCGATGCCGATGGAGTACGCGATCACACCTGGTGTGTGAGAGACAGACGGGTACAACACTTCAACTTCCGTCACATCACACCGCAAATACCTGCTCTGAAAGGGACACTTTCATCATTCAGGGCCCAGAAGTTCTAGCTACAGCCTTGACTGTGAATTATGACGTAAAACCCTCATCCTTCACTTGCACTTCCTTGTAACAAATCCTTCCTCGCAACAAATTCCTTATTGTGCTTAAACGGCCAAATAAATACAAAATGAAGTCAAAATGCCCGTCTTGCAGAGTATTCAGGTAAACACAGTCAGTTTTGAAATGTAAATAGTTGAAAAATAAATCGCATGTTGTGTAACTGTATATTGGATCCGTGCATAACGTCTTAAAGTGACAGCAGCCTAATAAACCTGCTGCCGTCTGTCATGTTCATCAAAGAACGAAAGACTGAGAAAATCACTCGCTGCTCTTGACTGAAGAACTTTTACAATTGTAAGCATTAATCTGTATTTAATTTTTATTTTAATTTCTGTAGCATTTCTTACCTGAATACTACTTTTAGACCCACCTGAAAAACTTAAAGCCATGTTTATTTAATATTAGTACACTACACGCAAACATCTTCGCCTGCTTCATTCATATTCATAAATAAAGATACTATACAAATAAATAATAAATATATTAGGAGATAAAGATAATAATTTCAAGAAAATAGGCTCTTTGTAAACCAAATTTTATATATGACTTCTATTAATATTTAACTCGATGATGATGTCAGCCTACTGCGTCCTATCTCGCGTTTGGCTTTCCGTCACACTCACCTTTCTGGTGTACGGCCAGCGCCGGGGCCCTGACGTCATCGTAGGAGCGTCCGTCCGTGATGACGATCATGATCTTGCGCTTGTTGGGTTTGGATTTGCTGAAGAGCTGGTCCGCGGCGTACGTGATGGCGGCTCCCGTACTGGTTCCTCCGCTCCAGTAGTTTATGCGCTTGATAGCGTTCAGCAGATCGGCTTTGTTGTTGTGCTGTCCAAAAGCGAACTCCAGCCTCTGCTCATACGTGTACTGTATGATTCCTACACGCGTGTCCGTGTCCGAGATCTCGAACTCCCGCGTCACGTTTGCGACGAACTGGAGCACAGTGCGGAAGTTCCCGGTCCCCACGCTGCTGGAGCCGTCGATGACGAAGGCGATGTCGTTGGCGTTCAGGCAGGTCTTGCTGCACACCAGGCGGTCGGTGTCGCACACACGCTTCACCAGAGGCTGCACGGCTTTGCGCAGAGCGAACCAGCTTGTGATGGGGAGCGAGAAGAAGCCGTTGGTTCTGCACACAGCCTATGGACAAAAACAAGAAATCAAGATCCCCCTGTGTTCCTTAACCCGCTGGTACTAAACATTGTGACTTGTGGCACTTGCTATGTGAACACAAAAACAAATCATGGACATGATTCAAAGAGGCTAAATGGTCATAATGCCCTGTATGTATTTACATATACAGCCATCTAGTGGCGACACCATGTCATTATGCCTATTCACATTCAAGGACGATAACTATAAAGATAAAGACTAAGGGCCCTATCACACACCCGACGCAATGCTTCGCCAGGCGCGAGTGTGTTCTGCTAGTCTCAGCCGGACGCAGTTCACGTCCAGCTCCACGTTGTTTAAATATCAAATGCACTGGTGCATCTGTTCACCCATGGGCGTCTGGTCTGAACACCAGGAGTTCAGGAGCATTGCTGGAGCGTTGCTGTTGTGAGGAACTGAAAACGACTGCGCCATTGACCAACACACACCTGCTCTAAAGTCAAGAGCGCAGTATTATTGGGTTATTTAAAGAGTGTGTTAGTATTATGAGCCTAATACTGATTATTACACACACAGGGACGCGCAGCAGCACACACACACACACACACACACACACACAAGGGAGCAGCAGCACACACACACACACACACACACACACAGGAACAGCAGCACACACACACACACGGGAGCAGCAGCACACACACACACACACACGGGAGTAGCAGCACACACACACACACACACGCGGGAGCAGCAGCACACACACACACACACACACACACGGGAGCAGCAGCACACACACACACACACACACACACGTTTAAATATTAAAATAAAAGGATTCCTCTCTGGAGAAGCGTTCAGTCTCTCCTCATGTTAATAGTGAATCCGCTCATGGTGCGAGCACAACTGGCTTTTAAAGGGAAAGGGAGATGAGGCTTGTTTATTGCTCGTTACGCCCAAAACACACCCATGAGTCATTAAGAGACGACCCTTCTGGATCATGAGCCGGGAGCACCGACTGTTTTTTCCATCATTAAACTAGCAAAAGTGTATTCGGACACGCCCGAAGAGCTCCTGCGGTGACCGGCCAGTCAGTCTCACGTCTTTCCGAATCCGAGCCGGTCAAATACACACAAAATTATGTCAAAATGCCCGTCTTAGCGAGTGTTCAGCTAAACACAGTAAACAGTTGAGATACACATGTTGTGCATCAGTGTATTGGATCCGTGCATAACGTCTTAAAGTGACAGCAGCCTAATATTCCTTCTGATGTCTGTCATGTTCATCAAAGAGCAAAAGACAAAGAGAAAATCACTCTCTGCTCTTGACTGAAGAACTTTTGTAACTAATTGTAAGCATTAATCTGTATTGAATTTTTACAATAAAGACTATCCAAGGTTATTTTACATTTGATTACTTTAATTTCTGAAACCCACCTGAAAAATGTAAAGTTGTTTATTTCATATCTCTCTTTATTCTATTGCATTTATTTGTGCTGTTGTTTGAAATTTGCTTATTTGTTCTTATTTTATTACTGAGCTTTTACTTGTTTTTTATGAAAAAAAAACTTGTTGCTTGTTTTTTTTGCATCAAAGAAAGTAGATTTTTGTTTGTATATGCTGTCATTTATAGTTCTTAGAAAGAAATGGCCAAGAAAATTGCAATCGTTGCATGTCTAGCTTGAACGGATGATTTTCTTTATTTCTCTCCACCAGATGGCTTTAATCTGTGGAAGCTTGTTTCTGTGGCTTCCATACTAATCTGCCTCCATTCAATAGATTTTAAACAATTATGCTCCATTTTTAACTTAGCATTAATTAAAAACAAAACATTTTTTTTTTAAATTTTAAATAGAAATATTTTTATCATTTGGTAACATGAAAAATATTAAAGAAAAAAACGTTCAAATGAAATATTCATGAAAATAAAATTACTATATGATTATAGTCTCTTGTGTGTTTGACCGTGAACAAAACAATACTAACCCTAAGCCTAAATAAACACCACCAGAGGGTTAATTATATTCATTTCTCGCAGCACACAATGAAACCGGACACTCCACCGTAATCAATATTAATACCTTGTCAACAAAGTTGGCCTCCACCACGCTCTGTTTTTCATTCTCATCTGGGCCCTCGATGGTGACAAAGAAGATGTTGATGCCGGACTCTCGGGCCAGCCGCGAGGCCTCCTCCACCCTGTCGGTGGGCCAGCCGTCCACCAGCACCACGGCCACGTTGGGCGCGCCGCCTCGATTCCCATTAGCATCACTGAAGAAGTGCTTGTTGATGTAGGAGAGGGCCTTCCCTTAAAAGAGCACAGAGCCAGAGTCAGTACAAAACAGCTACAGTTCTGTAGTGAACGCTCTGTGCTGGGTTTCAATCGCAGCTCTGTTTCGCCTCCAGTCTCGGCCCTCAGACGCTTTCCTTAAATGCTTCCAGGACTCAGGAAAATACTGGGTGTTGCACGCCACTGCTGAAAACTATCAATGCAGCAGTTAGTAAAACCTTATCCCGCTAAGTTTGATTGAATATTCCAACTTTGAGCTCATATAAGAAAGTATTTTAGAAATGCTGTACTTAGTGGATACTAAAAGTACTGAGGCACATCAAGCACATCTAAACATGTTTCTGTCACCATGAACCCAAAATGGAATATTGCAGTGTTTATTCGAAATGATTTATCTTTATTGTGTTAATAATCTTGAATCAGAATAACTTAATCTCTGATGACGAGGGCGGGGCAACCTGTCACTCACATGAGATCCACCAATAGCAAACCACCACCATCCAATCAATTCCCCAGAGACACAATCAAGCCCCGCCCTACATTTGTTCTTGTTTGAGAAGCGTTTCACTCGATATACAGCACAATAGAGGAGAAAAGACCAGCGTGACTTCCAGTGGTGATTCTAGGATTTCAGTATTAGTGGGGCTCAGAAGGCATGATTGAAACAACAACAACAAACTTTTAATATATTGTTTGTATACTAATGTAATCAGGAACAATACATACAGTAGGTTCTATACTACCGAGTTTTTGGGGTCACTGCAGTCCAAACAAGCATGTTTGTGTAAATTATATACAGAAGATGAAGGACTATGGCTCTGATTAAACCTCGTCCAACCAGATTCATCACAGAAGATAATGCTGTGCCCTCAGGCTATCTTTGACTTTATATGCAGCTGCTGTTTTACAGGAGCCCTCTGTTTTATTAAAGTGAGACACTATCTATAACACAAACCATGCAACCAAATCTCTAGGTTGGATAAACCTCAGGCATTTGGTCAGCTTACACAGAAACACCACAGAGTGGCACCAGCCCTGTAATTTCGCCACAGTTCCCAGCTCAGATTTAGATCTTATTTGGAACTGAGATCAGAATCAGAAAGAGCTTTTATTCTGTGCAAACCATGTGAAACCACGTGACAACTCCTGCTCTTTGGCCTGCTCAGTACGGTTCGGCGTTATTCACTCACCTACATGCGAAAGGCCGCCCTTCTGCACGATTTTGTTGATGGCTGGTTTCACGTCACTGGAGCTGGAGGATTGTTTCAGACTGAATTCTGTGACCACATCATCCCTGGATCAGAAATGAAATGCTGATGATATGCCTTGCCAGTTATATTTTGGTATGACAGTGTGTAACTTAATTTAGAGATGCACAAATCTCCTGATTACTGGTCAGAACTGAAATTCCAAAAACCGTTGACGATTGATACATTACACTCAATACAAATCAAGCTAGTTTGGGGTCAATAGTTTTTTTTTTTTTGAAAGAGAATAATGTTTGATCGGACCACACGGGCCAGTCTTATTCAGCACATACGTATTAAAGTGATCAAAAGGGACACTAAAGACATTTAGAATGTTACAAAAATATATATACACTATATTTCCAAAAGTTTTGGGACGCCTGCCTTTACATGCACATGAACTTTAATGCCATCCCATTCTTAATCCGTAGGGTTTAATATGGAGTCGGCCCACCCTTTGCAGCTATAACAGCTTCAGCTCTTCTGGGAAGGCTTTCCACAAGGTTTAGGAGTGTGTTTATGGGAATTTTTGACCATTCTTCTAGAAGCACATTTGTGAGGTCAGGCACTGATGTTGGACGAGAAGGCCTGGCTCGCAGTCTCCGCTCTAATTCATCCCAAAGGTGTTCTATCGGGATGAGGTCAGGACTCTGTGCAGGCCCTCCACACCAAACTCGCTCATCCATGTCTTTATGGACCGACGCTTTGTGCACTGGAGCGCAGTCATGTTGGAACAGGAAGGGGCCATCTCCAAACTGTTCCCACAAAGTTGGGAGCATGAATTTGTCCAAAATGTCTTGGTATGCTGAAGCATTAAGAGTTCCTTTCACTGGAACTAAGGGGCCAAACCCAACCCCTGAAAAACAACCCCACCCCATTATCCCCCCTCCACCAAACTTTACACTTGGCACAATGCAGTCAGGCAAGTCCCGTTCCCCTGGCAACCGCCAAACCCAGACTCGTCCATGGGATTGCAGACAGAGAAGCGTGATTGGTCACTCCAGAGAACACGTCTCACTGCTCTAGAGTCCAGTGGCGGCGTGCTTTACCCCACTGCATCCCACGCTTTGCATTGCTCTTGGTGATGTAAGGCTTGGATGAGCTGCTCGGCCATGGAAACCCATTCCATGAAGCTCTCTACACACTGTTCTTGAGCTCATCTGAAGGCCACAGAAGTTTGGAGGTCTGTAGCTCTTGACTCTGCAGAAAGTTGGCATCTTCTGTGCACTGTGACCCTCAGCATGCGCTGACCCCGCTCTGTGATTTTACGTGGCCTATCACTTCATGGCTGAGTTGCTGTTGTTCCCAATCGCTTCCACTTTGTTATAATCCCACTAACAGTTGAGCGTGGAATATTTAGTAGTGAGGAAATGTCAGGAATGGACTTATTGCACAGGTGGCAACCTATCACGGTACCACGCTTGAGTTCACTGAGCTCCTGAGAGCGACCCATTCTTTCACAAATGTTTGTAGAAGCGTCTGCATGCCTAGTGCTTGATTTATACACCTGTGGCCATGAAGGGATTGAACACCTGAACTCAGGGATTTGGAGGGGCGGCCCAATACTTTTGGCAATATAGTGTATGTACTTCAAATAAATGCTGTTCCTTTGAACTTTTTTATTTATCAAAGAATCCTGAAAAATAAAATGCATCACGGTTTCCACAAATATATGAACTGATTTCAACACTGATAATAATCATAACTGTTTCTTGAGCATCAAATCCTCATATTGAATGATTTGTGAAGGATCATGTGACACTGAAGACTGGAGTAATGATGATAAATTCAGCTTTGATCACAGGAATAAATTACACTTTACTATATATTCACATAGAGAACAGCTGATTTACACTGGAGTCATATTTCACTGCTTTTATTGTACTAAATACATAAAAAAATCGTACAGACCCCAAACTTTTGAACAGTAGTGTATATAAACATATATTACATTTCTTAAATTCGATATTCTACAATCACCCTTAGGATTCATACACATCTCTGAAGTTCTTGTAATGTAAATGTGTTTTCATTTTAGACACTGTAAGTATATTGATATTGTATGTTTCAGTGACTGAACAGGCTTAGCAATAAAACTTCATATTAAGCAATAAAAAAATCATATTCTGATTCTGAGGGAAAATGTATGTATGCTAAAACCAAAATTTACTTGTAATTCTGCGAATACTAATGAGATCATGTTGGTTGTAGGTTAAGTGACAGTCCCTCACTTGTTCTCATTAATAATACTCAAGCGTTTGCCTGGTTTCTGGCACAGGGACACATTATTACCCGTATTGAATGATGCCCATCATGGGTCCGGCTGATCCCACACGAAGAGCCTGAGAAACCTCCGCAAGGAAGTCTTTCTGAATCTTAAAGCGTCGTTTCCCAATGCTCCAGCTGCCATCCATGAGGAACGCAATATCAACTTTACAATCTACAAAGACAGGATGAGAATCGAATGAGAGCCAGGAAGGGAAGTGAGTGATAGTCTATTATAATCAGTGTCAGTTTTGAAGGAACATGAAGGGATGTACTTGGATCTCCTTGTGTCCGATCGCTGAGTTCAGGAGCTCTGGCTGTTGATTCGTGTGCTTGAGCGCTGAATCCTGGGAGATCAGAGGATGTTGCCATTACACATCAACCCTGTACTGTATCTATAGTACTGTGAAGAACTGTGTATGACCATATTATACAAGTCCAAATTTAAAATAAAATACATAACTGCACAACCTGCTAAAGAGCTTTTCTGAGGAGAAGGCTACTAGAATCTGGTACTGCATTTTCATGATCAAGTTACTTAACTTTTTAATGCAAAACATGTAATAAAGCAACCCAGGCTCAATTGATTTTATGTATTCTTGCACATATTGCGGCACTTTTAAAGTGAAATGTCCAGTGAGTGGCGAGTTTTACAAAAATGCAAGGACAGGCATTTTTCTAATGAGCTTGTGTTACATTAAAAGATTTCATATACACCTATAAGGCATAGCATTATGACTATTGTGTTGGTCCCCCTTTTGCTTCTTTTTGCTCTTTGTGCTGTGGTATCTGGCACAAAGATGTTAGCAGCAGATCCTTTAAGTCCTGTAAGTTGCGAGGTGGGGCCTCCATGGATCGGACTTGTTTGTTCAGCACATCCCACAGATGCTCGATTGGATTGAGATCTGGGGAATTTGGAGGCCAAGTCAACACCTCAAACTCGTTGTTGTGCTCCTCAAACTGAGATGCACTGTGTATTCTGACACCTTTCTATCAGAACCAGCATTAACTTCTGGAGCAATTTGAGCTCCAGTAGCTCGTCTGTTTGATCGGACCACACGGGCCAGCCTTCGCTCCCCACGTGAATCAATGAGCCTTGGCCGCCCATGACCCTGTCTCCGGTTCTCCACTGTTCCTTCCTTGGAGCACTTTTGATAGATCCTGACCACTGCAGACCGGGAACACCCCACAAGAGCTGCAGTTTTGGAGATGCTCTGACCCAGTCGTCTAGCCATCACAATTTGGCCCTTGTCAAACTCGCTCAAATCCTTACGCTTGCCCATTTTTCCTGCTTCTAACACATCAACTTTGAGGACAAAATGTTCACTTGCTGCCTAATATATCCCACCCACTAACAGGAGCCGTGATGAAGAGATCATCAGTGTTACTCACTTCACCTGTCAGTGGTCATAATGTTATGCCTGATCGGTGTATCTGCCTCCATAAATCTCACATACTTTAGTCAGTAGATAGTTTCCTCACCTGACTCGAATGGGTTTGACTCACCAGGCGCCTCTGTAAGAGTAATCACACACTAATTAATGATTAATCACACAATCATTAACTCTTTCCCCGCCAGCGTTTCTTAAAAAAAGTTGCCATCCACCGCCAGGGTTTTTGATCATTTTCACGAAAATGTAATGGCCCATATAATATTTTTTTGTATGAATATCTAAACATGCAATATATCAAAAGAAAGAACAGAATAAAAAACGTTTTATTCTAGCTTTTTCCTGGGTCCACATTTCATTCAGTAACATTAGATCGTTTTGATTTATATTGATGATCACATTATTTTACATATGCATCTGCTTACATACGATCGCTTGTTTTTTTGCGTCTGTGTTTTTATCAGGAGATTCTGTACTCATTCAGAAGATGCGTAATAGCGCCCCCTAGTATCTAACAGTGAAAACACAGAAACCCGGAAAATTCCGTGTTTGGCAGGGAAGCGTTTTCTAAAAAAACCCTGGAAAATTCCATGTTTGGTGGGGAAAGAGTTCAAGAAACATCCAATATCCAATCACAGTTTCTTAAAGTGCCCCTATCTATTATGCTTTTTCTGATATTCCCTTGCGTGTAGTGTGTAGTATAGCAGCTGTTTGTGAATGTAAAAGCAGCTCTCAGAGTTTAGAGAGACTGAATCCTTGATGGAAGCGTTTTAGACTCTGAGGGAAAAGAGCTGATGCTGCAGTGGAGATTAGGAGAGAATTACAGTGTTTTTTGAGCTTGGATGCATGTAAACTTATCGTAGGAAACTCCAAAACAAAATTAGGAGCCTTTAAAACAGCATAATAGGTGCGCTTTAAGCAGACACTGGATTCTATTGTTAATTGTAAGAGACCTGTGGGCTTTTTTATACAAATGCACTTGTGTTTTTGACACACCTCTGGTGTGGCTCGTCTCAGGCGGAGGCTTGTGGTCTTCTGGATCAGGAGCTAAACACAGAAATCATGTACACATCAATCAGGCACATAAAAGTTACACAATCTCCACAACACAACAGACTTCAGCCCTGTAGATTTAAAAACATACAGTAAAGCATGAGTACAGATACTTTCTCTTTGGTATTTGCTGCATGATCCCAATACCTCTATTGTTAGTAATGCTGCAAATTCAAGTAAAGTGAGCTCATCACATCATGAAATGTAAATAAAATATTGTCCACAAAATTTTGCTACTGTGACTGCACCTTTACAAGAAACAGGAACCCGCTCGCTCCATATAGTTACCTCATCATTGTTCTAAACAGATAAATGAGTTACCCGGCAGAATGTTCAAGCTGCTTTTTATATGCAATGAAAGGGGATGCAGAACAGAGACAGTAACAGTAGTTCTGTTCTTGATGGAACTGTAAAACCTGTACCCTATACGGTACAAACCCAGAATCCAGCAGCAGACGACTGACAGACTCTTCTGGATCCAGACACGGGTTATAGGGCCCAACCCTGTGCCATCACAGACTTACTGGAAGCTTCCTACCATTCCTGTACTCAGTTGTTGTATTCTTGAAGATGCATTTATTTGTTCTGTTCTTACCACGCTATTTTATTTTGCTGTATTGTGTGTATAATTTTATGTCTCAGTTGAGTCCTGTCAAGTCACTTATTTCTACAGCGCTTTATATAATACAGATCATTTCAAAGCAGCTTCAACAGTAATAAACAGGAAAATAAAAGAATCAATAATGCAATCTTCCTTAAATATAAGACAACTTCTGGGAGACCCACTAAACCAGATCATCTTGGCCACGGTGGAAGACTGGCTTAAACCAGCTTAGGCTAGTTCATGATGTTATTTCAATAGGAAACTATTGTTATAGCAAGTGCTATGTAGAATTACTTACAAATCGCTGATTCCTAATTACATGACAACAATTGCAGTTAGTAATGTAATCTAGATTATTCATTTTAGGTAATGTATCCTTTTTAGATTACTTTTGACCTTACTCGTTTATCACATTGACTCGAAAAGAACATATTTTCCATTCTTTGTTATCAACAGCATGAAGTGCATTAAATATTACATTACATCAGGATTTCCCAGACTGGGGTTCGTGAGTTTAATGAAAAGCGATTAAGTAATTAAATCATAAAAATAAAAAAAATTTAATTTATATACCTGCACTTCATGTGTACATTAATCGACATCAGAATACCATGAACTTCATATTATTATTGACCTAATTTATTAACTTAAAATCTAAGGGCTTATATATTAGATCAAAGAGGTTATTAACATGATTACATGTTAGAATAAACAGGTAATACATAGAAAAGTAACTGTAGTCTGATTACAATTAATTACTAATTACTAGTACGTGATTTTTCAACATGTCCTCCAACCACTACGCCTATATAGGTCGTTTGTCACTTCCCTGAAATACGACCCATAGGAGTGTTAACTAAAGTTGCGGCCCTATCGACAACAGGACACTTTCATTTTAATGCTTTGTTCCCTTTTATCTGCGTCTTATTTCAAGTTTTGCATAGCTCAATTGGTAAAGCATTGCAATATACAACAACATGTGGTCATGTGACCATGCACTCGTGGGTTCGATCCCAGGGAACGCATGTGCTCATAAAGTGTACAGTATATGCACTATATAATAAAAAAAGATTTTTGCTAAATGGAAATATGACAAATGGTGGTAAAAAGTCCACACATTGCATTTAAATAAACATGCATTTGGATTGGTAACAACAGTCATACGTCATTTCATGACGTCAGACGTAACACGACACTGTCATTAGTTTTACACCAGCTAGAGGGCGCATGCCTTTACAACCTAAATAAAGGTCGTATAGAGTCGTGTTTTTTTGGAGGACAGTTTGTGATTTTTGGAATCTGATTACATAATCTAGATTACACATAAGCAACATGTGTTATAACACATGTATAACGTATACTCTTCACCTTTATGCATTATTTTGTATTACTCAAAAATAAAACGAAAGAATACTTACAAAACTGTCCAAAGTTATACGGCCAGTGCTCATACTCTGTGTTATCAGGCCTTGGGTCAAGAACTGCAGAAAAGAGCCAGAATTTGCAGGAACTGTTAGTTCAGCGTAGTGCATTATGGAAAACATACCCATAATGCCTGTGTGAATGTTAGCAAAAAAAGCCAGACAATCAAAAGCTGTAAAGAAAACCGTAGCTTACCATCTGTTCTCTGACATGGATGATAAAGTTAAAGTCATGTAGCAGAAACACATGCTCCTCTGAATGTTTTGATATCATATGGGCCGCACATTGGCACTTATTAAATCTAGTGCCATGGCATATTTGAACAGCATGAAGGAAGTGAACGCAGTGTAAAAATGAGTAGCAGATATTGTAGGAACCTGAGTACATTGATATGATGCTATGGTGATCAAAACAGACATGTGCTATGCACACTATGAAGCCATAATGCAGATTTATGCGTATTCTCCTCTGGTACTGCAGTGGACGTACAGTAGAAGAACATGAACTCCTTACCTGCGGGGTCACCAGTGCTCATCCTGCTCCATTTATTGTCTGTGTTTGGCACTGAGTGGCTACTATCTGAACACAGAAAGTGAGGGTTGGGCCTCATGTCAGATTTAGCATGAATTATGGTGTGTTTATGGATATTCACTTGGAGTTTAAAAGCATGTTTAGTCTGCGTTTATGTCTTCTTTAATGTTTGTTTATGGAGGGTTACGTTATTGAACTGGATGGACCGGCATAATGATTCTGATACCTGTTGGCCTTCTGGTGCCAGAGAACCAATCAGGTCGTGCGTACGCAGGGTGCGTCCAATCTCGTCGTGCCAGCGCTAAAAAGGGAGATTTACAAACTGCTTACAATACATTACGAAGAGACATCAAATGAAAGAACTGATTCTCTCGAGACAAGAGACAAAACAAGCTGAAGTTTATAAAGCATGGACATATTAAGGTGAAATGTGAAAAGATGCCATTGAGCAAGAAAAAACGTAGATTTTGCTTTGATACTTTTGATTACTTTTATAAATGTTCTTAGAAATTGTTGACCAATAAACCTAAAGTATGAAGTTACAGGTTTTAAAGTAATGAACTGGTACTTTTGGGTTAAGACATTTTAGTGTAATCTTTGATTACAGAACAGTCAGTTCCGGATATTTCCACAGTTTGTATCTCTCCACATATCTGTGTTTGCTCCAGACAGACTGTCAGTGGAGAGGGACTTTACTGCGACTCTTTGAATCTTTGAGTCATTGAATCATTCACTCAACCGATTTGCTCAAAAACACAGATTTATTCAGGAAAAACATTACAACTGTGTGTTGCTCAGAGACACAAAAGTACAGTGACCGGGAAGGGACATGTTCGGTTCGATTAGGATTGTCGTGACCATGCCATATTAACTCGCAGGGACGTGATAATGTGTCGTGGCCATTTTGTGGAGGTAACAACATCCTTGTGTCGTGGCCTTGAGATCTTGAGAACGATATCTATTTCTCATGGCCACAAGTTAAATGCATAAACACCCTGCGTGATCATAGCAGCCTGGAATCATCAGAAATAAATTCCCCTTCATTTCCCATATATCTTTACCTAATTACTTTGTATATATATTATATTACTTAAAGTAGCCAATATTTGTAAATAGCTACTGTAAATGCCCGATCATGCCAATAAAGTTGAGTATTTCTGTAGACTAACACCCGTAACCTATGTGAAGATAAATGAGCGTCTGTTGTAGCCCCTTGTGCCCATGACAGCATTCGAATGAAGTTTGAATAATTGATTATTATTAATAGGCTATATGTTAAAACAATATTTAAGCTACAAAAAATGATTCATCTAATCTCAAAGTCTTTTAAATCCATTCACTGATAGTTAATATGGCGATGGATTAATATCCCATGGCCACAACAAAACGAAGTAGAACGAACATGTCCCCTCTCAGCCACCGTACAAAAGTGTTGATTCAGGTTTGACTTTGTTTCTGAAATATTGTCTTATTTGGGAAGGAAGCAAAATTAGTGTCAATATTATGTCTAAAAATGAAGTTAAATATTAACATCCTATTTATTGGTCTGTTGTATAACATCATTATACTTTGTGTCTGAGATAAGTCTCAAGAATCAGTGAGGGGCATCAGCTGGAAGATCCTTGTTTATGCCTTAGGAACAAATGACAAAGTTGCCTTACATTTATAACTGGTCTTTACCTGACACCAATGACACTGAAGTAGAAAGCTCAATACTTGTTTACTGGCATGTATGATTTGGGCATGTTTATTGGGGAGCCTTACTAACGTCTAAATGTGCTTTACCTGATCCCTCTATAGATGCAAAAAAAGGGCATTGGATTTTGGTAATTGCATTGTTTGATGTGTATCAGCACACATGCAAAGACACGCACATGCTAATAGACGGCATCTGCACATACTTACTGGGATTAGACTGCGGCGTGTGCTGCTTTCGCTCAGACTGCGGCTGCACCCGACTGAAAGCTGCTTAACAATGTGAAACAGATGGAACAATATCCAGGAGAGAAGAAAGCAAGAGTTCATGCCTGCGCCGAAGCTGCTACTGAGTGATGTCTGAACTGAATGAATGAGTCATGCGAACCTGAAGCTGAGGGAACATGCGGCTGTCTTCGGATGATTTCTGGCCTGTGCACACCTGCCCACAAAACACAAACATGTTTAAGACAAGCCACGTCTAAAGCTGCAGCTCACTGAAAGAATACTGTATTTAAATTAACAATGGAAGTGTGTCAAAGCCAACTAGACCAAGACAATCCATGCTTACTAGTTAATTACTAACCAGCCTGAATAGTTGCTGGAATTAATATTTATTGTCTAGTTTGGGTCATGGATGGGGGCTCTATAGTCCCCCCTTTTGACTACAGTGGTGGTGTCACCAAACTCCACAGATATATGGTTTTCATCAATCTTGACCCTTTTTATTGGCTCCAACCAACAAGAAGTCAGCCATCTTGGAATTAAATGAGAATCTTTTGAAAATTGCAGAATTTTTTTTTTTAAATAGGGCTGCTCCCCCAAGGGGATTCATGTTATTCTCACCAAACTTGGTGAAGATGAAGCCAAGACATTAAAGATGATAAACTGCAAATGGATTTTTGATATCTTGAACAATGTTGATATGGCAAGAGAATTAATGACAAAAAAGAGAAAAGAGTAAACAGGAAGAGTCTCATACAATTTCTGATGCATTTTCTGATTTAGATCGAATTGTATGTTTGCTCATGTGGGCTGATCACATGAATGCTGCTATTGTGGTTCACAGTCATAGCGCCACCAGCTGGCAGCAGGAAGTGACACACAACAGTTTAACAATTTTAAAACAGGATTAAAGAGACATAGACAGACGTACAAGAGAGAAAACAGCAAGATCAACACAACTCATCTAGCTCAGGACACAAACAATCACCAGTAAAAATCAAACATGCTGTTTACTTTGAGAAAGTATTAGAGTACAAAGCATCACAGTCAGAGTAATAAGAGTTTACCTGTGTTTGTGCGGGGTGAAAACCTATTGGCATAGACGGAGCTTCCTCTAAATGCTTTAGACAAATGTTATGGTTAGAGTTTAAGGCTTGTGTTACTGACAGGAAGTGAGGACTACAGATAGTGTCAAAGACATACCTTGTGCAGGACCCTTTCCTTGGGCGCTCTGTGATTGTCCTACATGCAGCATTTAGAGAGAACATAGATATTGAAGCACTAGATATATTCTCAATTTCTTTTTCAGCTATAACAGCAACCTTTAAGTCAACATGAAATCCTGGTCTTACTGTACAGGATTCATCAGAGCGTTTTATTCTAAAGAAAAAATCTAAGATCTTAAACCTTCATCATAACGTAGTAATACACTTTGCCTTTGACAACCAGTGTCGGGGTAAAGCATTACAAGTAACATGCATTACAAAATCTGATTTTCTTCTCTATGTAATGAGTAATTTATTACAAATAACATGTATTACGTAATCAGGTTACTTGGTTGATATAACGAGTAAAGTAACGCATTTGAAGTAACTTGTATTATGTAATCAGATTACTTTTTGATATAACAAGTAATGCATTACAAGTAATATGCATAATTTAATCAGATTACTTTTTTGATGGAATGAGTCATTTATTACAAGTAACGTGTATGACATAATCAGATTTATTTTTTGATATAACAAGTAATGCTTTACAAGTAATGTTTATTAAGTAATCAAATTACTTTTTGTAACGCATTACAAGTAATATGCATTATTTAATCAGATTGCTTTTTTGATGTAACGAGTAAAGTAATGCACTACAAGTAACATGTATTAAGTAATCAGATAAATTTTTTATATAATGAGTAAAGTATTGCATTAAAAGTAATGTGCATTACATAATCAGATTACATTTTAATATAACGAGTTAAGTAACGCATTACAAGAAACGTGTATTAAGTAATCAGATTTCTTTTTTGATATAACGAGTAAAGTAACTTATTACAAGTAACCAGTAAGGTAAAAACATTTAGTCAAACATGTATATCAAACATATTTATACTCTGACTTTTGGCAAGACGTTTTGTTGCAGCTGATTTCCATTTAAAAAAAAAACAGCAGCCTAAAGGCCTTCCTGCCGGTATTGAGAATTGAACTTGCAAACTTTGGGTTCCCAGTCTGACTATCTAAACATTATTCCACAAAAGTTTGGGCGTTCAAGCACAAGAAGACATGTACGAGAACTCAATTCAGTATCACACACTATATGAGCGGGAGATGTTTGTGCACAGAAAACAGTGAGTGCTGAATTGAGTTCTCTTTCGTGTCTTCTTGCGCTTGAAAATGGTTTGAAATTACATTATAATGCGCACACAGGAATCGATAAGCAGAATCAAAATTAAAATTTTATTACAAGAATCCGATTCCTGACCTTAAGTATCCGATTCCAGAATTGGAACTGATTTTCGATTCTCAACCAGTTTCATGTATACTTTAAAAGTGGATTAGATAAAAAAAGGGATTCACAAGCCAACACCTCCTACACCCCAAAAGTCACAGATCATTAGCTCTGTAAATCACCAATAAAACAAAACACCCAGAGATCTCTGAATAAAATTATACTACAGCAGCTACAGGAACACAAGTCCCATGGGATCTAAGCTTCAACATGCCTGCTTGACTTACGTGCAACAGCGCTGAAATACGGGTGACTGCTGCCTAGATCAGAAAGAAAGAGGCTGCTTTAGAAACAGAGGACGGATTGAGAGGGAACCTGATCCATATCGTCCAGTCATGATGTTCATTTCAATAGGGTACTGAAAAACTGACCCAAGAACAAATGGATAAAAGCATGGGATTTATTTTTACTATAAGGGACTACGATTCATTTAATTCATTAAGACATTAAATCTATAAGAGATTGGCTCACCTGCCTCGCGGACTTTATGAACGGTGGCCCGAGGCTTGGCTGATGTGGTAGATGGAGTGGTGGTGGGTGTGGTCACATGTATAGTTGTGGGCGGAGCTGTGGTGGTGCTCCGCTCCGGCTCGGGAGTCTCTGTCACTGGCGACACTGTGGAGTATGGCAGGTCTTTGGGTTCACCTTAGGAAACATGAGTGGATGATGAGCTGCTACTGGACAGTGACATTCATCATCAAAGAGCTTCTGTGAACTACAGATTCTGGCCACGGATCCACACTTTATCAGGTTCTGCCAGAGAGGAGTTTGCTGGGAGTTTAGCAAACCCATGATCTGGGCATTGTTAGCACCATGAATTATTGTTTGAGCTAAAGAGAAAGGCTTAAATACATAGAAATATGACAAACTAGCATTACTAGCTGGCTAAAATACAACACTTACCTGTTTTCACCATGGTGGGTCTTGAGGGTACAAAGACCAGAGTGGATGGATAGATCACCCCCTTCTTTGGCTTACCAACTGACACATAAAACCAAGTATCATAAATCCAACATAAGAGTTAGGCAATGTGAGAAAGTAGTTTCTTATTAAATAAGTGTGTCTTAATACTTTCTTTGCATGTTTCTCATTTCATTTTGATTGCTATATTCTTACATGTACTAGTGGTTTTCTCAGAGTAAAGTCCACTCTACCTGAGACAGAAAACGATTCTCTCCAGTTGGGCAAGGACAGAGAGCGGACGCCATTAGCAAAGCTGCCCTTGTAGGTCGCCTGTCCTGCCATCTTCATCACAATTACCTTTCCTCCAGAGTTATTGATGACTCCACTGAAAACAACGTAAACAGCAGAACACCATGCATGTGAAATCTGTGAGATCTAGTGTCTTTGGTAGCTTTTAGAGTGTAGAGCGAATATCGAGGAAAAACACAAAATTGAATGTACAGCTAATGCTATGCAAATGCTGTGCATTTACTGAATTAGACATGCAATTCAACTGAGATTTTGTAACTTCAATTTGACTGAGATCCAATGGCAAAGAGGGCTTGATCACTTCTGGAGATAATCCAAACTCAATGTTCACTATATTGCCAAAAGTATTCGGATGCCCATCCAAATCCCTGAATTCAGGTGTTCAATCCCTTCATGGCCACAGGTGTATAAATCAAGCACTAGGCATGCAGACGCTTCTACAAACATTTGTGAAAGAATGGGTCGCTCTCAGGAGCTCAGTGAACTCAAGCGTGGTACCGTGATAGGTTGCCACCTGTGCAATAAGTCCATTCCTGACATTTCCTCACTACTAAATATTCCACGCTCAACTGTTAGTGGGATTATAACAAAGAAGAAGCAATTGGGAACAACAGCAACTCACAGTGCGCAGAAGACGCCAACTGATGAGCTCAAGAACAGTGTGTAGAGAGCTTCATGGAATGGGTTTCCATGGCCGAGCAGCTCATCCAAGCCTTACATCACCAAGAGCAATGCAAAGCGTGGGATGCAGTGGGGTAAAGCATGCCACCACTGGACTCTAGAGCAGTGAGACATGTTCTCTGGAGTGACCAATCACGCTTCTCTGTCTGCAATCCCATGGACGAGTCTGGGTTTGGCGGTTGCCAGGGGAACGGGACTTGCCTGACTGCATTGCCAAGTGTAAAGTTTGGTGGAGGGGGGATTATGGGGTGGGGTTGCTTTTCAGGGGTTGGGCTTGGCCCCTTAGTTCCAGTGAAAGGAACTCTTAATGCTTCAGCATACCAAGACATTTTGGACAATTTCATGCTTCCAAATTTGTGAGAACAGTTTGGGGATGGCCCCTTCCTGTCCCAACATGACTGCGCTCCAGTGCACAAAGCGTCGGTCCATAAAGACATGGATGAGCGAGTTTGGTGTGGAGGAACTTGACTGGCCTGCACAGAGTCCTGACCTCATCCCGATAGAACACCTTTGGGATGAATTAAAGCGGAGACTTCTCATCCAACATCAGTGCCTGACCTCACAAATGCGCTTCTAGAAGAATAGTAAAAAATTCCCATAAACACTCCTAAACCTTGTGGAAAGCCTTCCCAGAAGAGTTGAAGCTGTTATAGCTGCAAAGGGTGGGCCAACTCCATATTAAACCCTACGGATTAAGAAAGGGATGGCATTAAAGTTCATGTGCATGTAAAGGCGTCCCACAACTTTTGCCAATATAGTGTCTGCCTTTTACTGACTGCATAGTGCTGTGTTGCAAAATGTTGTCCAATTCTGACCAAATTATAAGATGAACAGGAGATCAAGGAGAGAGCGGGAATGAGTCTAGGACATGATGAGGACCAGAAACCCACGTGCACTAAACAATTCACCACAGCAACTGATAAGAAACTAACACAACCTCACCAGACAACATTATCTGTTAAAGAGGCACACACAGCATTTTGTGCAACCTGATCTACCCGTGCAATTCTGCTCATTTATCAAGTTTCATCATAGTGTCAGAACTTGGCCACTGAGGTCATAATCTAAATTATAGTATTCTGTACCTCTCAGGATGTTGTGACTGCACTCAACAACCATGAGCCCCTCTAAACAGGATCAGATGCTACCAGATGCTCACAAAGCAGGGAAAGCATTAAGCGATCTCTAAAGACGTCTCTCTGCTTGACGTAGAGCCTTAGCCTCATATACAGGGCTTCCACACTTTTTGACCAAAGAAAGACTGTGAAAAATCTCAGATAAAACTGCTCTGTCATGTTCTGACAGGTAAGAAATGTTGATTATTCCCCATATTCTCCATTGTTGCGGCTCCTCTCTTCCCAGTCTGTCAGTAACACTCTGTTTAGTTCCTGGAGCAGTGTGTTGTGATTGGTGTTTGGGAATTGTCCCGCCCTTTACCATAACACACTACTAACTAACTCAACCAGGCCCGCCCCTTTATTCTGCGTATGAATTATTAAAATGAGGAATATTGTGACGTGTTGGTTCCTGGAAGAAAACTCAAGACTACAATGGAGGCGTTTCAGGAGTTCAGGAACACTGACACTGAGAGAGAGAAGAACTCCTGCTTAAACAGAAACATTAGACACTAAAGAAAGATGAACATGGGATACACCATAGAACTCCTTTAAAGCACTTTTATTATTAAAATAGCCATGAAAACTTCTTACTTACCTGTGAATCGCAGCATTGCAGATACTGGATATGGAGGCAAATACAGCCGTCCCATAGACCTTCTCCTTGCTCTCCCTGCATTTAGCTGGACACTTAACAATAAACTCTGGGAGATGGATCTTCCCAGCCCGCATATCACATTCAATTGCTGGCACGACTGGAAAAGCAGAAGCAATGTCAGAAGATCATGTCTAGAGGTAAATGTGGCAAACATGCATTTACCTATTAGCATAGAAAAAATTCAAAAGTTGTCACTGTCACCCTTTCAAAAGCTACTAATATATACCATTTTAGGTACTAAGGTGTACATTTAAGATACTAATATGCACCGTTTAGGTGTAAATAAGGTACAAAGATGTACCTTTTGAAAGGTTACCACCCCAGTGACAGCTTTTGTACCTTTTTATCTGAGAGTGTACATATATTTTTTATATATGTTTTTTTTTTTTAACTACCTTGTTTTGGCTTTTTGTTCTTTCCATTTGGCTTTGCTCCACTGGAAGTCAGCAGAAATGCTAGGGACATAAAGAACATAATGCAAAAGCAAATTACGAAACACAACATAATCTAAGTTATTACATTCTCTGAAAGCAAATAAGACCATCATAAGACTATGCCTGGAGTAGATCCAGAACTCAAAGTATAACAGTAAAACTGTAAACCAAAATAGAGTGTAAGGGCTTTATCTTCCAAATACTCTTTCCTTCCATCTCTCTGATGTTGAACGGGCTGTAAATTCAGCTGGTGTTTTGTCTTGTGGACGTAAACATGTAAAATAGCTTATAGCAGCACAGAATCAAAAGAAGTGAATGACCAGATCATTACAGAGCTGATGTAAGTCTCTAAAATTACTGTTTATGAAAGTATATAAATACATATATAAAGCCTGTGTCAGATATATATTTAGGAGTGAAATCAGTGACAATAACAATAGATATGTTTTCAGAAGTACAAAAGTGTGTGTGTGTATAAAGAAGAACACCTACCGATAAAGACAGCAGTGAGAGTTGGTTTACTCATCTTGAGCTCCACCGCAGGAGTATAAATCCGCTCAGATGTTTTCGTCAGCCTCCGTATTGCTTCCTGTAATCCAGCAGAGGAAAGGCTTCGGAAACTTTAAAGACAAATACAAAAATGACGTGAATGAGTGCAAAGAAATCTGTTTTTGGTAACACTTTATAATAACGTTCAGTTATAAGTCACTTGAACTAATCATTTACAAAACATGACAATAAATTCAAAAATTATTAATAAGTGATATGCTAACATTTTATGACTGTTTTGTTGATTTAGTTATAAGTCATTTATAAATTATTAGTCAATACATTCATAAATTATTAATAAGTGGTATGCTATACCGCCGATATCCGTATATATAAGTGATGAATAGTTTACACTTTAGATTAGGGGATGCAGAAAGCTTTGTAAATGATTTATTCATGCGTTTACACATCATCTATAACAGGTGTTAAACACTTTGTAGTGTGTACTGCAGTGCTGACTGGTGAGGGTATAGACTGTCCTCTCTTACACTCATGTGCAGCTGATGTGATCTTCAGTGGAAGGTGGAACTGGTTCACATTATCAAAGATCAAAATATTTATCAAACCCACTGGAAGCCCCTGACTGTAAGCCATTTGTAAATGTTTATCCCCTTGAAAACTATAAATTACTCTTCTTAGCATTCTAAGCATCCTGCATGTTTGTGCTTTTGAACACCAGTTTATACTGATCATTTACTAATGGTCTATTTGTTCAAGATTAACCATTGTTTATTGAAATTATCCTAAAACAAGTTTGACATAAATACTTCAATGATTTATAAGTGATAACCATCTACTATTGATCTGTTTGGTTTATTTTATGATTGCACATTTGTATCATTAGCATACCACTTAGTTATATTTATATAATCATGTTTTGTAAATGATTCGTTCATCAATAACTAATAATTAATACATTACTTATAACTAAATTAACAAAAAGTTTAAACATTTTTAGCATATCACCTATTAATCATTTATGAACATATAGTCATGTTTTGTAAATGATTAGTTCATCATTAACTAATAACTTATAAGTGACTTATAACTGAATGTTATTATAAAGTGTTACCCTGTTTTTTAATCCACATCTATAGAGGCTATGTGCAAGTGGATCGATATGAAGTTTGGGTAAATGGATGAGAAGTAAAACTTTAGTAGAATAACTCCCTCCACAGATTTCACTGTGTCAAAAAATATGACCTACTCTCTTTAAAAGGTTAAATCCTTAGCAGAATGTTAAGATGGCTTTCTCTAAACCAGTAAACCAGTCTGGAAATACAGTGAAAGATAACTCATCAGACCATGTCATTTTGGGATCCAGAGTTTGTGCTGCATTCATGGTGTATTTTTGTGCTCTGGTCTTGGATACAACTGGTTTTTTAATGGCAGCCCTGCCAAAAACCCCGGCTTTATGAAGCCCTGTGGATATTTTGCGGCTGACAGTTGCTCAACACACATGCTGCCAACCTCATCAGGGCAACAAACACTGCAAAATCAGATCAGTCTTTTCTCATCTCAATGATAGCATTATCTCTGAACTCGACCCCACTGCCAGAGACATGGGCCTGTTTTACTAAAGGTTTGTGTAACGAGGTATGTTGCTATGGGAAGGAGGAGGCGGGAACCGGCGAACGTTCAACAAACTTTAATCTTAAAATAAACAAAATGAAAGTAAAAACGTCAGCCTCCTCACGGATGGCTGCTGCGCACACCCATGATAAAACTTAAACAAAACAACATAACGTCCAGGCCTGGTCCTCTCTTGTCCTTCACTGTCGTTGCTCCTCTTTTTATGCGTCCGAGCTCCTCCGTGAGACACGAGACCTGCTTGGTACATACCCCCATCACCCCTCGCAGGCCGGGGGGTACTCCCGAGAGTGCGCTCTACTCCCCCCCTCCCTCCGGGGGGGACAGATCACGGCGGCCGCGGCACCTGGGGGTAAGGACAGACGAGGTGAGAGAAAAGGAGCCGGAAGCATGAGGAGCGACAAAGACGAGAGAGTGGAGAGAGAAAAAAATAAATAAAAAAAAATTCCGGTTCCCGGACACACTGCCGCTCGGTCCTAAGCCAGCCGAGAGGATCTTCCTCGCGGTGCCATGTGATGGTACTGGACGCTCCTCGGTGCACGGCTCAATCCTCCTCTGCCGTTGGTGAGCCGTTCCAATCAAACAATTCTGCGATGCTGTTTGCGAATGTTCATTGGAACTATTTCTGGAAACACATACTCGTTAAACAATGCTAATAAGGATGGGACTTGCGACTGTATTTGTACGATGCTTTTGGGAAACACACCCCAGTAAAGGTGTCCTCGAAAGGGAGCCATTGTTATACAGATAGATACAACTTTATTGTCATTGCACAGTACAAGTATGTGGCGAGGTTGGCGAGCGAGAGACGTGGGAGGAGCGAGCGAGCATAAACAAAACACAAAGTAAAGTCCAGGCCTGGTCCTACCTCGTCCCTCACTGGTGTCGAAATGTACCATCAAATGTACCATAAGCATCTACCAGAAGTGCAAATAGTAGCATTTTCCTATTTAGCACCTAAACTCTGGAACAGCCTTCCTAGCATTTTTCGAGAAGCAGACACACTCTGTCAGTTTAAATCTAGACTAAAAACACATCTCTTTACTATGGCATACACACAGAACATTATCAATTTATATTATTTAAATCAGTTAAATGATTGTTAATCTGCATTAACTAGATCAGCTGGAACCGTGAACACTTCCCATAACACCTGATGTACTCGTTACATCATAAGAAGAATGGCATCTAATGTTAGTCTCTCTGTTTATCACGAGGTTTACTGCAGTCAGCCGGATCCAGGCCGTATCCAGACCTGCGCCTGGACACGACCACACGCAGCCCTGAAGAGTCAGCAGAGACCGTGTCAAATAGACTCTCCCCCGTGTAGGCCTAATCGACATGACAGCCTGGCACCCCGACTGAGCCTGGTTTCTCCCAAGGATTTTTTCTCCATTCTGTCACCTGATGGAGTTTTGGTTCCTTGCCACCATCGACTCTGTCACCTTTGGCTTTTGGCTTGCTCAGTTAGGGACACTAAATATACAACTATATTACGGATCTGCCTGTATTGACACTATATGACAATTGTACTGAGCTGGACAATGACATCACTGTTTTATCCAGAGCGGCTGTACAGCCGAAACAAATTATTATTTTTTTTTTCCTTTTATCACTGTAAAGCTGCTTTGAAACAACCTGTATTGTAAAAAGTGCTATATAATTAAAAGTGATTTGACTTCTCTACTGTGGTGAAGATGTTTCAATGCTGGTAGTTGAGTGCCAATGATGCATTGGGCAGTTTTCACGACCTTTTGCAGGACTTTCCTTTCACCTACCGTGCAGCTGCCACACCACACTGTAAGGAGAATTGCTCAATGACGCAATAAAAATTTGCGAGGATTTGTGGGGATTGATGGGCTTTCTTGAGTCTCCTTAGAAAGTACAGACGCTGATGCACCTTCCCAAACAGAATTGAAGTGTTCTTGCACTAAGACAGATCCTCAGATATGTGGAAACCTAGGAACTCGAAGCTGGAGACACGCTGCACTTCAGTCCCACTGATGTAGATAGGAGAGTGTCTACTATTACTATTAGCATCTACGTTAATAATAGTCTCTCTGTATATCCCGAGGTTTAACATAGTCAGCCGGATCCGGGCCGTATCCGGATCAGATGGTGGACCTGCGCCTAGACACGACCACAACGCTTCCCTGAAGAGTCTGCAGAGATTGTGTTAACTAGACTCTCCCTCAACAAACCCGTCTCCATACCAGCGTGATGAATCCGATCTTCAACCAAATGGATTAAATATTCTGAATACTCCGATCTAATCTGACTTCTGACCTGTAATGCTGCCTGAATCATAATCATACATTGTTCGTTTATTGGCCAGAGAACTGAGCGACTGAGTCTGGTTTCTCCCAAAGTTTTTTTCTCCATTCTGTCACCTGATGGAGTTTTGGTTCTTGCCACTGTCGCCTCTGGCTTGCTTAGTTGGGGACTGTGGCAAGGTTGGCGGACGAGAGACGTGGGAGGAGCGAGCGAGACCGGTGCGTGATTTAAGAATGACACCAGTGAAGGACGAGAGAGGACCAGGCCTGGACTTTTACGTTGTGTTTTGTTTGTTTTATTATGTTTGTGCGTGGCAGCCGTACGTGAGGGGCTGCCCACGTTACTTTCGTTTTGTTTATTTATTTATTAAAGTCTTGTAAATGTTCGCCGGTTCCCGCCTCCTTCCTCCTTATTCTACGAACTTTACTACATTGGTGCCGAAACCCGGGAGGAAGGAGGGACATGCTGTCAGACAGCCCCCGCTGCTGAGGGGGATCGCGGTGCTGAGGAGGTCGGGCAGCGCGGAAGAGAGAAAACCACAAGTGGCTGCCCGAGGCGGTGATGCTGGAGCGAATGAAGATCGGTGGGACGGAGAGCTTTCTGCCGTGTCCCTGGGTCAAGGTGGGGTGGCGGCCGTCCTAGAGGGAGCGGAGGAGTTGCCGGCGTTCGCCGTGGGCCGGAGCCTGCTGCCATTCGCCATGATGGGGAGGAGCAGGGAGCGCGGTCCTCGCTGCCGGCTGCCCTCAACCAGAGGAGCCACCGCCGGCCGACCAGGGGGTGGAGGAGGATCGAGCCGTATACCGAGCGTCCAGTACCATCGCATGGCACCGCGAGGAAGAGCCTCTTGGCTGGCTGAGGACCGAGCGACAGTGTGTCCGGGAACCGGACCAGAATTTTTTCCCCTTCCTCTCTCTCGTCCTGTTGCTCTCTGTGTCTCCGTCTCCCGTTTCTCTCGTCTCGTCTGTCCATACCCCAGAAGTGAATATTGGCCGCCGTCTCGGGTGTACCCATGGCCTGCGAGGGGCAATAGGGGTATGTGGCGAGGTTGGCGAGGTTGGCGAGCATGAGACGTGGGAGGAGCGTGAGAATGAGCGTCACCTGCGAGGCACACCGGTCTCGAGTCCTCTCATGAGGGAGCTCGGAGGCATATAAGGACGAGCAACACCAGTGAAGGACGAGAGAGGACCAGGCCTGGAATTTTACGTTGTGTTTTGTTTTTTTATTATGTGTGTGCGTGGCAGCCGTGGCAGCATGGTGTTCCACCAACAACCTTACTCTCAATGCTGGGAAAACCAAAGAGCTTATTGTGGAAAACCTTTATTTATATAGCGCTTTTTACAACGCAGATTGTTTCAAAGCAGCTTTACAGTGATAACAGGAAAATAATGCAACAGAGATTGTTTTGGCTGTACAGCAGATGTAGAAGAAAGTAATTTTAAGCCAGCTTAAGTAAGTTCAGTGATGGTTCATTTGGTTGACCTGTATTCACAATGAGAGTTGAGGACATGTGACTGCCCAACCTCACAGACTGGGGTCGATTAGTAAGAAAATCCAGAATCCATCTGCATTAAGGTGCAGATACCCAAGTCCTTGAGCTTGATGATCAGTTTAGTAGGGATGACAGTGTTAAATGCAGAACTAAAATCAATGAACAGCATCCATATGTATGTATTATTATTATCCAAGTGTGTGAGGGCTGAATGAAGAGCAGTAAAGATGGCTCTGTCGAAGATCCTCTGTTGACCTATTCGGGTGATATGGTATGGGTCCAATGTAGATGGTAAACCTGATATGAATTGACTCAAAGCACTTCATAATGGGGGTAAGTGCAGCAAGGTGGAAATCGTTCAGGCACTCTGCCATAGAGAGTGATGATAGCTGCCTTCAGACATGTGGGAACAGTGGCCTGTGCCAGTGACAGGTTAAAGATGTCAGTAAAGACCAGTTGTTCAGCACATGCCTTATGTGCATCCACTCTGCTTAGTGCTGAATGCACATCTGTTGAGGAGAGTGAGAAGTGATGGTCAACAGTGGAGACGTCAGCATTTGTCCAAAGCGAGCATAAAAATGGTTGAGCTCATCAGGCTGCTGGTTAGATGAGTCAATTTTGTTGGTTTGTAATCGGTAAGGGTCTGGATGAAATTGTTGTGGAAGTGCTCCTCAATACGTGGCCTGCGAGGCAAACATACTCCAGTCTGTGTCTTGAAACTTGTGCTGTAATGAAGAAATGGCCATGCCTTCACTGTTCCCAGTGATGATGGTTTCACACGTATGATGAGTAGCATGTATTTGGGTAGCATGAACAAAGAAAGGTGATCAGACGAACCCAAATGGGGAAGGAGAATGGCCTTGTATTCCTCAGCAATGTATACCTGGTCCAGTGTGTTGTCATCTCTGGTAGAACAGGAGACATGCTGGTAAAATTTTTGAAGTCTCCAGCAACAATAAAAGCTCCTTCGAGATATGCAGACTGTTTCCTAATAGCTGCATGCAATTTTCCCAAAGCTAGTTTAGCATTAGCGGCTGGAGGAATGTGAACTGCAGTCACAACAATAACTGAGAATTCTCTCTGTATGTTGAAGGGCCTGATCATCAAATACTCTAGATCATATATGGACTATACTTTGAAAGGCTATATTTTCAGCTTTACACATAGGCTAGTATTTGTGTCAAAAAACGTATACTTTGGGCTTTACAATATGACCTATAACAATATGTGCCAGCCCGTCCGATTCAACGTGAGGACACCACATCACATTTCAATTATAGTCATTTCATTTCACTTTTTGAATACTTTCTTAATTTTTATTTGAAATAAAAGCCTCTTCAAGCTGATATGCTATGGGGAAAGGGAGTGTATAAACCTTACCATGCACATATCAGGATTTATAATGCATGCAGCGTTCAAACTCTTTTACAAGTGTGATCAAACTGATACACTTCTTTCCATTTACACTCATTTAGATTAAATATGCCACTCTTAGAATTAAGCACACAAATGACATGAAATCATAATTCAAAACATTTATATGAATTTAAGCTGTCAATAGAAATATCAGTAGGTAACAAATGAGCTGGAACACTTTTCCCATGACATGCTACATTTGAATGTTTTAATGACAGTGAGGATTTGTTTGTATTGAATTGTGTTGTAAAATGCAGAAATCACATTCTGAGAGCAAAGAATATATTTTCACATGAATAATGATCAGTGATTTGCACTTGACTCTGTAGTCGAGCAGGCTATTGGCTGGTTTTGTTACGAACTGCTCCGAGACTTGGGTTGAAGATCCAAATGCAGCTTTATTGGGACAATCCAGACGCATAATCCATATAACAGGCAAAAGGTCAAACACACGGGCAAACAATCCAAATGAGCAACAAGGCAGAAAACACAGGCAAAAGTAATCCAGAATACAGGCAGAGAACCAAGACACAGGAGACCAGGATAACACTCAGAAATGCAGTGTAACAACATACAAGACTTCGCAAATAATGATTGAAAACACAGGGCTTACATAGGCAGGAGTAAACGAGATAATAGCACCCAGGTGAAATGAATCAGACCATGGGAACTCCAGCTGGTGGTTGTGACAGGTTTATATAGAGTTGAATTGGTCTGCCAGCGATTTGATTTCGCCCTGCAGCTCAGGTTGGAAACCTGTACATTAATTTATACTGCCTCTGTTACACATTTGCAGGAACCAATCACAGACTGGCTTATCCACCTGGCGCGCTATTGGCGGGTTTAACACAATGACGGATAGAGCAGTGATGGGTCATTGCCCGTTGATCATGCCTCTTGTGGTCTGATTGGTTGAATGACTATCCAATTGCGTACAAAATACAGAGCAGACTCCCCAGACCAATGTTCAATCTTAAAAGACTGAGCTTGGTCTGGTGATAGCCAGACAAGCTGCACGCAGTAGCTTACTGTACACTGCACATCCCATCTTAACTGCAATGATTGTTAAATGCTGTAGTATTTAAAGACCAAGGGTTTCTGTGTATCTGCTTACCCTGCATAACCAGCTGAGAACTAACGCTTTGGGATGTCCTAAAAATTAGGCTTCTACTTATAACCTACAGTATATTTTTACACTTCTTGAAGTGACCCAGCTGCACCACTGTCCCCACCACTGCTGGCACCCAAAGGCCTTTCTGGCCCCAAAACAGACCAAGTCTGGCTCCATTAACCACCTCAATGGCACCAACAGTTGCATTTACAGTTGTGATTTAGGTACTTGTTGAACTCAGGTTGAACTCGTGTTTCATGTCGTGTTTTAGTTCACCCCAGGCGCTTTAGCACATATAGTTTTATTTTTTCTGTAGCTGTAATCATTCAGTGCAATCATAACACACGGATTAGGGAGGAATTTGGAGATCAATGAGCTTCAGCTCTTCTTCTTAAAGCCCAAATTAATGACCATATGGAGTCCACACATGAAAGAAAAGCTGTGACACATTCAAGCATCATAAAAGGAAACTATACACATTATTCATCCATCCATTCTCAGAAGCATTTTCCTCTCTAGGGACACTGGAGTCTATCCCAGCACCTCACCTGCACTAAACTTCCAATATTGTGGGAATAAAAGAGCTCATCATCATGACACCAGTGCAGCTGAATTACACCACCACAGTAAAGACAGAAACATTTCTTTTTTGAATCACAAGACCGAACACAGCTAATGTTCAGATAAGTGGCAGCCGGTGCCTGGAGCTGAAAAATCTCCTGAACAATCATGTGTTGAAACAGTCTAATATCCCATAATCCCCATCTAACTGAAACTCATTCGCCTAAGCATTACTGCAGCAAAAGCAGACCAGCAAAAAGAATAAAAATACATTGATCCCACTTTATATTGTGTCATTAACATTCAAATTAATAATTTTATACAGTTAGCCAACTATGCTCGCAAGTTCCGTCCTTGCCAACATAGTTCAACAATTCTGTTTCCCGAAAAAATAGTTTAAGAGTTATTGCTCCTCCACCTGCGTGTGACATCATTAATGACAGTCCTGTATTGTTGAACCAATGTGGTTCAAATGACGAGGTGCAAACGTGTACTATAGTTTCGAGAAACAGTCGTGACTTGTTGGTTAGTTTCTCCAACGATGCATTGTACTATGGTAGTTAATCAGCGAGTTACGTTATTGTACAGGAAACACACCGCTTGACAAAACCTTTACAATCTAGGGTTGCTAGGGAGTTGCTATGAGGCTGCTCTGCACATCCTGAAGTTTAAGTTGTTTACATCCTGCTTATGGATGTCAAATTAAATTAGGGGGAGGGACAAAAAATGATATAGACCTAAGTTTAGTCACATACCCATCTTTGAAGACTACATTTTAAATCTACTCAAGCAAAAAGATTATTTTTATCAACTTTTTAGAAGTTCACAACCATATATATATATATACACATGCACTGCCCGGCCAAAAAAAGTTGCTGTTTGGATATAATTAGGCAAATGCTTAATCAATAATTGCATCATTATTGCAGTGATTATTATGTTTCTAGAATGTTTGGCAACAGTTCTTCTAACCCTAATTGATGGAGCAAACATGTGGACGTTTAATGACCGTTGAGAAGACATCCCGTCCCGTCATGGTTGAAAAATAGTTCCAAAATGAAAGATGAACGGCCGTATCTGAATGCATTTTTAGGAAATGTGCTGTGTCACATATTTTGACAGCTTTATGCCGTCCTACCATGATTATTTATAGTTTGCTGGGTTTTCATTTCTTAAACATGCACCTCTTGATGGAAATAAATGTTGTGATGTTCTTTCCATCAAGAGGTGCATCAACTTTTGGTCAAGCTCTTGTATGGCCAATGCACGAGTCCAGCACTCTGTAAAGTCTCCTCCAGCACATCCCAAAGACTTTCCGTGAATTTAAGCTCTGGACTCAGAGGTGATTCTTGATTCTTCATGCTCCTCCCAACCATTCTTACACAGTTTGAGCTGATGAATCTTGACATTGTCATCCTGGAATATGGCCATGATGTGTCTTCCTGCATGGTTGTTTAAGAAATGAAAAGCTACACACTCCATAAATTAGGATTAGAAGAACTGTTGCCAAACATATAACATGCTAGAAACATAATAATCACTGCAATAATGAGCCAATCATTGACTGTTAAGCATGCCATATTTAAATCCAAACAGCGACTTTTTTTGGCTGGGCTGTATATATGACCTCATAGCTTATAGATGTCTTTAAAACTCCACTGTAAACTACAGTCTTGATTCTTTAACAAATTAAATACATTTATAGAAGTCATATGGGAATAATAAATGCTGACACACATCATCCAGGCACTGTTCGGACAGCTGTGAGCCGCAGAACAAAGAGCAGCAGGAGAAACACAGCAGTCCTCAAAGAGCAGACATGTCTCTACAGAGCTTCCCTTCACATCTCCACACACACACACACACACACACCCCATTCACTCAATACAAGCCTGATCAAGCTCACAGCGATTCCTCACATACTGCTGCTGTAAACACTGACACATGCGCGGATGAGAATACATCTGGACTGTTCTTCTGATGGCTTTAGGCTGCAGGTTCAGCTCGTCTGTCTGAGAGTGAACGCATACGTGCCCAAATAAACACTGAACCCGTGCATTCCCTACAGCACATGCATGTAGTCTCTATATCTACTTAAAAAAAAAGCATCAGGTTAAATCCTGGGTCCAGAGCCATCTTTAAAGCCGCAGGTAATTCAAACAAATATAAACGTTTTTCCTTTTTTCCTCGGAGAAACGGAATCCACATGAAAGTGAGTGAAATGAGGGAGATCTTACCTTTACAGCTGCTCGGCTGGCGCGCACAGACGCGGTGAAACTCCAAGCGCGCGCGCTGCTGCGACCTGTCAGTGTGTGTGTGTGTGTGTGTGTGTGTGTGTGTGATGCTGGAGGGGGGAAAGTCACTGCCTCCTTCAGTCCCACCCTAAACACACGCGCAGCTGTGAACAGTCATCAAGGTCACGACCAAAGCTCTCCATCTATAATATACAGTATGAGTCATTCAGAAAACCAGCATTTGCTGGCCATTCAGAACTTATACACAAAAACGATTTATTGAATACATTCCATTTTTATGACACAAATATGTTCTAAAAAAGTTGCTAACATTTCCATAAAGTTATGAAAACATTATTTCTGAATGTTCTCTGAATAGTTTTTAAAAATGTTTTTTTTATTGGTTATTGAATGTTAGCAGAACGTTCCATTTTACCAGTCTTCAAACATTAGGCAAGGCAATGCAAGTTTATTTATATAGCACATTTCATACACAATGGTAATTCAAAGTGCTTTACATAGAAAAGGTATTAAAATAATGATAAAATAATCACAAAATATGCATAAGAATTAAAAATAACAATCCCCTGTCTGAATGAAAGAGTCAGAGAGCTTCGGTTCATGGGACACACTAGCAGCTCCCGGCTTCCTAATGACCTTCTGCCCTTCAACAGGGAGGAGTTTTCCCGACACCTTCCAGTGCCCCTCCGACCCCAGTCCTCACCCACCGTCTGCCTGTGGTTATGGGAACGCTACTTTCGAATGTTCGCTGAACGTTCTGAAACAAGTAATAACATTTAAAAAAAATGTTAGATGAACATTTTGAGAACATCATTAAAGACCAGATAACTCTGTCTATTAACATCGACAGCCATTCAACAAGCCTGTTCCCACTGCCAAGGACGCTGAAAAAGTAAGATTTACTTCATTTTTCTTTGGCAGGTTTTTGCACGCATATTCCACATGTGGAATTAAGTAAACTCTACTTAACTAAGTTAAGTAAAATTAACAAAGAATATAAGTAACTTAAACTTTATAAAGGATTGAGTAATTTGTACTTAGTTGAAGTTTCCTTTGCAATACCTTTTACTCAAAATGTTTTAATTTTGAATTAAACCACACTTTTAAAGTGTGTGCTTCACCTAGAAATATCTAAGAACACAATAGATATTGTGCAGACTCCATACCTACACATCAGAAGTGAAGCGGCACCTGAACACAGAGACTCAATACTTGCTACAACACACAGTGACGGTAACATTTGTTGGATCGTTTTTGAGTATGAATGTGTCATTTTGAGTAAAAAATGAACTCCAAATGTCACAAAACGGCAAGTTACTAAACTGAACAACAAAAGCAATGATAAATCAGTGTGAATACAGCTGGAAAACAGTGGAAAATCAACCTCCTTAATTATTCAAACCCCAGTGCATGATGGGAACACCAGTATCAGAAAAGTTGAGTAGTTTTACTTAATTTTATAATGCTGATATTTACGTTAGTTCTTGCCTGAACTAACTTGTTTTTTCTGTAGTATTTACTTCACCACAAAATCATTTTTATCAGTGAATATGATATAATTTCCTGATGCTAATTTTCCCTTGCCTTCACGTCATTGAAAGCATTGGGACGAACAGTGTCACTTTCAGCACTTTTATCATATAGTCTTGAATATGCAGCATTTATCAGTCGCCTTAGGAGTGAGAACAGATTGAAAATATGGACTGTTGACTCCTCAGCAGTTTAATCAAAACCCGCCAAACTGTCTAGAGGATTATAGCGTTATCTGTTGCCTGTGTTTTTTTTATTTTTATAATTCTGTCTGGAAACAAAGTTGAGTTTATAATAAGGTGACCATACATCCTATCTTTCCCCAACTTTTACTCCCTTGTGTTTCTCTCTGTCTAACTGTCCCGATAGCCTAAAGAAGTGCTTTAAAAATCTGCTAGCGAATACATCCAGCTCTTTTATTTCCGTCTTCTTGGACAACCCCAGTGTGAGAGAGATACACAGTGTAGAGTAAAGACTGAGCGCAGGGTCCATGGTACAGTTATTTCTGTGGTATCTGGAGCTGCAGGGATGCTGTCATCACACAGCGGTGATTTATCCAGTTGGCGATTGGCTCTTCTAATTGGAAGGTAAAGCTTACTTTCCTAGAGCTGTCCAGTTTCTCATATTCATTTTAATAGCAGTTTATAACCGTCTCGGCTATATATGCAGCCTCACATAATCAAGTCAAGTCACCTTTATAAGGTCACTTATTATATATCATTTATATAGCGCTTTATATAATACAGATTGTTTCAAGTCAGCTACAGGGATAAACACAAAAATAAGGATGCACACAGAATTCAATTCTACAGTAAAGCACCTCTAAAAGTTCTGTGTAAAGCTCATAAAATATTAAATGAGTACAACTCATCTATAAAGCAGCATGTCATTGCCCAGCACAATTCATTTCTCATCCAATATGGTCAATACGGTCAAATTAATAATGGTCACCGTTGGGTTCAGATGAAGAAAAAGATTCAAACTGGTTTCTACAAACAAAAGGTTCTTTAATAAAACAAACATAGGTAAATCCAATGCAGGAAGGCAGCGTAACAACATGTAGCAAACATACACAAACAATACCAGACACTGAAGTGAGGACAAAGAGGAACTTAAATACACAATGATGATGAGACGATGACAAACAGCTGTGATGGCAGTTCTCCTCAGTTCTCCAACATGGTGTGGTTTAATTCCAGGCTGCATTACAAATCAGATTGTGGATTGGTATCATTCAGAATATTTCATCCAGCTCCTTCTGCTTGAAGATTGGGGTACATCACACCTGCATCTGGTGGGAGGAGCCAAAGCTGGCCATAGAGTCTGTGCAGAGGATTTGTCTGGTTCTCATTTTCCGATGATTTTTCATGTCGATGCAGTCTTCACAGGGGATCTGTCTCTAGGGCTCGTCGACACTGTAAATTCTAACAAGTTCAGTTTACTTAAAAAAAATTTGGAAACCAATTGCCTTATTTTTGCAAAGCAAACTTAAAGGGAAAACGGAAGTTAATTTAATAATCAGCTAAAAGTAAAGAAAGCTAACACCTCCCAAGTAAAGTAAGTAATAAATATCAAGTTAGTTTAATGCCAATTCTAATTAACATACTCTAGAATATTTACTTATCTTACTTAAGATTTAATAGTAAGATTACTTGAGTAATTCCATTTAACTAACAGTGTGCATGTCTGCAAACATCTTAAATACTATTAATCTCAACATAGTTAACGTTAATCATGTCATTTTCAGCTATGGCGACTTAAAAAACTATGTGCAATCGGTTTCCACATTTTCTTCAAGTAAAGTGAACATATTTTTAGTAGTTCAACTAGCATTGAATGCACTTAACACAAGTTAGTTGTCATGTTATCCACTGCCAGGGCTGTTGTGGTCATCCAGGTGAAGGTCCAGATATGGACCAGATTCGGCTGACTACAGTAACCTTGTAACCTAATAAAATGGCATTCTTCTTATGACATAGCAAGTACATTGGGCGTTTTAGGAAGTGCTCCCGGTTCTGGTTGACCTAATTTATGCAGCTTAATCCTTTAACGGATTTGAGTTATAGAAATGTGATAATGTGTTATGTGTATGTTAGATTAAAGAAAGGTCTTTAATCTAGATAGTGTGTCAGCCTCCCAAACAAGGCTAGGAATACTGTTCCAGAGTTTGGGTGGTAAATAGGAAAAGGATCGACTGCCTGCAGTTATTCCAGTAATACTTATTCTAGTAATTCTATTTAATATTATCAACTGGCCAAAATTTTTGACTGCAATAAACGTGAAGCACTATAATGAGATAAGAACTTGCTCAGGTACTCAGGAGATAATCCATTTAAAACTGTAAGCAATCAGCCAGATTTTAAAATGTATGCATTGTTCAATAGGGACCTAATGCAGTGTTGACAGAACCGGGCTAATATGGTCATACTTCCTGGTTCAAGTAAGAACTCGAGCTGCTGCATTTTCTACCAACTGGAGTTTGTTTATTAAGCGTGTAGGGCAACCACCCAGTAGAAACCTCTTATTTAGGTTAGGTTTAATATATTCGGTTTAGGTTTAA
This sequence comes from Rhinogobio ventralis, assembly GCA_039654625.1. Classification (NCBI taxonomy): domain Eukaryota; kingdom Metazoa; phylum Chordata; class Actinopteri; order Cypriniformes; family Gobionidae; genus Rhinogobio; species Rhinogobio ventralis. Next base: position 530,016 of record CM077204.1, read on the forward strand.
TAACAGCCAGCATAAACTTTTTTGGCACATATTTTAATGACAATGATGAATTAATAATATTAAGAAGAGGATCTATGACTTCTGGAAGCATCTCCTTTAGTAGCTTAGTCAGTATGGGGTCTAACATACATGTTGTTGATTTAGATGATTTAACAAATTTAGACAATTCTTCCTTTCCTATAGCAAAAAATGAATCAAATTGTTCCTATAGCAGGCATCTGATGTTATACTGTAGTAGACAGTTGCATGGTTATAGTTTTCTCTCTAATAGTATCAATCTTGCAAGCAAAGAAATTCATACAGTAAGCAAAGTAAGCAGATTTATCATTTTAAGGCCTTTCTGTATGCAGTAACACTGTCCTTCCACGCAATGCAAAATACCTCTAGTTTTGTTTTCTTCCAGATGCGCTAAATGTGCTTGTTATACCATGGCGTTGGACTATTTTCTTTAATCTTCTTTAAGTGCAAAGGAGCAACTGTGTCTAGAAAAGAGAGAGTCAGTAGTTTCTGTTGTTTTTTTCATTGTCTACATGGATATTAAAATCACCAACAATTAGGACTTTATCTGCAGCCAGTACTAACTCTGATAGAAAATCAGCAAATTCTCTGGTGTGTATTGTGCCCTGGTGGCCTATATACAGTAGCCAACACAAATGTCAAACGGGATTTATCACTTACACTACATAACGTTACATAAAGCAGCAACAATTCAAAGGAATTATATTTGAAACTAGACTTCTGAGTAATACTGAAGATATTATTATAAATTACAGCAACACCTCCCCCTTTACCTTTCAGACGCGGCTCGTATTTATAACAATAATCTTGGGGGGTGGACTCATTTAAAGTAATGTAATCGTCAGGTTTTAGCCAGGTGTCTGTCAAACAGAACATGTCTAGGTTATGATCTGTAATTATATTATTTACAAAAAGTGATTCGGATTTATCTGACTTCTGTGACGTGAGACAGCTAGCAGGCGGTCAGTTTAGCCAGTCTGTCTCCTTCCTGACCTGGGCCCCAGTTAGTCAAGGTTCAACTCTAAGACTATGTGCCATATTAGAGAAGAGTGGCACCACCCCAGGAGGGATGAAGAAAGGCCAGGACGCAGGCCCATGGCAGAGTCATGGGAGGAGCTATGGTGGAGGCTTGACAGGTGTATCCAGGGCGACGAGTGACTGAGATGGAGCTGATGGTAGTGGAGACCCGGGCAAAGCTGAAGAATTGATGGGACCGGGTGACATCGAAGCAACCGGGGTGGAGCCAGGGCGCTGGAGGGCTGAGGCGAAGGTGTAGTGACTGAGGACCAAGGCGACTGGAGGGAAGGAATAGCCTGCCGGAGCCATAGGGGTGGAGGGATGAGACGCAGCCGAAGGCACAGAAATCCGTGGAAATGGTAGAGGGACAACTGACCAAGGCAAAGCTGGAGGGACTAGGAGGCCTGGTGGAGTCGTAGGGATGACGGTCCCGGAAGGAGCCGAGGGGGCGAGGAGCCAAAGCAGAGCCGACTGCTCAACAGGCCGAGGTGGAGTCACGGGCCTGGAGGATCTGGGCGGAGCTGTGCGGTCGACTCTCCAGGGCTAAATTTATTAATCAATGAAATTCAATTTCTACACATACCAATATTTTTATTTCAAGTTGTAAAAATGAACATAAGGTAGTGTATTCTGAACAAACATGCATTAACTATAAAGTACATAAATCTACGAAATGTTAAAAAAATATTGTGATATAGTGAAACAGCTTCTAGAACAAGAACAAATGTAGGGCTCGTCATCAGAGAAGAGAAGAGATGTCGCTGTGAGAGGGAGGGAAAGTTATTCTGATTCAAGATAACCAGGAACATGAATTTAAAACAATAATAATGATGTGCATTGATAAATCATTTATAATAAACACTGCAATATTCCATAAAAAACAAGAGTTGCCCATTTTGAGTTCATGGTGACTTTAACTCAAAATCAACCAATTAAAATTGGATCAGGACAATTAGACAGTTCATGAGGACAAACAAATAGTTTACTGGATAAATATGCTTTTACCTACATGTTTGCAAAACACCAACAACGTACAGTCGCTGCAGTATCCAGCTGAAATGAACACTAGTGGGAGTCAAACACCAACAACGTTTATTTTTTTTTTATTTGCAAGATTGGTCCTCATAGCAGACAGATAGCTGTTATTTTAATTCAACATCAAGTTTTTCTTCCAGAAAAAGAATTACACATCCAAACCTAACTAACCTTTCTTGATCTGTTCTTTCTGAGTATTCTCTATTATTGGGTGTGTTTTGAAGCATGCATTAGACAGCACGAATCTGGCCAAATCAGAAGCACACTGTTATAATTTCAGTAACACAATAAGGTCCATTAGTTAAAGGGGTCATGAACTGGGGTGCACTTATAATGTTAGAATGCTTTTTACATCAAAAATTGTCATAATTTATAAATAAAAGGCATTTTTCCTACCCTGATTTTAGCCTTCTGCTCTGAACGCTCTGTTTTAAGGGGCGTGTCCGCTGGGAGACTTCAGTGTAAACGCCCACTGCTGTGATTGGCTAACGTCTTTGCATTTGAAATAGTATTACGCCCACTTTTAGCTCGTTTTTACAATTACATCTCATGGTTAACTAATCGTGAAAAGTGTTGCATTACATTTAGATCTATGGCATTATATTTAGATGGTGGCATGAAAGGTTGCAGTGATGATCACTGTAGCCGATCACACACATGTTGAGCTCATGAAAGCAGTGCAATCGCTGGGCGGGGCTAAACAGGCAGTGATGAAGTAGGCGTCGATCTTCTTCTGCAGAGGCGGTGCTTGCCTCCCTTTGACGTCATAGATCCCCACTTTGAAAAACCTGTCGTTTGCTGAGCCTGGTGTCTATAAAAGCTTTTATTGGACTAACAAGGAAGTTTTCAGCTCTGAAACTTACAGGATATTCTTATATTACCATGAACTTTTATATATCAAAAGCTCAAGGGAAAGTTGATTTCTCAATTCATCACCCCTTTAACTTGAATGCAATATCTAACATTAACTCACAATGAGAAATATATATAGCCTACAGTATTTATTAATCTTTCTTGATGTTAGTTAATAAAATTACAACTGTCAGTTCATGTCAGCTCAGGTCCATTAAATAATATTAACAAATGCAAATGTTGATTTCAATAATGCAGAAATCTTTTTTTATTGTTAGTTTTATTGTTAGTTCAACAAATGGAACATACGTGTAAAGTGTTACCATCATTTATTATGCCTCACTAATGTTTTAAAGGTGTACTGACACCACAGTGTTTTCCACGGCACATCAGTCATTATATAGTGCAGTCTGTCTCCATGCATGTCCTCAAAAAACCCCATTAAACAGGAGTCACTGCTTCACTGATGTAATGATTATTATTGCATTGCTGTTGTATAAAATTAAAATTTCAAGCAGTTGACAACGTTCAGGAAATTGCACAGGGGAAATACACTCACCTAAAGGATTATTAGGAACACCATACTAATACTGTGTTTGACCCCCTTTCGCCTTCAGAACTGCCTTAATTCTACGTGGCATTGATTCAACAAGGTGCTGAAAGCATTCTTTAGAAATGTTGGCCCATATTGATAGGATAGCATCTTGCAGTTGATGGAGATTTGTGGGATGCACATCCAGGGCACGAAGCTCCCGTTCCACCACATCCCAAAGATGCTCTATTGGTTGAGATCTGGTGACTGTGGGGGCCATTTTAGTACAGCGAACTCATTGTCATGTTCAAGAAACCAATTTGAAATGATTCGAGCTTTGTGACATGGTGCATTATCCTGCTGGAAGTAGCCATCAGAGGATGGGTACATGGTGGTCATAAAGGGATGGACATGGTCAGAAACAATGCTCAGGTAGGCCGTGGCATTTAAACCATGCCCAATTGGCACTAAGGGGCCTAAAGTGTGCCAAGAAAACATCCCCCACACCATTACACCACCACCACCAGCCTGCACAGTGGTAACAAGGCATGATGGATCCATGTTCTCATTCTGTTTACGCCAAATTCTGACTCTACCATCTGAATGTCTCAACAGAAATCCAGACTCATCAGACCAGGCAACATTTTTCCAGTCTTCAACTGTCCAATTTTGGTGAGCTCGTGCAAATTGTAGCCTCTTTTTCCTATTTGTAGTGGAGATGAGTGGTACCCGGTGGGGTCTTCTGCTGTTGTAGCCCATCCGCCTCAAGGTTGTGCGTGTTGTGGCTTCACAAATGTTTTGCTGCATACCTCGGTTGTAACGAGTGGTTATTTCAGTCAAAGTTGCTCTTCTATCAGCTTGAATCAGTCGGCCCATTCTCCTCTGACCTCTAGCATCAACAAGGCATTTTCGCCCACAGGACTGCCGCATACTGGATGTTTTTCCCTTTTCACACCATTCTTTGTAAACTCTAGAAATGGTTGTGCGTGAAAATCCCAGTAACTGAGCAGATTGTGAAATACTCAGACCGGCCCGTCTGGCACCAACAACCATGCCACGCTCAAAACTGCTTAAATCACCTTTCTTTCCCATTCTGACATTCAGTTTGGAGTTCAGGAGATTGTCTTGACCAGGACCACACCCCTAAATGCATTGAAGCAACTGCCATGTGATTGGTTGATTAGATAATTGCATTAATGAGAAATTGAACAGATGTTCCTAATAATCCTTTAGGTGAGTGTAGTAGAGGACATGATCACAGCTGTTTTGGGTCATTGTGACAGAGCTCTACGGCAGCATTGATGAGGCGCTACAGACAGCACGTGTGTCTTATCACACAAAGCCAACTGTTGCTGTCTTTCCATCCCCCCCTAATTTTGGGATATCGCATGAATATGGCTAGATGGAAACGCTAAGATTTGCATCAATTCTAAAAATGTGTATAAAAAAACTTAATTGAGTCAAATAATTTGTAAACACATTTACCGAATAAATTCCTTGATCAAAACCTCATGTGACTTTGCCTCAGCAGAGGCTGTGATTGGATAACTGGCCTAATGACCAATGACATCGCAGCATTGTTGGTTTGGTGGCTGTGAAACGCCTGAGTCAAAGTCTGTGATCAGAATGATTTGGTTTAATTCCTCCAGAAGCGTTTAGTGTGTGTGAGTGTGTGTGTGTGTGTGTGTGTGTGTGTGTATTCCTCCAGAAGCGTTTAGTGTGTGTGAGTGTGTGTGTGTGTGTGTGTGTGTGTGTATTCCTCCAGAAGCGTCTCACACGATTGCGTTCCCAAACACCAGCACCCGATCGCAAGAGAACATGACAATGTTTATTGTGTGCCCGACTGAGCAACTTACAGTTTTATTACTGATATTTTGCACAAGTTTAATTTCGTAACTTTGGATGGAAACATAGCTTGTGTTGCATTAGTGGCCATGCATTTGGCCCACATCTGGGTGATAGCATGAGATATTTATGATCTTTGTCAGCTAATGCTTAATCATTGATGTAATGCACATAAATCTACATAAGGAGGGGGGGGGGGGATATAAAACACACACACAGTTAGAGGTGTTTGAAACACTGAAAGCAGATGCCAGTTCTTTACACGATATGGAGCTCATGCTAAAGGATGTAAGGGAGTTGTACGAGCTCGCTGACCTGGCCAAGTGCCGAGTGCTCATGGTTGATATATGAAAGCCGCAGGCGGACCACGACAACCACAGCATATGGTCGGCAGTGCAGAATACGGGCTCTGTAGACGACTATAAAAATGAAATATTCAAGTTGTGTTGAAGACAAGGCTGAATGTACAGGGATGTTTCATCATTATATATTTAATATGAAAGAACAAAAGCTCAGGCATGAATGTTTGTTTATTCAGCTATTTTGTATTACATATAAAACATGTAAAACGTGGTAAGCTGCAGTTGTTACCTTAAAGAGCTGTTTTTTTACTTGATTTGACAAATACAACGTGTCTATTTACACCAACTGCAGATAGCCCGCCTTGTTGACAAATTATATTTACACTGACTCCGCCCACCAATGTGTGATTGAACCAGACAAAATTACAAAAGAAACCTGTCTGATAACAGGATCAGTGGCGTGGAGAGCAAGGCGTGTGACGTTAGCTTTTGACGCGACCGACCCGAGCTCTTTTTCCGTGCTCTTTTCTCTCTCTTTTCCCATCACATTTCAGCTTGGAGTAACATCTATTTTAAATAATTTAAATATTTAAAAAGTGTAAATAAAGTGTTTATGGGCTAAGGTTAGAGAAAGGTAATGTCAAATATAATGTCCCAGTGAGGCAGCATCAAAATATGACAAAACAATGACGAAATACACTATACTGCCAAAAGTTTTGTGACGCCTGCCTTTACATGCACATGAACGTTAAGGACATCCCATTCTTAATCCGTAGGGTTTAATATGGAGTTGTCCACCCTTTGCAGCTATAACAGCTTCAACTCTTCTGGGAAGGCTTTCCACAAGGTTTAGGAGTGTGTTTATGGGAATTTTTGACAATTCTTCTAGAAGCACATTTGTGAGGTCAGGCACTGATGTTGGACGAGAAGGCCTGGCTCGCAGTCTCCGCTCTAATTCATCCCAAAGGTGTTCTATCGGGATGAGGTCAGGACTCTGTGCAGGCCAGTCAAGTTCCTCCACACCAAACTCGCTCATCCATGTCTTTATGGACCGACGCTTTGTGCACTGGAGCGCAGTCATGTTGGGACAGGAAGGGGCCATCCCCAAAGTGTTCCCACAAAGTTGGGAGCATGAAATTGTCCAAAATGTCTTGGTATGCTGAAGCATTAAGAGTTCCTTTCACTGGAACTAAGTGGCCAAGCCCAACCCCTGAAAAACAACCCCACCCCATAATTTTACACTTGGCACAATGCAGTCAGACAAGTCCCATTCCCCTGGCAACCGCCAAACCCAGACTCGTCCATGGGATTGGCAGACAGAGAAGCGTGATTGGTCACTCCAGAGAACACGTCTCCATTGCTCTAGAGTCCAGTGGTGGCGTGCTTTACCCCACTGCATCCCACGCTTTGCATTGCTCTTGGTGATGTAAGGCTTGGATGAGCTGCTCGGCCATGGAAGCCCATTCCATGAAGCTCTCTACACACTGTTCTTGAGCTCATCTGAAGGCCACAGAAGTTTGGAGGTCTGTAACTATTGACTCTGCAGAAAGTTGGCGACTTCTGTGCACTGTGACCCTCAGCATGCGCTGACCCCGCTCTGTGATTTTACGTGGCCTATCACTTCATGGCTGAGTTGCTGTTGTTCCCAATCGCTTCCACTTTGTTATAATCCCACTAACAGTTGAGCGTGGAATATTTAGTAGTGAGGAAATGTCAGGAATGGACTTATTGCACAGGTGGCAACCTATCACGGTACCACGCTTGAGTTCACTGAGCTCCTGAGAGAGACCCATTCTTTCACAAATGTTTGTAGAAGCGTCTGCATGCCTAGTGCTTGATTTATACACCTGTGGCCATGAAGGGATTGAACACCTGAACTCAGGGATTTGGAGGGGCGTCCCAATACTTTGGAAAAGTATACTTTCGAATACTTTATTTGACTGAAAGCCACAAAATGCAAAACAATGCAGGTGCATTTTGAAATGTTTGAAATTAATCTAGGGCTGTCATTAATGACTATTTTGGTAATCGAGTAATCAGTCAATTATTTTGACGATTAATCGAGCAATCAGGTAATTTTATAAATTTAAACCGTTTATTAATAAAAAATAAAGTGAACAATAGACTTTAAAAAACTTAAATGCATATATAATAACAATGAGATAGTAATAATTGGATCAAATTAAGTATCAAAAGCAAGTAATCATTCAGTTTTATTGAACGGCCTGGTGATTATTGTTGTTACATTTTACAGCAGATCAAATCCTTGTTTAATATTAGCCAAGTGACATTTAAGTGTCCACTTAATCTTTAATATTTGCGATAGAAATGCTACAGCCACTGTAATTTCTTGAGTAGGAATATTGTGAGAACAAACTGAGCGAAGGTCTAAACTTTTATTTAGAAATTGCGATGAACAACAGTTCGCATATTTAGAAACATAGGCTTTTGATGTATTCTCTTGTGTTGGCGTAGGTTTATAAATGATTTATGTTACAAATCTTGTGAAATGACGTATGTTCCCAGATGAACGTTATAAGCAACCCAAACTCAGAGATGGAGTTTGTTAACCGAGCTGCTGGGATGCTCCATGTATGTAAATGATAACAGCAACACTTCACTATGAAACACGAAGCGCGTTATTGGAAACCCAAACTCCAGGCATATGCAGTGATGGAGTTTGTGAACCGAGCTGCTGAAATGATAACACATCAGACTTCATATGTGTTCCCAATGCACGTTATTTGAAACCCAAAGAAACAGCGCATGCAGAAACTGAGTTAGTGTGGAGCAGAATACTGTGAACAGAGCCGCTCAGAGACGCTGAAGAAACACACGACCTCTGAAGCCCACAGCGCATATATTTAATCAAATATAACCCGCCAAAGTGACCGCCTCTGCTGAAATCCACCCGCATTTAGCCCTGATTGTCTATTGTTTTATAATATAACTGAGGAGCAAATAATATCTGCCACTATTTGCACTAAGTATAAATAACTTTTTTGGCAAAGAAAATACTTTTTGTTGCCATTTACACTTGGTGCAAATTGCTGCTGCCTAAAAATTAATTTTGTTTGTTTAAATTAATGCATTTAGGTTGATTCTGCAATATTAAATACTATTTTTGACTTGAATAAAACCAGTTAATTTAGATGTTACCTTTTTTCAGTGCAGATCTGAGTCAGGTTTGACATTTGGTCATCTGTTCACCAGGTTTGCAATCTGACATCTAGAATTAAATGAACCATCAACAAAAACCAGAGGAACTTCAGGAGGCTCTCTTGCGCTCACCATCAAAGACTGCATCAACTTTCAGTATTTTCATATTTGGTTTACATTTAAAAGATTGATCTTTTGTTTTTTGGTTAGTGTTCATACTATGCAAGCTAAATTTATGACTGCAAGATTTACAGTGAGGTTTGTAAATAAGACGGTGAGAGTTTGGCTCTGGTAAATAACAGCTTGAACTAAATCCAGCCGAGTGAGGCTGATTACTGCTGTGACCGTAAAGAGCAGGTAAAGCCTGATGCAAATCAACTACCATGTAAGCATGTAAAAAAGTGACTCACTAGATGTGTCTCTAATTAACCCAATGACAGTCCTTAGTCTCTGTATTTACACAAATGAATATACAGTTTGGGAAGAACACTAAATATATATTTCTATACTGTGAATAAAACAAACAGAACAGATGGGCCTATGCGATGCAAAGTGTGATCTCGTGTTAAAATGCATTCTGTAGATTAGATAAATAGATCAAAATACACTAAAAGATGAATCACAGCCAACTAATTTCTCCTATATTTATCAAATACAGAAAAAAGTGTGGTTTAAACTAAAACCACTAAATGTGGCTTAAATAATAAGCAATTATCCCCCGGTTTCTCAGACAAGGCTTAATCTAGTCTCGGACTGAAATGCATTTTTGAGCTGTTTTAATCTTAAAATATGTCAGTGCCATTGTTTTGCCTCAGGATGCACACCAGTAATGTTTGTTTCTAAGGTTTATAAAAGCTACTGAAATGCCCTAACTGAACTAAGATCTAATCCTGGCTTAATCTAAGCCCTGTCTGTGAAACCAGGCCTAAATGATTTTAACGCACAGCTAGCCGTGGATTATCCTGCTTACACCAATGTCATTCAAGTTAAAGGATTAGTTCTCCCAAAAATGAAAATCGTCCCATAATTTACTCTCCCTCAAGCCATCCTAGGCGTATTTGACTTTCTTCCTTCAGCCAAACACAATCAGAATTATATTAAATAAAATCCCAGCTCTTTCCAGCTTTGCAATGGCATCCATCCATCATAAAAGTAATCCAACACTCCAGTGTGTTAATGCATGCATGTGTTCTTCACTATGCTAAAAAAAACACTTTTGTGAGAAAATAGCTTATCGACAGCCCATCTGCTAATCTTCAACATGTTTGCTCTTAAACATTTTTTTTGGATTGATCTATTTTTCGAGTTTGCACCGAAAAACTGCTGCTTTATAAGAGAGGTCACAGACATTAGCATGACAGGTATGATTCAGTGCACTTCTCATTCATTTCTATGGGCTCCGCTAACAGTGGTGGACTGTCACACAACTCTGAAGCACAGAGGATAGAGCAAAACAAAACGCCGGTCTCGAATTAGAAGTCTAAAACGAGAAGTTTTATAAAGAAAAATGTCTGAGGATTTCAATAAAAGAGAAGATGAGTTACGCCCTACAACATAATTTTCATTTTTGGGTGAACTATTCCTTTAAAGCTGTTATAGACACTAATTTTGCCTGCAAGGCAATGTTTCTGTGTGTATGTGTGTGTGTGAGTGAGTGTGTGTGTGTGTGCATGTTTATATGATTTATGAGGACACAAATTTTAAATAATGACATGATGTAAACGTGGTTTATGAGAACATTTCCTGAAACCTCGTAATTAAAATGGCTTAAAAAACATAAAATGCCTGTAGCTGTGAGTGATGGGTAGGTTTAGTGGTAGTGTGTGTGTGTGTGTGTGTGATGGGTAGGTTTAGGGGTAGGGGTAGTGTGTGTGTGTGTGTGTGTGTGTGATGGGTAGGTTTAGGGGTAGGGGTAGTGTGAGTGTGTGTGTGATGGGTAGGTTTAGGGGTAGGGGTAGTGTGTGTGTGTGTGTGTGTGTGTGTGTGATGGGTAGGTTTAGGGGTAGGAGTAGTGTGTGTGTGTGTGTGTGTGATGGGTAGGTTTAGGGGTGGGGTAGTGTGTGTGTGTGTGTGTGTGTGATGGGTAGGTTTAGGGGTAGGGGTAGTGTGAGTGTGTGTGTGATGGGTAGGTTTAGGGGTAGGGGTAGTGTGTGTTTGTGTGTGTGTGATGGGTAGGTTTAGGGGTAGGGGTAGTGTGTGTGTGTGTGTGTGTGTGTGATGGGTAGGTTTAGGGGTAGGGGTAGTGTGTGTGTGTGTGTGTGTGTGTGATGGGTAGGTTTAGGGGTAGTGTGTGTGTGTGTGTGTGTGTGATGGGTAGGTTTAGGGGTAGGGGTAGTGTGTGTGTGTGTGTGTGTGTGTGTGTGTGTGTGATGAGTAGGTTTAGGGGTAGGGGTAGTGTGTGTGTGTGTGTGTGTGTGTGTGATGAGTAGGTTTAGGGGTAGGGGTAGTGTGTGTGTATGTGTGTGTGATGGGTAGGTTTAGGGGTAGGGGTAGTGTGTGTGTGTGTGTGTGTGTGTGTGATGAGTAGGTTTAGGGGTAGGGGTAGTGTGTGTGTATGTGTGTGTGATGGGTAGGTTTAGGGGTAGTGTGTGTGTGTGTGTGATGGGTAGGTTTAGGGGTAGGGGTAGTGTGTGTGTGTGTGTGTGTGTGTGTGTGTGTTGGGTAGGTTTAGGGGTAGGGGTAGTGTGTGTGTGTGTGTGTGTGTGTGTGATGGGTAGGTTTAGGGGTAGGGGTAGTGTGTGTGTGTGTGTGTGTGTGATGGGTAGGTTTAGGGGTAGGGGTAGGGGTAGGGGTAGTGTGAGTGTGTGTGTGTGTGATGGGTAGGTTTAGGGGTAGGGGTAGTGTGAGTGTGTGTGTGTGTGATGGGTAGGTTTAGGGGTAGAAGTGGTGTGTGTGTGTGTGATGGGTAGGTTTAGGGGTAGTATGTGTGTGCGTGATGGGTAGGTTTAGGGGTAGGGGTAGTGTTTTGTGTGTGTGTGTGTGTGATGGGTAGGTTTAGGGGTAGTGTGTGTGTGTGTGTGTGTGTGATGGGTAGGTTTAGGGGTAGGGGTAGGGGTAGTGTGTGTGTGTGTGTGTGTGTGTGTGATGGGTAGGTTTAGGGGTAGGGGTAGTGTGTGTGTGTGTGTGTGTGTGATGGGTAGGTTTAGGGGTAGGGGTAGTGTGTGTGTGTGTGTGTGATGGGTAGGTTTAGGGGTAGGGGTAGTGTGTGTGTGTGTGTGTGTGTGTGTGTGTGTGTGTGTTGGGTAGGTTTAGGGGTAGGGGTAGTGTAATAGGAGAGAATATACAGGTTGTACAGTATAAAAACTATTACTTTCTCATTCTTTCTCTCACTAGCATCCTGTAATGTGTATGAGGATTTTTCTAGTAGTAGATGTTATTTACGTCCTGGTGCAAATAGTGGCAGATATTGTTTGTACTCCAGTTCAAACACAAATTATACAGCCTTCACTGCAGCATGTTTGTGTTTTTGTGTGTGTTCGAAAGAAAACTCAGTGCCACTTTATTTTAAGGCATCATTGTTACACTGTAATTATACATTTAAGTACTGTGTAACTACATGTACTTACTATAGAGTTAGGGTTTAGTTTAAGTAATGTAATTATGCATAACTTATAGTTATAACTATAGTAACTGCATGTAACAATGACATGGTAAAATAAAGTGTTACCGAAAACTCTACATGGAACTCTAACCTGAAACCTAAACTACAAAAATTACACATTTAGCAACCACAGTCATCGTTACTACAATGCTACTAAACCATGGTTACTATATAGATACTGTAGTATTACTATAGTGAAGACATTACGGCAGCACTTTATTTTACACTCCACATATATATATATATGTGTGTGTGTGTGTGTGTGTGTGTGTGTGTTTGTACTATGTACTCATTGTAATTACAATAACTGGGTAAATACATGGGTTAAGTAAACCTAGTACTTTCTTAGGTAAGTACACTGTAAGTACACACAAGTGCACATACTGTAAAATAAAGTGCAACCGCCTACCCTTAATTTCCCAGTACTTAGGTAAGTTAACTGTAAGTAAGCATACTGTAAAATTAAGGGAAACTGACATTACTCTGGTTTGAAACCATGGTTTCTGTCAAAAAAAACCCAGAAAACTAAAACAGAAAACATGGTTACTACAGTCATGGATTTTACAATATTACTATGGTAAAACCATGGTTAATTTCTTAGAACTGAACCCTACCTCTAATCAAAGGAGCGATGCAATCTAGAAATGTCCAACGTTGAGTCTCGTGATAAAGCGGTCACTCTTTGTGCAAATTTATGTAATGGAAAGCATATATTTTAGATCCTTTAACTGGCCACAACCGCCAGTTTTCCACTACTTTTATACACACGTTGCTATTTGATTTTAAAGTGACTCAGCAAAGCCTTCACGGTTATTCTAAAAGAAGAAGTTTAAAACTGTAGAGGATTAAAGATTCATAAAGATAAAAGCATCACGGGACATGTAAAGTATGTCTGCTACTCACATTGTGACAATAGTTGTCAAAAGAGCAGTCTAATCAATCAAGTTTTGTCCCAGAATCAGCCGACGCCGATGGCCCTGTATTTCACTGAAGTCAGTCTCTCCTGCGGAGTCTCGTCCCACTGGAGTACATGGACACTCGGGTGCAGGATTTCAATGTGATTCAGCCCTTGTGTGTCTGGTCGTGTCCCATCATGTTGATAGAGGAACCTGTTAATGCTTCCTACATGCCTGTCTCGCTCTCTCACACACATTTACACACTCACATCCCTCTTCCACTTTCCAAGGGGAAAATACTGTCAATGCAATCTGCTTATTTGAGGGACAGGTTACTCTTTGTTTCATTAATTTTTGATTGGCCAGAGAGTCCATAATTTCACAAGTCAAAGAAATGTTCAGAAATCTGTCCTTCTGTGATAGAAATAAAGACCCACACTCTGGATCAGGAGGATATAGTCTTGTTATTATTCCCCACACCCTGTTTTTCTAAGGTTCTGCAAACAGTCCTCTCACACAAGGCGACCGTATCCCACTGCATAACAGGCTTTGGGCAAGAAAATAAGCCAAAAGGCAGCCCACATTCCACGCTGAGTATGAAGACAATGCTAACAATTTCACTGCCAAATGACAACGACGAACACCATATTCATGCACTGAACAATCATGAGTACAGCATCATCATCAAGAGATAACATAATCAAGAAAACATGCAATGTGTCAGTTTTCAAACCTGTATTTAAAAAAGCCATTTTTTGTTTTATACCCAATACTTTGGGGGTGCAGAGGTAATCACATTTCTGTCAGTGAAAGAAGCCAGGCATTGTTCATTGTTGATAAAACAGGTAATAATAAAGAGAGTTATAACCAGGCCATACTGAATCCTGAAAGCAACATTGTGCTCATAAATGACAGTATGCAACGTTTGACCTTAAAGCTAATTCAGAAAGATTTTTAAAAGGAAACAGAAAGGTTTGGTTACAGCTCTTCGGCATGGCTTCAATTAGTGGTCCACATTTTAAATGTCCAAGCTTTTTCAAACCAGAGACCTGCACAGTGTGATACTAAACGTCAGCGGTGCAATGGTCAACACTCAATGACAGGCCAGGGTCAGCACTCGGCTGATGCCATCGTGTTGAGAAACTCGTTTAAGCACAGAGAGTATTAGAAGATTAAAGGAATACAGACTAGTGAAGCCATATACAGGAAGAAATCCTTGGCAACATTCATGAAGGCCACTTCAGATGCTCGCCAGAACTCAGCGTCGAGTCTGGTGGCCACACCTGTAATCCCAAGATAGGACAGTAGCTCACTAAAGTAGTGTTTGCTTACTTCAATGTAAGGCAACTGCAAGCCTTCTTGAGAGGTCAAATAAAACCTACACACTCGGTGCAGATATTTCTCGAATCGAGGTGGTGTCGCATCCTCTGAGGTCACAGCGACGGCAGTAAAAGAGGCTTTTGTCTGTCACAGCATTCCAGAGAGGACTGCCACAAATTGCAGACCTTTAAACAGTTTGCAAAAAAACTTGCACACAAGCAGACTGCACTGCTGTTAGGATATAAGGGGAGAGTCAGATATACCCTGTTTGTCATTTCATTGCGGTTGGCTAGTGATGCTATATCAATACAAATATAGAAAATGAATACCATTGATATGATTTGTGTCTTTAGATTGCACCAGCAGATTAAGAAGTGTTCTGTTCTTCTCACATATTGGGGGACTTTATGTAGTTGGAGCTACAGTCGAGGGAAAGAGTAAAGAGTTTTTGTTATGGTTCAAAGTTTTAGAAGGAACTGGAAACATTGCCTTGTATGCCAGTACAAGTGTTTTGTGCTTCAATTGGTTCCACTCTGTTTTGGTCGGGGTATTCATTTCTAGTCCACACAAAACTCCAGATCAATTGAAGAGTAACGTTGACATTTATTAGTAACTTTCATACTCTCTGCACATGCACAAACATATACTAGACAGGGTTGCCACTACTCAATAAAACCAGCCGCTATCATTTTTTCATTGTTCACTTTACTAATAAACATTAATCTCAGCATTCCATTAAATATAACATTTAAACTTCTAAGCAAAATACAAACATGATTTGCAACAAGTCTTTCACCATTTCAGGACGACTACACATTTCAGCATGTTTCAGTGAGTCTTTCAGGGCATTTCTTTACACAAACAGATCTTCTCAATGGTATCTCAGTCTTCTCAGTTTTCTCTGGCTGTTCTAGTTCAGCTGATCAATCTTTCAGCAGACGTTGACGATTCCTCCTTAACACAACACCACCAGCCGTTTCAACATTATATTGTTCAAGTACAATGCCTTTCTGTATTAGTTTTATCTTTAAATCTGACCTCCTCACCAGCACAATGTTCAGGCAAATGATGAGTAATAGACCTTTTGTTTAGCCTGTTGTTGTTTTTTGAACTTTTTGACTTTCTCGCTGCCTTCTGTTAAGAGAAGATCCTCGGATATAGGTAAATTAGAACGCAGACATCGTCCCATCAGAAGATATGCCGGAAAATGTCCACACTCAAGAGGTGTACTACGATAAGCAAGCAGTCCCATGTAAAAACTACTCCCATCATCTCTTGCCTTTTGCATCAACCTTTTCACAACTCCCGCTGATTTTTCCACAAGTCCATTAGACTGGGGAAAATATGGACTCGACGTTGTATGTCTGAAGTCCCAGTCTTTTAAAAAACTCTGGAAACTAGCATTAACAAATTGAGGACCATTATCTGTAAAAACTTCAGATGGTACTCCATGTCGAGCAAAAATCGATTTCAGGCATGAAATAACATTTTCTGTAGTAGTTGTGCTTAACGCACACTTCAGGATAAAATGAAAAATAATCAGTAACCAAGAGGTCATTTTTCCCTTGACATGTGAAAATGTCTGCTCCTACTTTTTGGTATGGTCTCTCAGGTACCGGATGCGACTTGAGTGGCTCTCTTGGATTATTGAATTGGTATCAGGCACATGTTTGACATTTGGACACGGCATTAGTGATATCCTGATTGATTCCAGGCCAATACATGACTTCATGAGCTAGCTACACTTCTCAATTTCCAAAAGGCCTTCGTGGATTTTCTACAACATCTCATGTCTCAGATTTCTCAGAATCACTACTTTATTTCTTTATACAGAATTCCATCACAAACAGATAATTCTGACTTGCAGTTCCAAAATTCATGAACATCTACGACACAATTTAGTTTCACATCTGGCCAACCATTCATGACATAGTATTTCACCTGAGTGAGTGTTTGGTCTTGTTCCGTCTCTTTGCAGATCAGTTTCATTTTTGAATCAGCAACAAGAAGGCTTTAGTAATCATGTTCACATGTGCTTAAATATCCTCAGTCAACTTTCCACTCGAAGGTGTAGTTGGGTCTACTGCTCTGGACAAAGTGTCTGCCACAAACATTCATTTACCTGGTGTATAAAACACAGTTAAGGCATAACGTTGCAATCTGATCATCATTCTTTGAATTCTCAATGGGCAATCATTAAGAGATTTTTTGAACAATGCAATCAATGGTTTATGGTCAGTTTCAACATCCACAGATTGTCCTGCTACAAATTGATGAAATCTCTCACAAGCAAAAGTAATGCTAAATAACTCTTTTTCAATTTGAGCATACCTGCACTCTGCATCAGTCATCGAACGGGAGGCATATGCAACTGGTTGCCAGGTTCCATCATAGTCCTGAAGAAGTACTGCTCCTAATCCTGTCTGAGAAGCATCAGCTGACATTTTAATGGAACTTTTAGGGTCATAAAATATCAAGATTGGCTCTTTAGTTAAGATCACTTTCAAATGTTACCATGCAGACTCCTGTTCATGGTTCCAGTTCCATGCATTCTTTTGCTCAGTTAGCCATCTCAATGGAGCTATCTTCTCAGACACATTAGGTATAAATGTACTCATATAGTTCAACATACCCATTAATCTCTGAACATCTTTTACACATTGTGGTCTTCGTATATTTCTATAACAGAGATCTTCATGGGATCTGGTCGCACTCCAGCACTACCAATGATGTCACCCAAGAACGTTAATTCGGTCACCCCCAATTGGCACTTTTCTCTATTTAACTTCAAATTTGCATGCCTGATTGCTTCCAGAACCCTTCTTAACCTTGAATCATGCTCTTCTTTCGAAGCTCCCCAGACAATTGTATCATCCATCGATGTATCAACACCTTCCATGTGTTCATAAATCATGTGCACTGTTTTATGATACACCTCAGGAGCTGAAGCAATTCCAAAAGGAAGCCTTAAGAAACAGTATCTTCC
Source organism: Rhinogobio ventralis (assembly GCA_039654625.1). Taxonomy (NCBI): domain Eukaryota; kingdom Metazoa; phylum Chordata; class Actinopteri; order Cypriniformes; family Gobionidae; genus Rhinogobio; species Rhinogobio ventralis. Next base: position 547,579 of record CM077204.1, read on the forward strand.
ATATGGAAGTTTTGAGCTGGCAAAATCCTATTTTAACTGCCCAAATCCTGATGACTCATCTAGTTTGCTAAAATATTTGGCATTTGCAAACTGTGCCATAATCTCTTCACGTGTGGGAAGCTTGAAATGTTCTCTCTGAATTGCTCTGTTCAAATCTCTAGGATCAAGACAAACTCGAAGTTTTCCATTTTTCTTGTTGACAATCACCAATGAACTAACCCATTCTGTGGGCTGTTTGTATCACTCCTAAACTCTCCATTCTGTCCAGCTCTTCTTTTAATTGTCTTTGAAGAGCAAACGGTACCTTTCACCATGGATGTATAACTGGAGGCACAGATTCATCCATTTGGATTGTGTGCTCACCTGACAGACAGCCTAAGCCTTTAAACACATCCTCATACTCTCTTAGGATTGAGTCATACTCAGGTTCAGACTCTTTTGATTCTTCTACGACCAGCACTCTTTTCACCAGATGCAGCTTCTCACAAGCAGACAAGCCCAAAATAGCTTGAAAATCCTTCGGCACCACTACAAATGACAGATAGTGTACTTTATCCTTATATCGTATTTTTGCAACAAATTTGTCTGTTCCAGAGTATCCAGTTACTTTTAATTTAGCAGCATGCAACTTTGGTCTTGGCTTTAGTTTGTTGAATTCAGTTTCAGAAATGATATTAACTTGAGCTCCAGTGTCAAGCTTAAACACTACTGTACTATCATTTATTTGCAGTTGTTCAGTCCACTCTTTCTGTTCACCTCCACCTTCTGCTACTGCATTCACATAGAACTCTTCCAATTCACACTGCATTTACTTGGCTTCATGTTCGTTTACTTTTACAACAACGTGCATAATTATTATTTTTACCACAATTGTTGCAATTTTTACCATAAGCAAGACATTTTCTGGGTGGATGTTACATCCCACAACGACCGCATGTTCTTTGCTGTTTATCAATTACCATCCTGCTTCGTTCTTGCGGTGTTGCTTGTTTTTCACTTACACTGGGTGTCTGATGCTTCTTTACCACATCCACAGCACAAGTCTCATTTAACAATTATTCAGCTTGCGTCTTTACAGTGTCTGCCACTCTACAAAGTGAAAGAGCTTTCTCCAAGTCCAAATCTTGTTCTCGAAGTAACCATTCCCTCAATCCATTGTCAGGTATTCCACACACAATCCTGTCTTTTATCAAGGAATCTGTTAACTCTCCAATTTCTCTTTGGTATGCAAAACGCTTCAAACTTGTCCATTATCGGCTGTAACTTCAAACTCTCTCCTTCTTCAAAAGTGAAATTATTATATACCTCCAAAGCTTTGTTGCCAACCACATGGAGAAATAATGACGCTTTCATTTTTTCTGCCTTACGATCTCCATCAATTGCAGATAAATACAGAAGAAATCTTTGCTGAAATCATCTCCAATTTTCAGCAACATCACCAGACAGTTGAAGCTTCGGGGGCGGCTGCAGTCCTTCCATCTCCTCTGTGTTTTCTCGTTACACGTGTGCACGTAATCCACAGACTTTCACTTCCGAAACCACCCAGACTCCAGATCAATTGAAGAGTAACGTTGACATTTATTAGTAACTTTCACCACGCACACTACGCCAACTCCATTAGGCACAAACATATACTAGACAGGGTTGCCACTACTCAATAAAACCAGCCGCTATCATTACACACTCTATATTAGGTGCCTCTTAGGTGCCTTATTCATGTTAAAAAATCGTTTGGTACAATGTACTTTTTGTGTTGTATTGCAATGCACTTTTTCTGCTATTGAGGTGAGATACGGGTAAGGTTAAGGACAGGTTTTGTTGTACCGGTTTAAGGGTGGGTCTCCCTTCAGCCCCCGTTATACTCACAGCGAAGTTCTTTTTTGTTCTTCACTTAGGGGTAAAACTAAGTTCGAAATACGTGACCAGCAATATACTGTTAGCAAACATCCCGACACCACACACACTGCTGAGAGCGATGTTTATATGAATATGTGCTGTGCTTTCCTCTCAATGACAGAATAAACACACCACAGAAATGAGAAAGCATCAGTTGAGAAAGCATCTGATCATAGTGATGTGGATCTGTTTGCTCTGTGAGATTCAGATCTCCAGTCACGTTTATTTTCACACACTTTATACAATAGATCGCTTTAAAGCAGCAGCTTTACCGTATTAAACATGAACAACAATTACAATCACAGCTTCAGTTTCTGCTATAAAGCGGCTCTCAGTGTGTTCATGTTTTTACTCGCGTCTGACCTCGACCGACTGAACAGAACAAATGAAGATTTACACCTCAAAGAAGCCACACCCACCTATTACATCATCACCACACGGACCAATGGGAGTTCAGAGGTGTTTAACCAGCCATAGTGCTCCAGAATGTTTGCTTTGGCAAGCTGTTTCAAACTCCTAAAACGCACTCCAAGCGAATTTCAATTTGGTCTGATTTTGTTCGACATGACGTCACATCAGTTCGTTCTTTTTTTTACCTTTGCAGTGATATACTGTTAATGAACATCCCTACGCCGTCCGCACTGCTGAGAGTGATGCTTGTGAATATGAACACTGATGAATATGTAAATATGTGCTGCACACCTGGTCTTCAGCTTGTTAGCAGAGAGCTCCATGAACTCAACGGAGTGTGTCGGATAAGAGAGACATACAAAACGTTCTGTCTCCATAGCCAGGACTGAAAACCACTGGTTAAGGGGTAGAGATAAGTTCAACAGTGTAATTATGGATATAATTACAGAAATTAAATTCAGATGTAGTTACAGATGTATTGACACATAGGAATTAAAAAAAAAAAAGAAAGTAGAACGTAAAAAAAGATCAGCAGGTAGCTACACTGTAAAATCAAATTAGTTAGACATACTTAAAAAAAAAGCATGCAAACCGATTGCCTTTAAAAAATAAGTAAAGTGACATAGGAATAGTATGTTTTACTGACAAATGCTTAGTTAGTATAGTTCACTTACACAAGAGTTATAGTAACAAAAAAAAACTGTAGCGATAACTTCATTATTTACTTCAAATAAAATGTAACTGTTACCATTGTTGTGTTTTGATGCTGAATGTTGAAGTCTGTGTGACTCAAGCATGATCAACTGCAAGATACTGTCACAAATATAGAGGGATAATATCAGCCCAAATAAAAGTTTTACAAGGTGTTAAATGACATAAGTGTTAGCAACAAAATTATTTGATAAGAAACATTATGTTATATATCATTCATATATATATATATATACATACATACATATACATATAAACATAATATATATTACGTTCCTTCCTTTGAAACCAAATAACTGATTTTTTGTTGCATCGCTGCATCAATAAGAAGAGAATTACAATAATATAAATAAAGTTTCAAGTGCCAAACCGAAGGGAACACTGATCACCATAATGGTGACATTTGAGGGAAATCAAGATCAATTTATGATGTTCTCTCAAATGTTTCAGTTGTATTGACAATTCAACATTCATGATGACTTTGGGAAATGAGTGAATGCAAACAGAGAAAAATAACTGCAGAAGTGGAAGACGAGTTAAAGAAGTTAAGAAAAACTTGTGGTACTCAAACCAATAAATTATTCTTAACTTGGGTTTTCTGAGTAAAAAAGGCATAGTATGTGAATAGTACAGATTACTAGATTTACTACAGTGTAGTGCAGTGAGAGCAGTGGGGGTGTGATGTGGTGATCGACTGAGGACCAGATGCACTGCCGCATTCTGGATCATCTGCAGAGGTTTAGTCATGTGCTAGCGTGAAGGTCAGCCAACAGAGCATTGCAGAAGTCTTGTCTTGAAATGACAAGTGCTTGGACTAGGAGGTATGCAGTAGACTTTGACAAGTAGGGTCTGATTTTCCTGATGTTTAAAAGCATGAATCTGCACAAGTCGTGATTTATAACATCCTGATCTGTTTAACATTCAGTTGTGGTAAAGTTGCATAAATGACACAGGTTGAAATGACTGTATCAGTAATAGAAGAAGTTTGTGCCCAATAAGGGTGTGTATATCAAGAACAGAAAAGGACCCAGCACTGAACCTTGAGGCATACAGCTGCAGAATTTCAGTGGCCGTAGCTGGGCAGTCTTGGTGAAATGTAAATTTTTCTAAGCTAGTTTGTTTTTTTATAGATTAAAAGCACAATATGTAGTTTTTCGCCGCTAGAGGTCACCTATTCAAAACAGAGAGTTGTAGTTTTCACCTCTATAACCGGTGGAAAAGAATCAGACAGTACAGAAATCATGTTCATAGATGAGATTATTAACATTACTGTAGTATGAAGCAGAGCAGGGCCGAGTGCTGTGGAGCCGAATGAGGCGCTCGAGCGATTGCTAATGAGAGACCGGCGCGACACACGGCGACAGCAGCGGAGCTTTATTATGACACAGTCGCCGCTTCCGCTTCTTCCGCTCATGCGTATGTGGAGGAACGCAGCGCTGTTTTATCATATTACACACATTTGAGTGTGTTAAAGTGATGTTATAATGCTACTCTGTGTGTTCCTGCGCTACTATGAGACGCTTGTTCACACTGCAGTGAGCAAGATCATATTAGAATATCATATTAATAAATGCTGGATGGCTTGTGTTTGCTAAATGGCATGCAATTAATTTTAAAACATATTGTATGATGGAGAAAATGCTGTATTACTGTGCAATAATTAGACAGTTGTTCACCTGTCTAATAAAACACATCATATATTAAAGCGGCTTTGTGTTTCCATGGTTACTACAAAATAAAACCGGAGGGTAACGCGGGTATGATGTCATTGATAGGCGACGCACACACACAGGCCGTGTCCTGGTTAAAATCGCTTATTTCTCTGGATTTAAACACTCTTGGAAACATTTGAGATAATGTACACAAGTCAACAAAATATATAACACTGTTCTGGTGGCTTTTGGATATTTGAATCCAAAATTCTGTGCCTTTTTTAAAAAGGGTTTTTAAAGTTAATTTGAAAAGAAAGGAGCTTAAACGCCTAAAGTGGTGGAAATGTTGCCAGTTGTAAGAGATGTGTTGATGATGGGAGTGAGAACACGTAAGAGCATGTTGTATAAGATGGGATGGAGTATTTAAACGAGGAAAACAGGGATCTGTATGATGATCTGGGTGTATCTTTGATAAGAAAAGTGCTGCAAATGTTCTGTATGTCCGGAGTTACTGATCCTCATGCAGTCTAAAGTCAAGGTTATAGTAGATCTAATAGATGTAGTCTGATGTGTTTTAGGATTGAAACATATATCAGACCAAACTATCTGATTCTGGGTAAGGGTCAGGTGCTTAAACATCGGCTCAGTAGGCACTGCGTGTGTTCAGGCAAATTTGAGTCCAGTTCAGGGCAAAGAAGGGATGATTTGCTGTAGTACACGTCAGTGAAAGTGGAATAATGTGTTGGTGGCCAGTCTTATTTATGAAGAGTCAAAGTCATCTTGTGTAAGAGTTGGCGGGGTAGTATGGAGGTGAAAGTGTATTTTCCGGTAGTTATTTTTGCTCGTAATGAGCCAAGAGCATATGGAGTTTATTGAATAATACAATACAAGGCAAGGTATTTGATATTTCCCATCATCTCTCAGTTGTCAGTCATCATCTCAGAGTTCAATAATCCATGGCAGTACCACATTACTGTAATGCATCCTGTATTAGGATATATTACAGCCATTGGTAATCCAACATTTTCAAGAATGTCAGATACGACAAAGGGGTTTAGGAAATCATAAGGCAAAGGCAAAAATATAGCAAGTACTCTCTTTAAATCCTTTCCCCCCTCTAGGCTCAAAACTGAAACGGTCTATGATTTCAGGCACCCCCACCCATCAGTAACCCGATTCTCTGCGTGGACGACATACTCACAGTGTGTCCCTTGTTTTAACACTTGCCTGCAGCCCAACTCCTGCAATTCTCTGGATTTAATGTGCAAAACTGTGGTCTCCGCCTCACAGTTTCCTTTGAGCACAGACAGCCTGCGCTGTGGGGATAAACCCTTGACCTCCGCTGTCATTTATCTGGCTATCCAACACTTCTCTGCTTTACCTCTCTCCCACAGCATTCATTACCTTTGCTGCGTGTTGCAACAAATAGAGGCTCACATTTGACATGATGCATTTTGTCAATACGATACCTGAAAGTCATGCTTTGAGTTGGTGGTGGCTAAACTGAGTAAGTAATTAAGGGCGCGTCTCAATCAGCTCTCCAGCTCGTGAATCAGTGTATTATGTGCATAAATTCGGGCACTGGTAAGGACTGGCTCATTGCACATTTTGATGATTTTATTTCTGCCAACATGACAACAACCTCATTATTTATGAACAACAGCAGAATGGATATCTTTATTTGTTTTGCCATTCAAGAAAACATAAAAATATTGTTTATTATTATTATATTATATTATATGTTTTGTACAATGCTTTAGCTACGTTTGGAAGAACTGGACAGTTATTTACAACATGCATGTTTATTTATACTTGCATCTGCAGGTTTTGGTCCTTGAGACGAGTATAAATATTATCGTAGGCATGCCGCTCCATTCAGGAGGCGTTTCATCTGTAGGCCTCTATGGTTTGTTTAACTTTGTAACTTACGTAAGTAGTGCCCAAATATGAGGAAAAATTATGAGTGTCCCAAAGGACGCTTTGTATAAAGCTGGTGTGTTGATAGGATATTCAGCCAAAAATGTGTTATAAATTATTTCCATGATGAAAGTGAAAAATGTCAAGTCGATAATGTAATAAAATCATATACAGAATAATGAGTTGGTGGAACGCATATTCTCTGTCTAGGGCTTTTATGATAGAAAACATGTATTATAATCAAAGCTTTGTTCAACTTTCCTGCGGCTAAAGTCCAATCACTCACTTTAACGACTTTGATGAAGGAAGTCAAGCAAAGAAGATTTTAGCATCTTATAGAACTACGGCCTTGCATTGGATGCTGATAGAGTAAATTAAAGTCTTCGTCAGTTCTTTAAAACACTAAGGCCTGGTTTCACAGACAGGGCTTAGATAAAGCCAGGATTAGATCTTAGTTCAATTAGGGCATTTCAGTAGCTTTTATAAACCTTAGAAACAAACATTACTGGTGAGACAAAACAATGGCACTGACATATTTTAAGATATGCTTTCAGTTAAAACAGCTCAAGCATGCATTTCAGTCTGAGACTAGATTAAGGCCCAATGCCAATTCTATTTTATACCCCTTCGCCTACCCCTACCCCTACACCTACACCTACCCGTTCACCTACACCTACACCTACCCCTACCCCTTCGCCTACCCCTACCCCTTCGCCTACCCCTACCCCTACACCTACCCCTTCGCCTACCCATTCCCCTACCCCTACACCTACCCATTCCCCTACACCTACACCTACCCCTACCCCTACACCTACACCTACACCTACCCCTTCGCCTACCCCTACCCCTACACCTACACCTACCCATTCCCCTACACCTACACCTACCCCTACACCTACACCTACCCCTACCCGTTCCCCTACACCTACCCCTACACCTACCCGTTCCCCTACTACTACCCGTTCCCCTTGCCCCTTGAAACAGAGTGGCAAGGCGTAGGGGTGAAAATTTTCCCCTAAGAAATGGGACACCACTTCTACACCATTACACGTCATCATACCCCGTTTCTTTTATTAGTGTTCTGTAACATTTAACCAGTATGAATAGCAGTGAAGTGCGTAGGCTATATCTAACAAAAAATCAGGCGCGAGAACATATAACAAATGACTCACTCCCAACGTAGTTTTGCGCTGTATTTAGACTTAATAAAACGGCGCTCGTTTTCAGTTCAAAAACGTATGAGCCTTCGAGTTTCCTAAGACGATATAGAATGATACAGAACATACAAGACCGGTGAAGCCACTTTTCCATCAGGCCAAACTGTTCTCCTTGTTTGTTAACCATTCCATTCTGTGCCGATCCGAGCCGGCAGGTACCGATATGGTTTTGTTTTCTACTGTGGTGCTGCGATAACGGAGCTCTTTGCAATGTAATATAAACGAGTCAGTCGTTGCCTTGGTAACGCAAGAGTTTACAGACGATATGTGATGTAGATATCGACTGCGTTTTGAAGAATGACCAGATATATTTTTTTTAAACTATTATTAATTTGTGTTCACATCACTCAAATAGTGTGTTTAGCAAGCTACGGAGAAACTGGCAGCCAGACGACACACAAGTGATCCCGAGTGGCAACATCACTACACACATTCTAGCAGCACGGTAGTCGGTGTATGCAGGGAAACTCCTCATACCCCTTCGTTCGAAGTGTGGTCCTGAAAAACCTTCGTTTGAAGGGCTATCTGGCCCTTACCCCTACCACTCCAGCCAAAAGAGAATCGAGGCACCCCTACCCCTTCACGTGAACGCGCAAGACGAAGGGGTGGGCCTAAGCCTTTTCTGTGAAACTTTACTGATTTTTGGCCATGCTCACAAAAAGTTCATTTATAGCTCTACACAAATGTTTTTTCTTTTCTTTGAATGCATTGGATTTCTTAACTCAAATATTTTACAATTAGCTGCTAGCTAGCACACTTGCATGTGCTTTTATAATTTATATTATAACTTATTTTTTAATATTACTAGCTATAAACATGCATGTGTGCAACATACTGTATATAAAGTCTACAGATCGTGCAGTCCATCCTCTACTGTTCACCACAGTGGTAACCTTCAAAATTACAACATAACAGAAGATTAAACACTACATTTCTCCCTCCCTTCATTTCAACATTGATTCTCCTTATGCAGTCTGATGCAAAGCATGCTGGGAACTAGAAATCTGCCACACTCGTTCGGTTTAAGTTCAGCTAAATATCATCAGTAATTGAGTTCACTTAATTCTTAAGCGTTTAAACAATGGTCACTGGAGCAAGAATAGCACGCCTAATGTATTCTGACTGCTGGAATGCATTAGCGGTTGCGTAACATCACAGGTGAGGCCGAGTCTTCAGGCAGGTGTGGATGTTGATCATATTTAAACTGCTGCAACGAAAAACATACATTAACACACTCACACATGTGAGGTGCATTCACAGCTTCCAAACGCATACATAGACAGCACAAGTTCTTCTGGCACTAAATAAAAATGTTAAACAATAAACTAGAGTTTGATGATTTTATTAAACAATATGGGGTTTTCTACATCTTGTTTATTTTATACAGTATAAAATATGTTTTCATTTTTACATTTTTAAATAAATGGTTTATGCATGCCTAGGTCAGTAGTGGGTCAACGGTGACCTCTGGTGGCGATCTGAAGTAAAATCAGTGTGGATGTGCCCGTTCAGGACTCTTGTAATGGGTGGAATGAAAGACGTCATCTCATTTTTCATCAGTGTTATTGTGTCTTTGCATTATCCCAGTTTGCTGAAAACTGATGGACACTGTTATTTACAACAAACCAATTATATGTGGAAAACATCCATTTATAAAGATCTTAAGAAACTTTTAATTTCCTGAATTTTGACATGCATATGGCCTCATAAAGCAGGATAACATGTTATTCGTTAACTTCCATGTCTAGCAGCTGTTGCTCACATCCCATGTGAAATTATAAGGGAAACTAAAGTGATTTTCATTAGGAAAATAGAAGAAATCGGCAAACGGTAGCAATTGGCTAGCAATGTTAATGATTATTATGTATAGCTTGGTAAAAGTAAAACACAGCAATTGGTTTCTCAAGCCTGAAGTATATTTTAAGAATTTAAGTTTTTGACACAATGACTAAAGACCTTGTGCTAGATCAAAACTGGCAAACCACGGCTCTCAGCATGATTTAATCTGGCCCACAACTCAATTATCCTGTGCCTGTCCTGTCATGCGATCGCTCTGTTATCTTCAGTAGCACTTAACAAGCCTCAACAAGTGTTTACCATGCAGTGAAACCAGCACTGATCTCAGAGTCATGCAATCAATCAAGAAGCCATAATATTGTTATAGACGGCATTATTTTCTAAATCTGAAGAAAAGGTGAGAGAACAATTCAGTGAAAAACTACTGGATCATTTGAGAATCTGAAGAGCTGGATTGAGCTCGTAGGACTAGGAAGCCAATGACTAGAAAAGCCCAGACTCATTGTGGTCAGATTTCAGCAGATAAAGCTAAAACCGTGAGAGGTTCAGGCTTCTATATTAATGAGGAGTTCCCTGAAATCGTCCAGCAAAGAAGGAAAGAACTACTGCCAGCAATGAAGGCAGATCAGTGACCCTGGACCACAAAACCAGGCATAAGGGTCAAATTTTTGAAAGTGAAATGTATACATCATCTGAAAGTTGAATAAAAACAATCTTTCCATTGATGTATGGTTTGTTAGGATTTGAAAATCTGGAATCTGAGGGTGCAAAAAAATCTAAATATTGAGAAAATCTCTGTTAAAGTTGTCCAAATGAAGTCCTTAGCAACACATATTACTACTAATAATACATTTTTTATACATTTATGGTAGGGCATTTACAAAATATCTTCATGGAACATGATCTTTACTTAAAGGGGTCATGAACTGGCTTTTTTAATTTTTTTATACTGTTGTCTGAGGTTAACTTACGACGTTTGCGTGGTTTTTACATTCAAAAACATCATAATGCATAGTAATAGGCGATTTTCTGCCCTGGTTTTGAGCCTCTCTCCTGGAACGCTTGGTTTTTATGGGCGTGCCGCACTGAAGACTTGGAAGTAAACGCCCACTGCTTTGATTGGATAACAGCTTTGCATATTATAATTAGCTCCGTCTCCCCCGTGAGTACACGTGAGGAATTGTTTTGAAAGCGTGTGGGAAAACGGAAACCGGAAACTGGAATGATTCGCCCACAGGGCTCGCAAAACGTCTTTATCAAACAAACACAATGATTTATCTCATCCACCCACGATTAATTGGAATGTTATTTTTTATTACTTGGCCTGCCCGATCGGTGGATATAACCGTGAACCGTGCATCACTAACACACACACACACACACACACACACATATGCCTCACTGCAGAGTCAGACAAATCAGCATGATCAAAACTTCCGCGATTGTATTTTTCCTTCAAATATCAAGTCAAGAGAGTGAACAACGCACATCAAGAAAGGAATGTTATTTCACTATTTAAGATTCACCGGCCTGCCGACGGGCTTAGGTTTTGGTAGCCCATCTGGAAAACACGAGCCCTGGCCCATACATGTCCGATTCTGATCCCGAATCGCAGCACAATGAACCAACAACACCTCAAATAAAGGGTTCTCCAGCCTGTGACAGCGTGCTAATGTTCAGTTAGACACGTACACATAATCAATAGATATCAAACGATCTGTAACAATGCAATACTGTAATATAAAAAACATTTATTACTCGCATAAGTGTGTTGCTTCATTCATTCATTCAGGTAATCTCATCCTGTCTGCAAATCCAGTCTCTTGTTTACAAACGAATCCGTGGTGAAATGAAGGAACAAACGCGCAATGTCTTCCCCACGTGAGCTGGAGATTCATTAAAAATAAAGTTCATCCATGCATTCATAATACTGGAATCCAAATGAAGCTTATGTGGTATGTTTATTGCTTGAAAGTTCGATCCGGTTTAGCTCCACATAGGCCTATGTTATTTATCTATAACATGCCATGCACGAGTCGGTGGGAGGAGCTACAGAATCAGGCGTTCTTCTTCTTCGGTTGAGGCGGTGTTTCACTGAACTCTGACGTCACAGCTTGGCACATTCAGAGATTGAGCGTTTGCTGGGCCTGGTGTCAATAAAAGCTTTTCTTTGACTAACAAGGACGTTTTCAGCTCCGAAACTTACAGGATATTCTTATATCACTATTAACTTTTATATATCAAAGTCTGAATGAAAAGTTGATTTCTCAATTCATGACCACTTTAATATCCTAATGATTTTTGGCATAAAAGAAAAATTTATAATTTTGACCCATACAATGTATTGTCGGCTATTGCCACAGACACACCCGTGAGACGCAGGTTTTGTGCTCCAGGGTCACACTATAATATTTGAGACATGACAAACCTCATCCATCCGTCTGTCGCCACAAAACAGAAAGGCAGAAGTTCACAGTTTGGCTCATTAGTTCCTATGTGAGGCATTTATACTTTTTACCTAATCACACAGATATATTAGATTATTTTTACACACATTGTGGATTACAAGAAATCTGACTTTGAAGCCCTTTGACCTCCTTAACTCATGGTCATCCTTTTATTCCTCCAACCTTTGCTGTTTATTTTTTTATACTGAAACTTATACTATTATTGTATTATATTTAAATAGATTCGCTAGAATTAAAACTAGAAAAACAACTGCTGGTAAAGATGAAATATGCTACAACTTGATAAAACACCTAAGCATTGAAAGTCTTGAGAAATTACTATTGCTATATAACAAAGTGTGTGAAGAAGGTAGAATGCCAGGATGACAGACCGATTACATCACACATTTACAGACGACTGGAACAGTGTACTTCCCGGAGAGTAGAAATTTGATAGCAATACAGCAAAGAAGTTCAGAAAAAGGAAAAGCACTGTGGATCCAATAATATAGCTAGAGGATGATGTAGGAAAAGGCCTATGATATGCTATGGAACTTGTCCTTAGTTGTCAGTTATAATCATCAAAATGAAAAGAAATAAACATTTGAAATATATCAGTCTGTGTGTAATGAATGAATATAATATACAAGTTTCACTTTCTGAATGGAATTAGTGAAATAAATTAACTTTTTGATGATATTCTAATTATATGACCAGCACCTGTACACTGCGTGCAGAATTATTAGTCATATTAATTTTCTGATCATATTTTTTTTCTAGGCACATTTTACCAATTACAAACCACATTAATCTTAATAACTACTATTAATTTTGTATTTAGTCATTTATAAGTGATATACACTCACCTAATGGATTATTAGGAACACCTGTTCAATTTCTCATTAATGCAATTATCTAATCAACCAATCACATGGCAGTTGCTTCAATGCATTTAGGGGTGTGGTCCTGGTCAAGACAATCTCCTGAACTCCAAACTGAATGTCAGAATGGGAAAGAAAGGTGATTTAAGCAATTTTGAGCGTGGCATGGTTGTTGGTGCCAGACGGGCCGGTCTGAGTATTTCACAATCTGCTCAGTTACTGGGATTTTCACGCACAACCATTTCTAGAGTTTACAAAGAATGGTGTGAAAAGGGAAAAACATCCAGTATGCGGCAGTCCTGTGGGCGAAAATGCCTTGTTGATGCTAGAGGTCAGAGGAGAATGGGCCGACTGATTCAAGCTGATAGAAGAGCAACTTTGACTGAAATAACCACTCGTTACAACCGAGGTATGCAGCAAAGCATTTGTGAAGCCACAACACGCACAACCTTGAGGCGGATGGGCTACAACAGCAGAAGACCCCACCGGGTACCACTCATCTCCACTACAAATAGGAAAAAGAGGCTACAATTTGCACGAGCTCACCAAAATTGGACAGTTGAAGACTGGAAAAATGTTGCCTGGTCTGATGAGTCTCGATTTCTGTTGAGACATTCAGATGGTAGAGTCAGAATTTGGCGTAAACAGAATGAGAACATGGATCCATCATGCCTTGTTACCACTGTGCAGGCTGGTGGTGGTGGTGTAATGGTGTGGGGGATGTTTTCTTGGCACACTTTAGGCCCCTTAGTGCCAATTGGGCATCGTTTAAATGCCACGGCCTACCTGAGCATTGTTTCTGACCATGTCCATCCCTTTATGACCACCATGTACCCATCCTCTGATGGCTACTTCCAGCAGGATAATGCACCATGTCACAAAGCTCCAATCATTTCAAATTGGTTTCTTGAACATGACAATGAGTTCACTGTACTAAAATGGCCCCCACAGTCACCAGATCTCAACCCAATAGAGCATCTTTGGGATGTGGTGGAACGGGAGCTTCGTGCCCTGGATGTGCATCCCACAAATCTCCATCAACTGCAAGATGCTATCCTATCAATATGGGCCAACATTTCTAAAGAATGCTTTCAGCACCTTGTTGAATCAATGCCACGTAGAATTAAGGCAGTTCTGAAGGCGAAAGGGGGTCAAACACAGTATTAGTATGGTGTTCCTAATAATCCTTTAGGTGAGTGTATAATTGTTCATGAAGGCTGGAAATGAAAAACCCCTTATATTCAGGTGTGTATGATTATTATGCACGTTTTCTTTTACAGATGAAATGTGCCAAAAAAGAGATTTAACTCTTTAAAAATGATTAAATGCGCATGAGAAGGATACAATACTAATGCAATACTAGACATTGCAGTTAAGGCATGACTACTGGACAGTGAAATGCTCATTGGGTCAGCAGGGTCAGACAAAAACAGGTGGTGATAAAAAGACATGTTAACTGCAAAATAATTATGAATTAAGGTGAAGAATTAAGTGTGAAACCATCAGAAACCCTTTAGTCAGCGCCACAATTTTCAAGAACAGCAACCTAAGAGTTATTAATCAGAGTTCAGAGTGACTCTTGAAGGACCAGCACCACATCCTCTTGTACCACTGTTTAAAGAATTCATCTTCCAGAATCTGGCAGTAAGTTTTGGGAGTTCATTTTTAGTCCATCTCTGCAAAACAGACTTCAAGATAGGAGATTGGCTAAAAATAACTCCCAAAATGTATCGCCATCGGCAGCGCTGGCATTGTGTTTTTAGACACGAGATCAACAATGTCACTAAAGAAGTGTGTTTCTGATGTGAGGGAAAGATCACCTTGTTCAGCTTCCCAAATAACCCAGCGTTAAGGGAACAGTGGATGCAGTTTCCGGAGTTCTGCAAGTGTGTGTGTTTGTTCCCGGTCATAAATCGAAACGGCGGTGAGTGAAACTGCATCAAATGTGTGTGTTTTGCTGGCAATCGGCGCACAAGTGCATATAATGTGAACAACACCAATGTATAGTGTGTGTGTGTGTGTGCTCTCTTTAGCTCCGCCTACTGCACGCCTCCACGGACTCGGCTGTTTTCAGAAAGAATCGGTACAGTGTATCTGTCTTTTATAAATATGATAAACTAAAGACTCTTGGGAGATATGAAGGATCAACACTACTCATACTCAAGATTAACACGAGACTGGCAGAAACTGTGCTTTTAAATGAACAAATAAGCCTGAACCTTGAGCTGAGACCTACTTAACAGCTTATTTTTATCAGTTCTTTTATCTTTGGGTCATTATATTTCTCTCAGATTTCTGCTCCTCCTAGATCAGATACAGATAAAGTTACAGTAAAGATTACATTCATATGAATGCACTAAGCCGGGCTCATACTTCAGGAGTTTTAGGCCGATTTATCCCCGATTTTCCCCTCCCGAGAATTGGAGAAAAAATCTTGATCGGTTCCAATGTTCAGTGCAGATTATCTGGTAATGTGAGGTGTTCACAGATCGAATCTTGCACCTCTTGATCTGCTCTCACACAAATCGGGGCCGCCCCGATCATATCAAGCATGTTTGATATTTAGGATTTTAAATCGGGATGATTGCGTCAGTTCTTTTACAATAGCTAATGAGAGAAGTGAATGAGAGCATTTATGAAATTGCGACTGTGAAACAAGCCGCAGGTCCACTGAACAGCAGAGACGGCGGAATGGCAGAGTGTTGCAACAACACGTCTATTTGTATAACGTGTCTTTGAAAACATGACACAACCGTACGGACAAAGAGAAGAGCTGAGGAGAAATCGCCTTGGTTTTGAACATACCTGCTACGTACGTGTTTACATTCGCTTCCCCATGAGATCACGTGAGGTGCTCGTCCTGTCATGATAATCTGATAAGATTTGAGAGAAAAACATCTGTGAAGATTCTCCTTAGGCGAGTGATGCCACCAGATTTCATAATCGGTTAGGATTTAAAAACTCCTCTAGTCTGAGCCCAGCATTAGTGAGAGAGCGATTGCGTGTGAATTAATTCTGCCTGCCAGGGTCTCTCTACTAATAGTGAAGCTGTGGGTTTTAGTTCCTAAGAAATATATGCTAGAATGTTTCAGTTTCAAAGCTATTTTATTGATAAATCACAGAACAGTGTTGACGATACATTTCTGTGCTACTGAATGATTCTGAATATTACTGTCTGTATGTGTGTGCGTTAATGCAGCAGCGCATTAGTTCAGAATGACGATTAACTTACGTGTACGATAAGCTGTTTAAAAGTGCATTCACTCAATCAATTTTGAGCATCCAGGCGGTGTAATCAAACATATCTTGTGGAGCGCTCTCGGAGTATGCATTTACAACACTCTCTACTAATGAGCTGATTAGTTGAATCAGGTGTGTAATGTCTGCTACAGACTGTGTGAGTTCAGCAATCCTATAAGATCATTACAAATCACACTGTACGACATGGATCTGATAAACTCGGCTACATGTAAGTAAACTGTACGATGACACCTATTGAATCGTAGGCTACGACTCAAGTTAGTACAGAAGAATAAAACGTCATCAGCATGTGCTAGTGTGAACAAATTGAGCAAGTTTGGTAAATGTGGTTTTTATGTGCACTGAAAAAAAGAGGAGGAAGAAAAAAGAGGAGAATATGGATGGTTAGGGAAAAATAGGCCAACTTGGCATGCCAATTTAGCAAATGGAGCTTAAGGTAAGTAGTTTTAAGTTTTACCACCATATCACATTGATCTATACATCATTTCATGTTTAATTTTTATTGGCTAGTCAGTAGACGTAGGACGTAGCAGCCAACACACCTTGAGATGATCCTGATAAATTTATGACACTGTCAGATAATTATCACAGGCTATCTTTGGTCGCAAGACTGTCTTTGATCCTCTCCCAGTGTACAACATAGGACCACCGTTTAGGAGCCACGACCACAGAAATCACCACGATTGGTCATCTTTTGTCTGGGAAAGCCCAAAATCGCACAGTGTATACCGGGCATAACTCAAAATAACCTTGTGAGCTTAATTAAAATGTACCCATTACTATTTCAGATGTTCCTTCTACAACTGAAGTATGTACTAAGGCTGGCCACACACTTGAAGATTTTAAGCCAGATTTTGGGCCCAATTTGCAACCCCCAACGATCGGGTATGAACAATGAAAATATACACAATAATGTACTCCGCTTCAGGCCGGATAGATATGCAAGTAATCTGCAGGTTCACCAAAAACCAGGGGAACACAGCACTGTTTGAAATTACTTAATGTTTACATTACTTCAACATGAAGGTAAGTGTATAAGAAAAACAGGGAAAGAGTCAAAATTCAACCTGACCAATCAGCTCTTTTACTGAACAATGTTATTTATCTGATGAAATCTTTAACTCTCCAGAGTGTCTATTATCACTTATTTGTCAGTGGTAGTGATGTCTCATTAAATGTGTTTGAAGCCTAACAATCCGAGGTGTTAGATAAACAGACTTGTGCTGATGCAATCGGTGCTGTTGTAGAGATGGTAGCTTAGGTCCATTCCCTTGGGGATAGGGTGCTCATTAAAACACCCAGACTAAACACCTAGAACTTTACTGAACTTTGTTTAAAAAAAACAAAAGTGTCACTTTAATAATATTTTGTTATGATAAATGCGCATGTATGTTTTATACAACTAGTATTCTAGTAAAGTTGTGTGTGTTTTAATCTAACTGCAGTCTCAGTTTAATGTCTGTTTCTGGCAGATTGTGTCACTAGTGTTTGTTGCATCGGTGACAAGACTGATGTAGTCAGAGATTGCCTCAAGAAGCTAAATGTATCCCAAACTCTCTTTGTAAGAGTCTGTAGTTATTCAAAGTGGAAACAGGTGAGGTTGCTTTACAAAATGAAAGAGGTGGATCAAAAAAAAGATTTGTGTTCTGCGTCCCAATTCACCTACTTATACTATGCCCTAAAAGTATGTACTGTTTTTGTGAAGTGTGTAGCAGAAGAGCTTTGGGACAAATTACTTAATAATCATAATCGTGTCTTTAATGGACAGCTCTGTGACATAGGCTGCGTTCACGTTGTCAGTCCAAATCCATTTTTTGTGCATATCGGATTGAAATCTGATAAGATTTAGCAAGTGTGAATGAATGAAATCACATGAAATGAATTTTTACAAATCCGTTTCAAGCTACATTCATATGTGGTTTGAAATCCATTTCTGGAAATCCGTTTCAGTCTGTACTGCTCTGATCGGATTTTGCTGGGTTTATGTGACTTTCTCACGCCATGTAAAATGGAAACGTGAAAATGACCATATAACGGAGACATGTTTTGAGACCGGCGGAGACGACAGCACAGAATAAAGCCACTCATACCAGCCTCATACGGTTCTGACGCTGCCTCAGAAGACGCACCACGCAGACGTGTTTGCTACACTAAACACTAGGGGTGTAACGGTACACAAAAATGATGGTTCGGTACATACCTCGAAGTCAAGGTTCAGAATGTTTTCAGTACAGCAGGGGAAAAAACAAACCATGTTGTTGTTTTTTTTATTCAAGTCTGTAAAGTTAAATGTAGACTTGCTTGCTGTCAGTATAATCCTTTTTGCGAAATGGAAATGCTTGCGTGAATTTGCAACATTTACAGGTAATTACACAAGTGTAAGATGCAAGTTGTGGGTGTCTCAAAACCCATTAACAATACACGCATCTGATAGGAGGGCAAGCCACGTAGGTTTATGATTTAGTTTGAAGTACTTAAAATGAAGCACGCCTCATCTTTAAGATGATGCAGCAGCTCACTCTGTGTTCTTTGTTATTTTTCAGATTTGTTCACAACATCAAAGTAGAGGTCTGCACGGGACTGTTTTTTCCCTCCCGCTCCCACTAGGTTCTATTCCGCACTCACCCGCTCCCGCTTAAAATTCACTCTGTGTTCACCCGCTTACTGCTTAGAATGATTTTCTTCCCGACCCAACCGATCCCACTAAATTTAGACCTCGTTTCCAGATTTAAATTTCCCCTAAAGAAAGAGAGTGACTGGGATAACAAATATAAAATGTTGGCTATAGGCCTACAATAATTTTATTTGTTATTTTTGTCTTATCATGATACTGTCAACACCGTAAAAATGGCACAGAGAAAAATAGGCTAAATCAAATACGACATCTGTCACTCAAAATTATAAGCCAAAAATACAAATACGAAAACTGCCCAGACTTCCTGGCAGGTAGTTAGGGTGAGGATGCAAAATAACTTTTACCATCCCTGGAGCAAAGTCTAAGCAGGATGGCGAGGTCGGCACAGCCTACAAATCTCTAACAGGAGGCCTCAGTTGCCTGGCCTCACGGATGAAGTGGGCGAGCAGAGGGTACTTCCAGACTGGCACCCTGTCAGTCAAGGCATGGCAAGCTGTTATAGCGGCCACATAAACCTTCAGAGTGGCGGGGAAAGTGCCCGCTGATAACTTTTCCTGCAGAAACTCCAGAACTGACACAATCTGGCAGTTGACTGGGTCTGCATGGGATGTAGTACACCACCTTTCAAAGTCATCACATTTGTCGTGGAGGGAGCCCTAGCACTGAGAATGGTCTCTATGATGTCAGCTGAAAGCCCAGTGTCCCTCAGTTGTACCCTTCAGGGGCCAAACATGAAGGTTTCATTTCCTGGGCCGAGGATAAAATATTGTCCCGTGCTTGAGATAGAAGGTCCCTCCTGTTCGGTATTGCCCAGGGTGAGCCGTAGGGGAGAGATATTATTTTCGAGAACCAAACTCTGTATGGTTTAGGAAGTGTAAGAGGCAAGACCCTTGTTGATGAACTCTGGCCAGGACTCCCGTGAGCAGAGGGATCGGGGGGAATGCATATATGCACATTCTGGGCTATGTATGCGCCATTGCACTAAGAGAGGAGTAGGGGGGACATTGCACTTGTTCTTGAGAGGCGAAGAGGTCCACCTCTGCTTCATAGAATCTTTCCTAGATATGTTTCACTACCTCTGGGTGGAAAATCTGCTTCCACATTCAGATTTCCAGGGATATAAATCACTCTGAGGGACAGGAACTTGTCCTGAGCCCAAAGCAGATTCTGCTGCGCTATCCTATTCATATATAGGACGAGAAATGACTTAAGTATAAATAAATAAACGAATAAATAAGTAAATGCAGAATAAAATAAATAAATGTAGAAATACATGAATAAATAAATATATGAAGAAATAAATATAGAAATACTTAAATAAATAAGTGAATAAATGAATAATTAAATTCTGAAATAAATGAATGAATACATAAATGAATAATTTTTGTATCAAGTATAATTTTTAATTGTGCTATTTTTGTACCATTTGTGTTATACTAATTTTTTTCTACATTTATTTATGTATTTCTACATTTATTAATTTTTACATTTATTTATGCATTTCTACATTTCTATATTTATTTATTTATGTGTACGTATGTTAATAAGGTAGGCTAACCTCTCTCAATGCAGGATTGGTTAAACAAGATCCTTATCATTATGGCTGTCCTACTGTGGATACTTTTGTTAAATATAGCAATAATATAGAATAATTCACAACATATGGGTTTAAGTTCACTAAACAAACGTGTCAAATCGGTCATCAAAACATACAGCTGACAGAATGTTATAAATGACCTTATCCCATGCTGTGCCATCCTCCGACGAATTGTTCTCTCGCACACTTCAAATAAATTAACCCTTAACCCGTAACACTTATTTGCCTTTGGGGATTGGCCCTTGGATGAAATCCCCTGGCTTTGAGCCACAAGTGAAGTGGTTTTATGTGCAAAAGGTCCATAGGGATCACCGTGGACGTAGCTGCCACGATACCTAATATTCTCTGATACTGATGAACAGTAACGTCCTGACCTAGCCTGACGTTGCTTAGGATGTTTAAAATGGTCTTGTCACATGCAGGAGACAGTCGTGCCCACATGGTGACCAAGTCCCTTACAAGTCCTAAGTACATCGTCCTCTGGGCTGGGTGGCTGACAGTCCCTCCCCCTGAGTTCAGCGAGGAAACTGCTGACCAGTGTGTTGATTGAGTCGCCAAACAGTCAGGAAGGTGAAAGAGGGGCATCAAGAAGAAAGATTCAGTCTCTCTCTTTGATGCCTGTTAGATTAAGCCACAGATGTCCCTCCATGGCGACCAGCGCACCCATTGAACGGCCGATGGCACTTCAGAAAGACAAATCTGTGGCTGGACGAAGCTCGGAGAATGCCTCTTCATCGCTAGAGCCACCCACACTCAGATCCTTCAGCAGGTCAGTCTGGTTTACCTGTAACACAGCCATTGTGCAGCGCAGAACCAGCCTGACCTGCTGCTTGCACCGCTTTCCCCACCAACGTGGAGGTGGACCTGCACCGATTGGTTAGACTCTTGAGTGATGCAAACACAGGGGAGAGATAGCCCACGAGCATCTCTTCAACTTGAGGCATCATCGTATAACCACACACCTTGGCACCCATGACAGTCAAATATGTCAATGTTGAAGGCGCAAACACACACAATGTATGAGGCTTCCCCCATGAATGAGATAACTTGTCATGGTGGTCCTCAAAGAAGGGGAGAGACCGATGTTGAGGCCCCTCCTCCTGGCCACCGGACAGAAATATGTCCTCTAATTTACAATGTTTAGGGGGTTTCTTGCTCGAGTGACCACCTCGAGTAGCTCCTCTTGCTCTTTGTCATTGCAAGAGGAACACTCAGAGGCAGCAAACTGGATATCCATGCCAGAAGCAAGAGAATCACAGTCTTCTGCCCAAGCCAAAGAGGTGCCTGGGCGTGCTATAGAGTCAGTCAAAAGGACATCCCGATCTGGAGAGAGAGCGAACGCTAAGGACGGACCCGTCTTTCGCTCCTCACCCAGATCGACACGCGAGCCCCATGATCGCATTGTGGGTACTGTCCCTTGGAAATAAGCACGGCGAGTGCACAGTCCTTTAACACTTCACAGTGCCCGCAATTGCCCTGCTGCAACGCAAGGGAAGCATGCTCTTCTCCCAAACAACAAAGCAAAACTGGTGTGTGTTGTGTTCTGGCATAGGCAGAAAACATGGATGCACACACTGCTTGACAGGCTTGGGATCTGATTCAGCGGTGGGCTCTGGCTTTTCCGCGACAGGTAGGGCTGAGAGCTGGGCTCTGGGGCTGGAGTGGGGCTGGCTACGTACTCATCAAGGATGCAGATGGTGAAAGGTGAGTTGCACTGCACCAGCACCCACTCCACATATTCGGCGAAGCTCCCTCGAGGACCATCCATGGGAAGGCATGCCTTCAACCGCTCGTTGAAGCTGGTGTTGTAGAAAACACAGCAGCCAGGGTAGTGGGTGAGGCACGCTAGATCAAGAAAATCCCTAGTGTGCTCCTCGAAGGAGCAATCCCCCTGCTCCAGCAGGAGCAGATGGACAGCAGGGATATGCATGTCTTAAATTTACCGAAAAAATATTCTAAATGTGTTTTTAAAAGGAATTTAAAGGAGTGTGTGTGTTATACAGGCTATGTTATTGAACTCATTGAGCGAGCCTCAGCCATGTTTTTAATCTGGATTAACAAAGATTGAAGAGTCATTGATGGAGCTGACAGTAAATCATCTGTTGCAAGATGTTTCACGGAGTTACGGCCCGGGCATACATCAATTTCTGCATCCGGACGCATCTCGCCCGCAGTCGTGTCTGCACAGCTTTCAAAGTATACTCAACCCCGGATGAACGCGGATGGCCGAGTTCGACACATGCGCAGTACAATTGTTGTGACTCTTCTGTCCTTCTGCGCATGCGCTGTTTTACGTACACTGGTGCGCGGATGCGGGCGGCTGAAGTATATTCGTTCCTTTACATCACTCAATGAATTGGCTGTGACTTTGTGGAATAGATGTGGTGATTCCAGTGTGCCGGTATACTAATATAGTCTTATACTGGGATATTTTCTTCAAATTTAACTTCCATCTATAATTGGTATTATCTATATTACCATATAAAAGCTTTCAGGTGCAGTCTTTTATGAAAGTTTTATTAGAATGTAGATCAGATTAGATCTGATAGGTCTATGAATATTGAACTAGTGGGTAGGCTGATAGATGAATATTCAAACATCATGGTAAAATGAGGTGGTCTCATTTTTGTCCAAAAGGGGCTGAGAGGAAGTATTTTGTGTACCTAGTGCAAAATAGTTTTTTTAAAGGAAATGGTGGTGAAATATTAAAATTCCAATAAAAATACACACCTGTGCAAAGTTATCAAAAAAACAAAACTGAAAAAGCCAAAAATGTCCATAAGGATGCACAAGGGTTAATACAGTGTATGAACTTTTCTTGATTTACCCTGAAAGAATGGAAGTGAAATGTGACCCATAGGTGGGGTACATTATAACATGAGCATATGACAGATTAAAATGTTATCTGATCTAATAGAACAAAAAAAAAACTAAAATATTTTGTCAATAAAAATAAAAGTAAAATAAACAAATTTTTGAGTTTGAAAACAACAACAAACACATTGTAAAATACAGCTATACAGCATAGTTCAAAACATTATAATGAATAATTTCTGAACATTGACTCTCTGTCTTTATTCACCTTTTTCTCATGGTTTCTCAACAGAATTCTTAAAAGTATAGAATATAATAGCGTAGTTCTAATAGGGGCTCATTGTGACAACATGCCCCGCCTGCTCCACTGGGATTAACCCCGGCTCGTGTCTTCTGCTGTCAGATCAGCACTAAAGAACATCTCAACTCTTAAATAACAGATAGAACATTACAATAATATCAGATTTGTCTAGTTTTACATAAACACAAAAAACAGAGATGATAAATGAACTGATAAATGAAAATCCAAAGATTTTTTAATTTTGGTGCATTTTTTTTCTCTAAATAGGGTTGATATGGCAACTAGTAAATACACTAAGTTTAGTCATCCTGGCATGTGTGGAAAGTGTTAAACCATGTGTGTTACAACTAACCCCGCGTTAGGTTGTGCCCCTACATATTGTGAATGAATTTAACTAATTCATTCACAAGAAAAATCTAAATTTTACTACCTCATATTTGGGACCTCACTGATTTTAAAACCCTGCCTACGGCCCTGACTGCATGTTGGTTTTATCTTATCCGTGCGAAGAGGACACTGATTCGCTGGACTCTCTGCGAGTGTTGTAGATCGAGTGAGATCTGGATTTCGTCTGCTGCTGTCGGAAGAAGATGGTGAGCTGATGCGTCATGTAAGAGCCAGTGTGTTTGTGTGTGCTCGTGGAGGATGAAGAGCTGCTGCTGACTGAGGAATTCAGGTGATCTTGTTTTATTTTATTTGCTCAATAGAGTGAAGAGGCCATTTGTTGTTTCTAGGCCACAGCGAACTCTAGCAACAGTACAGGCCTGCAACGAGGGGTTGGGTGGTGACTTTTACATTGTGTGTGAGCGCGCGCATATACAAGTGATCACTCAAAAGGTACCTTGTTTTATTTCTCCATAAAGATAAAGTGAGTATTGAGAAGTTATTTCTGATTTATAACTGAAAATGTTATTCTGTTATTTGATCTTTTGCATTCTATTGGAATAATATAGAGTGATTTAAAGTTACAGAGTGAAAGTGAATTGAACTTTTAGTTATTTTCTGAAAGAAAAAATAAGTTCTACGAGACAAGTGTTGATTTACATTTGAAGTTTATTGATCATTTAAGATTCAATACAAGTGATTTAATTTATTTAATATTTCCTTTATTGTGTGTGAATAAATCTCTTTTTTTTTGGTTATACTTACCAAATTGTGTTGCTTGAAGTCATTTAGGAGAGACATATTCCTAGACTAAAAAAGAAAAGAATAACATTATTGCATAGTTGCACGTTGAGAGTCACATTTAAAGAATCCGTAGCGTTGCTTGGGTTACACTCAGAGCATAGGCGGCGCTACATATATAACCATATAAAAGCTTTTTATAAAATATAATTTAAAATATTTTTTTATTTTATGAAAGGTTTATTAGAATGTAGATCAGATTAGATCTGATAGGTCTATGAATATTGAACTAGTGGGTAGGCTGATAGATGAATATTCAAACATCATGGTAAAATGAGGTGGTCTCTGAGTTTCCTAAAGTATAAAACTATGTCATATTAGTGGCAAGCATCCTCACACAGAGTCTACTCTCCAAGATAGATCTATTATGGAAATGTCTAACTGGGGAGTGACAAATACAGATAATCAATCAATCCAATACTGCTTTCCAAACAACAATTTGTCTTGTACCAGAAGTATCCGACCTGCAGCAGAGTACATCATTGTGTACATTTTCATTGCTGTCACATCAGTGTTCACTGTGTTTCTGAACCTGTTGGTGATCATCTCCATCTCGCACTTCAAGCAGCTCCACACTTTGTTTAGTTGCACCTTGTTGTGTAATTATTCCTTTAAATGTGAAAATCTGCTTTGTAGCAAACTATCAAGCTAAGCATTTAAATTTAGTCACAGACAAAAAGGCCAAATCAGAAAAAAAGGCTGCAAGAACCTTAGGGATTGTAGTACTGGTTTATCTTCTTTGCTGGATGCCATACTATTTAACTTCTCTTTCTGTTGGGCATAATGAAAATGATTCTCTTATAATTAATGTAATGGATTGGATTGTATGCATGAATTCCTGTATGAATCCACTTATATATGCAATGTTTTATCGATGGTTCAGAATGTCAGCAAAATACATTTTGACGCTGAAAATATTTGAACCTTCATCGGCATCCATAAATCTGTTCCCAGAAGAGAAATGATCACTTACACTCTCGTGCAAATATAAATGAGATAATGTGTCTTGAGTTCTTGTTTAAGCACCACCAGAACATTAGAATGGCATATAACAGCTGTTTAAAAAAAATGGTGTCTAACATGTATACTGTGAGCATATTTGTGAGTGACACTATCTGCTCTATTTGCTGAATGAAAGTACAGATAACTGTAATGATGCTGCTTGGAAGATAGATGTAACATTTGCCACACTAAAGTATTTATTACAAAGATAATCTTTAATTTAAATGAAAGAAATCTACTTTATTAGAGGAAAACATAAAATATATTTTGATTCATGACCACGGTAACTGTGCACTTACAGTAAAACAATTGAGACAAATTTCACAACATGAGCTTCAATGATTGATGATGGGCAAGAGTGATGTTTATTCATTATAATGACTATTATTATTAAGCTCTTCATATCCCATGTTTTCTGCCTGTTTTTGCCGTATAAACCAGTATGACATCCAATTAGTTATGCACTCATTTTGTATTTCTACATTGTGTTAAGCCTGTATATTTTTAAAATGCATTTAATTCACCAAAGTTTACAATATGCATGACATTAATGTGAAATATATTTGAACTTGCAGAGATGTTTCATAAATAGTTTCCTTTGAAATGTAGTGCATTCAGTTCCTGAATAATACAAATATATTTTGAAGTAATATTTTCAGTTTCATTTTTATAAATTTATGAGGGGAAAGGTGTTCATGATTCATTAACAGTGTCAATCAATCTCAACTATGTTTAGGCTAACAGCTCTCAGTGATGTGTCGGGTCCTCGCAATAGAAGCAGTACTGATATATTTTGCAGGAATGAGTGGGAACCCAGTGTGCCTGTAGCTTTCTTCAATTCTGTTTTGATGAGTGACAGAAAAACTAAGGCCTATTTAGCACGTATGGCATATCTAATCTACTCCATATTAGACACCAAACCAAGCTGTGATATGAGGTCAAACATATATATTGTAAATGCAGAGGGCACTTTCACAGGTCGCAACAGCACTCAAACTCCTACTTACCTCATTCCATATTCCCCATTATTGTGTTTTAGACTCAGTGTGAGTATACAGTACACAGTTTTGCTGTCTGGAGCAGTGAAACAGTCTTCCCAATCCTGTCCTGGAGACTGTGAAACATTGAACCCACCAAAATGGCTAAAAAAAGACAGGGCCCACTAACACAGGAGTGTCCAATACTGCTCTTGGAGGGTCACTGTCCTCGAGGATCACTGTCCTGCAGAGCGTCAAATACACCTGAACCTGCTCTTCAGGATGACTAGAAACTTCCAGGCAGTTGTTTTGGAGCAGATTGAGCTGAATTCTGTGGGATATACAGTATAACTGTATGAGGGGCCTTTTACCCCACTCTTGGCAAAAGGCACCCACTATTGAAACAAATACTTTAGCTAAACTAATGAGTTTTGTATAATAAAATCTACATTAATGCAAAACAACCACTTCTGAAAAGTAAAAAAAAAAAAGTAAAAAAAATAAAAAAATAAAAAATAAATATATATATATATAATCACGAATAACATTATGACCACCTTCCTTCCTAATATTGTGTTGGCCCCCCTTTTGAGGTGTGCTGTGGTATCTGGCACCAAGATGTTAGCAGCAGATCCTTTAAGTCCTGTAAGTTGTGAGGTGGGGCCTCCATGGAATGGACTTGTTTGTTCAGCACATCCCACAGATGCTTGATTGGATTGAGATCTGGGGAATTTGGAGGCCAAGTCAACACCTAAATCTTGTTGTTGTGCTCCTCAAACCATTCCTGAACCATTTTTGCTGTGTGACAGAAAGCATTATCCTGCTGAATGAGGCCACAATCACTAGGGAATACTGTTTCCATGAAAGGTGTACATGGTCTGCAACAATGCTTAGGTAGGTGTCAAAGTAACATCTACATGGATGGCAGGACCCAAGGTTTCCCAGCAGAACATTGCCCAAAGCATCACACTGCCTCCGCCGGCTTGCCTTCTTCCCATAGTGCATCCTGGTGCCATGTGTTCCCCAGGTAAGCCACGCACACGCGCCTGGTGATCCACGTGATGTAAAAGAACACGTGATTCATCAGACCAGGCCACCTTCTTCCATTGCTCCGTGGTCCAGTTCTGAGAGCGAGCTTCAGCCATGTGGGAAAAAAAACTAATTACATTACATAAAAAGTAACTAAGTAATGTAATTAGTTACTTTTTAGGGCAAAACACAATATTGTAATGCATTACTTTTTAGAGTAATCCTCCCCAAAACTGGTTATATTTACCTTTCTGTCTCTTCAACAGCAAAAAACAACTGTCAACTCAGATTCTAGATTTACAAAGATAGAAGTGTCATTGATAGAGCTAACAGTAAATCATCTGTTGCATGACGTTTCACAGAGTTACATCACTCAATGAATCAGCTGTGACTTTGCGGAATGGATACAGTGCTTCCAGTGTGTCGGTATACTAATACAGTCTTATACTGGGATTACATTTTTTAAAAATCCAACTTCCATCTTTAATTGGTATTATCTATATAACCATTTAAAAGCTTTTTCAAAATATAATTTAAAATAAATGAAAGGTTTATTAGAATGTAGATCAGATTAGATCTGATAGGTCTATGAATATTGAACTAGTGGGTAGGCTGATAGATGAATATTCAAACATCATGGTAAAATGAGGTGGTCTCTGAGTTTCCTAAAGTATAAAACTATGTCATATTAGTGGCAAGCATCCTCACACAGAGTCTACTCTCCAAGATAGATCTATTTTGGAAATGTCTAACTGGGGAGTGACAAATACAGATAATCAATCAATCCAATACTGCTTTCCAAACAACAATTTGTCTTGTACCAGAAGTATCCGACCTGCAGCAGAGTACATCATTGTGTACATTTTCATTGCTGTCACATCAGTGTTCACCGTGTTTCTGAACCTGTTGGTGATCATCTCCATCTCACACTTCAAGCAGCTCCACACTCCCACCAATGTGCTGATCCTCTCTCTGGCAGTGGCTGATCTGATCGCAGGACTGATTCTCCTGCCAGTGCAGGGAATGAAACTGATTGAGCCATGCTGGTACTTTGGAGAAATATTTTGCTCAATATTTACTTTTATTCTTTATGTGGTTGTCACAGCAGCTCTTGGTAATATGATTATTATATCTGTGGATCGATACATCGCTGTGAATGACCCTTTGCGATATCCAATGAAAGTCACTAATAGCAGAGTTGTTGTTTCTATTGTTGTAAACT
Organism: Rhinogobio ventralis; assembly: GCA_039654625.1. Lineage (NCBI taxonomy): Eukaryota > Metazoa > Chordata > Actinopteri > Cypriniformes > Gobionidae > Rhinogobio > Rhinogobio ventralis. The sequence continues at coordinate 576,531 of CM077204.1, forward strand.
GGGTATTCTCCCTCATATATAATTTTTATCTGTTGTATGATTTTATACTGTATCCAGAGAGGAACCACACATGTATTGGAGAATGCATATTTTCTATTAATTTGGAAAATGTAATACTAGATTCCATAGTTTGTTTAGTTGCACCTTGTTGTGTGATTATTCCTTTAAATGTGAAAATCTGCTTTGTAGCAAACTATCAAGCTAAGCATTTAAATTTAGTCACAGACAAAAAGGCCAAATCAGAAAAAAAGGCTGCAAGAACCTTAGGGATTGTAGTACTGGTTTATCTTCTTTGCTGGATGCCATACTATTTAACTTCTCTTTCTGTTGGGCATAATGAAAATGATTCTCTTATAATTAATGTAATGGATTGGATTGTATGCATGAATTCCTGTATGAATCCACTTATATATGCAATGTTTTATCGATGGTTCAGAATGTCAGCAAAATACATTTTGACCCTGAAAATATTTGAACCTTCATCGGCATCCATAAATCTTATGCAAATATAAATGAGATAATGTGTCTTGAGTTCTTGTTTAAGCACCACCAGAACATTAGAATGGCATATAACAGCTGTTTAAAAAAAATGGTGTCTAACATGTATACTGTGAGCATATTTGTGAGTGACACTATCTGCTCTATTTGCTGAATGAAAGTACAGATAACTGTAGTGATGCTGCTTGGAAGATAGATGTAACATTTGCCACACTAAAGTATTTATTACAAAGATAATCTTTAATTTAAATGAAAGAAATCTACTTTATTAGAGGAAAACATAAAATATATTTTGATTCATGACCACGGTAACTGTGCACTTACAGTAAAACAATTGAGACAAATTTCACAACATGAGCTTCAATGATTGATGATGGGCAAGAGTGATGTTTATTCATTATAATGACTATTATTATTAAGCTCTTCATATCTCGTTTTCCCAGTAGTACCCATTTTTTGCCTTATAAAAAAGAATGAACCAATTAACCAGTATGACATCCAATTTGTTATCCACTCATTTCGTATTTCTACAGTGTGCTAAGACTGTACTTTCTTTTTAAATGCATTTAATTCACCAAAGTTTACAATATGCCTGGAATAATGTGAAGAATATCTGATTGCAAACTTGCAGACATTTTCCGTAAGTACTGTTTCCTTTGAAATGTGGTGCATTCAGTTCCTGATTATACAAAATATATATTTTGGAATAATATTTTCAGTTTCATTTTATAAATTTATTAGGGAAAGATGTTCATGATTCATTAACAGTGTCAAACAATCTCAACTATGTTTAGGCTAACAGCTCTCAGTGATGTGTCGATCCTCGCAATAGAAGCAGTACCTTTTACCCCACTCTCGAGGTAAAAGACTCAGCATGGGGCAAAAGGCACCCTGTAACGGAGTATGTTCAGGGAAGAAGGAGGCGGGAACCGGCGAACATTTAAAGACTTTAATAAAAATTAAACAAACTGAAAGTAAAAGCGGCAGCCCCTCACGGACGACTGCCGCGCACACACATAACAAAACGTAAACAAAACACAACATAAAATCCAGGCCTGGTCCTCTCTCGTCCTTCACTGTCGTCGCTCCTCCTTTTATGCGTCCGAGCTCCTCCGTGAGAGATCTGAGACCGGTGTGACGCGCAGCTGGCGCTCATCATCAAAATCACTCCCCGGCCTCGTGTCGCTCTCTCACGGCTCTCGCTCGCCCGGCTCGTCACACACCCACAATTTAAACAAGTTAAAAGTTTTTTAGTGATGTTTTTGAGTGATGTAACTCACAATTTTAATGTAGGCGAACATATCAGCCTACTGGTCCGCTGGTTGATGCCTGCTTTTGTTTTCAAAACACCTTCAAACACTTCCATGTGCTTTCAAACACTCCTGTGCGTTGATCATTGTAGCCAATCACAGACACATCCAATGATCACAATGGCCAGTCAGGGGTGTTTACGATTCCAGCTCAACAGCGCTCAAAGCGTCACTTTTTTAAAATTTCACTACCAACTTGGTATCATGACAACACTAGTGGAGTGTTCAAAAAAATGCCTTGTCTTAAGCTCTAATATCAGACAAGTTTAACCACAGATGCCTCTCCGTGGCCACCAGGGCTGCCATAGAATGGCAGATGGCTCTGGTTGTCTCCTTAGTGGCCTGAAGAGAAACATCTGTGGTCCAGCGCAGCTCTGTAATTGCATCTGGATTTATCCCCTCGCCTTCATCAAGGTCTCTCAGCAGGTCTGTCTGGTACTCCTGCAAAATGGTCATTGTATGCAGACACGCACCAGCCTGACCTGTGGCCAAATAAGCCTTGCCCAGCAAAGCAGCTGTTCTGACTGGCTTGGTGGGCAATGCCGCGCCCTTAACCCCTAGAAGTCTGCACAGTTTTGGGGCCCTTTAGAAGTTTTGACATGCTCTGACATTTGTGCTTTTTTCAGTTGCTTATAAACACATTAATGGCCAAAGTATCATTACACTGTATTCAGCACAAACTGGGCTACCATAATATGAGAGCAACATGTATGTACATGCTTGTATTTTTGAGAGAATAACGTTTATGCATGGTTTTTGAAAAAACAAAAAATGTAAGTCACTGAATTAAGCACACAAAACACACAATAGATATGTGTCCACAAGACTTTTGACTAATGGGTGTTGTTGCCTAGAGTTTTTGCTTCAAACTGATGTGAGAATCATTGTGCCTACTCATTCACATAAAACAATATATTGATTTTAAATTTGTAAGACACTTTTTCTTTACTAAGCCCGTATGCGAAGGGGTGTGAATTATCATGAATAATGCTGTGATTTACACCTGAGAAGACAATAGAACCACATAATGAGCTGCATAATGAATGAGCCTTTGAGTCAGGCATGTGACTGAGGGAGCTAAGAAACAGGACAAAATAAATATATTTTGTTGTAGTTTATTTATAATATAGTTAACAATATAAAGTGATATCCAATGGCACACTACAAAGGCCTATTATATTTTAAATTATCAAAATATTTGACATTACTATTTTTTATGTTTTTGAAAAGTCTTGTGCTAAAAAAACAATATAATAATATTGTGAAATTGAACACAATTCAGTATTCAGTAAATACAAATAACTGAACAATTGGTAATGATGATGTTATAAGTAAAATAGTTGGGATTTAAAACAACATAATGCAATACAGTTATGATTTCAAAGAGTATATAGGGTGAATTCAGGTTGATTGGTACAATTTTTCCCCACTTTTTTCCCAGTCCAATGGCAAAAAAATTCAGAATCATTTGATTTTGTAAACTATCCGATACACTCAATACTCAAATATCATTTCGAGTTTCGGTTCATTTATGAGATGCGCCGTACAAAGCATGATCAAGCCTGCGCATATTATAGGCAATTGTCTGCTATATTTGCTTCTTATTTATTAAATCCAGACAATTAGCTGATGAAACATTGATTAAAATTAAGATACAATTTATACAAAACGAAATTCACTTTAAAGAAAGGCTTTCTACAAAACCAAAAAGTGGTCAAAATCATGTCTGACCCATTCCATGTCTTCTGAGATATTTTGTGCAACCCATGATGGGTTCTTTCTTACTCATGCTGTGCACTTTTCATAATCAACATAGATGAAATTAAAAACATTAGGCTATAATATATGAACATAAATATAAAACAAAATACATTTTAATGGCTACAGCAAATAGCCTATTGTACACTAAAATTTGCGAACAAAAGCTTTATTGATGTGACACTAGGCTATTTTACAGTAAACACTTCATAATCCAAAACAGGCCAAAGAAATCTTGTCTAAACAGTCTTATAGAGCCTATAAATGTTAATCTGCAGACTAAAGAATACACATATGACCCCCGTAGGGACTACATATGGAACACTCTGGGGTATCCAGCCGCAGGTGGAAATATTTCAACCCCAGGAGTGGCAAGGTGGCTTGCCAAGGGAAGACACGTGCTCAGAGAGACTTGCCGTGGAAATACACATGTGGGGGTTGCCCAACAGGGGAACCATGCACACGGAGGCACCTAGCCGAACACGAGGGCTGACCAAGTGGGCATGCACACTGGTGTCGACATCAACAGTGCTGGAGGAGCTCAGGGCTTACTGGGAAGCTCACCTGTGAAAAAATGCACACGCATCCAGTCCGTGGAGTGGAATGGCGCAGCAAGCAAAGACACCTGAGCCTGTCCAGTTACTGGCCACTTGGGGTGAGTACACGAGAGGACACAGGCTCCACTTGGAGATTATAAAATCTTGTGAATGTGTTGGGTGTAGCCCAGCCTGCAGCTCTACAAATGCCTGTCAGCGAGGCGCTATGCGCTAAAGCCCAAAAGGAAGCAACACTCCTAGTGGAGTGTGCTCTTACCCCAAGGGGACATGGCATGCCCTGGGCCTGATATGCCAGGACAATGGCGTCCACTATCCAGTGGGACAACCTCTGCTTGGAGAGAGCCTTCCTTTCTGCTGCCCTCCGTAACAGACAAAGAGCTGGTCTGAGGTCCTGAAACACGTAAGCGCGAAGGGCACGTACTGGACAGAGTAGTGCCAAGGCTGGCTCTGCCTCCTCCACAGGCAGCGCTTGCAGGTTCACCACCTGGTCCCTGAAGGGTGTGGTGGGCACCTTGGGCACGTATCCAGGCCGGGGTCTCAGGATCATGTGAGAGTTAGCCGGCACTTCCAGGCACGCTTCGTCAACCGAAAATGCCTGCAGGTCCCCTACCCTCTTGATGGAGGCCAGAGCAATCAAGAGCGCCACTTTCAATGAAAGGAACTTCAGCTCTACAGACTGCAGTGGCTCAAAGGGAGCTTTCTGCAGGGCAGATAAAACAACTGCAAGATCACAAGAGGGTATTTGAGGCGGGCGAGGAGGATTTAATCTCCTTGCGCCTCTAAGGAACCTGCTGACCAGATCGTGCTGTCCTACCGTTTTTGAGTCCACCAGGTTGTGGTGAGCCGAAATAGCGGCCACATAGACCTTCAGGGTGGAGGGAGACAGCCTTCGCTCCAACCCTTCTTGGAGGAAGGAGAGCACAGACCCGATCGGGCATTTCCTGGGGTCCTCTCAGCGAGAGGAGCACCAGGTGACGAAGAGGTTCCACTTCAACGCATAGGCCTGTCTCGTGGACAAGGCCCTAGCGGAAGTGATGGCAGCCGCTACCTGAGGTGGCAGGGTACTCAAACCTACCGCATCCCATCCAGGTTCCACACGTGGAGGTTCCAAAGGGGTGCCCCGTCTCTGAGTAAGGAGGTCCTTCCTCAGAGGGATCGACCAGGGAGGGGCTGTCGCAAGGAGTACGAGTTCTGAGAACCAGGTCCGGCCGGGCCAATATGGGGTGACCAAAAGGACCTGCTCCCTGTCCTCCCTGATCATGCACAGAACCTGTGCGAGAAGGCTCACTGGGGGAAAAGCATACTTGCGTGGGCCCTTGGCCAGCTGTGCGCTAGTGCATCCGTGCCGAGGGTCCCCTCGGTCAGGGAGTAATACCAGCAGCAATGGGAAGAGTCGTGGGAGGCAAACAGATCTATCTGTGCATCGCCGAACTGTTCCCAAATCAGCTGAACCATCTGGGGATGGAGTCTCCATTCCCCCGGAAGCGGCTGAAAATGTGACAGCTCGTCGGCTGCACGATTCAGTTCTCCCGGGATGTGAACGGCACGAAGCAACCTCAGATGCTTCTGACTCAATAGGAGGAGATGGCGGGCGAGTTGCGACATCCGGCGGGAGCGTAGACCACCTTGTCGGTTGATGTACTCTACTGTCGCCGTGCTGTCTGAACGGACCAGTACGTGCTTGTCCTTGAGCAGGGCTCGGGAGCGGTGCAGGGCAAGACGTACGGCCAGCAACTCAAGGCAATTGACATGCCATAGGCGCTGGGGTCCTCTCCAGGAGCCCGCGGCAGCATGTCCATTGCACATGGCACCCCAGGCCGTGGCAGAGGCATCTGTTGATACAACAACATGCCTGGAAACTCGTTCTAGGGGAACACCTGCCCGTAGAAAACTTAGGTTCGCCCACGGGGTGAAGGTCTGACGGCAGGCCCAAATCACTGGGACCCGGAGAGTGCCGTGTTGCCATGCCCATCTCGGGAATCAATCACGAAGCCAGTGCTGAAGCGGTCTCATATGAAGCAAACCGAGCGGCGTTACCGCGGCTGCGGATGCCATATGCCCCAGGAGCCTCTGAAAATATTTCAGTGGAACCGCACTCTTGTCCACGAACAAGTCAGCAGTGACTGCGCGCTCTCGCTCGTAAGCTGCGCGTACATGGCGACCGAGTTGATTTCCATACCGAGAAAAGAGAGTTTGCTCTTTTCCCAGTTGACCCGAAGGCCCAGACGGGCGAGGTGCTGAAGCACCAGGTCCCTGTGTTCGCAAACCTGATCCCGAGAGTGGCCTAGAATCAGCCAGTCGTCCAGATAGTTCAGGATGTGAGCAGATAGTTGCCTGAGCAGCACAAGGGCTGCCTCAACGACCTTTGTAAAGACGCAAGGGGACAGGGCTAGCCCGAATGGGAGAACCATGTACTGATATGCCTGCCCCTCAAATGCAAACCGAAGAAAAGGGCTGTGTCGAGGAAGAATGGAGACATGAAAGTACGCGTCCTTCAGGTCGATCGCTGCAAACCAATCCAACTGACGAACGCATTCGAAAATGCATTTGGCTGTCAACATCTTGAATGGAAACCTGTGAAGGGTTTGGTTCAAGATGCGCAGGTCCAGGATTGGCCGTAACCCACCTGTTTTCTTGGGTACAATGAAGTAAGGGCTGTAGAAGCCGTACTCCATCTCGGCTGGAGGGACGATCTCGACTGCACCCTTCACCAGTAGGGTAGCAACCTCCGCACGCATGACAGGGGCATTGCCACCCACCATGGTATAGCGTACTCCCCGAAAGCTTGGAGGAGACCGTGCGAACTGAATCGCATAGCCGAACCTGATGGTGCGAGCGAGCCAGCTGGACAGATTGGGAAGCGCTAACCAGGCTCCCAGAAACCGTACCAGCGGGGTCATGCGAACCACAGGCGTACCCCCGATGGGGCAGCGAGGCGGAATGACCGGCCCAGACATGGGAGGCGTGGGAGCGTCCCGAGGTGTGGGCGGGGTTGAATTCTGCACCCTGACAGAGGAGACCAGGGAAGGACCAGCATTCCACGGGGGTCTCGTCTGCCGGTCTTAGACTGCCGTTTAGCAGGCTGGGGGGCTGGGACAGGCGGGGCTGTCTTCCTGCGGCGTCCTCCACGCTTCGGCCCGGGTGAAGGCTGCTGCTGGGGCAGAGCGGGAGGGGCGGGAGCCGCAGGAGGGCAGCCTCGGTGAGGAGCAGACTGAGGCTTCTAAGCTGGCGGCTGGGTGGAGGCAGCAGCAGGCCGCCGGGGCAGAATGTGTTTAATAGCCTCAGTCTGTTTCTGAGCGGCCGAGAACTGTTGGGCAAAGTCCTGGACCGCCCCAACGAATAGCCCATCCTGGGAAATGGGAGAATTGAGGAAACATTTTCGCTCAGATTCTCGCATATCAGCCAGGTTGAGCCATAAATGTCGCTCCTGGACCACAGAAGTGGACATCACCTGACCGAGAGAGCGTGCAGTCACCTTCGTCGCTCGTAGAGCGAGGTCGGTGGCCGCACGCAACTCCTGCATTAAAGCAGGGTCAGCATTACCCTTGTGCATGTCTCTGAGCACCTTGGCCTGGTAGACCTGTAAGGTGGCCATAGCATGCAGGGCGGATGCGGCCTGGCCCGCAGCTCTGTAGGTCTTCGCCACCAAAGTAGACGTAAACCTACAAGCTTTGGACGGGTGCTTTGGGTCACCACGCCATGTTGAAGCGCTCTGCGGACACAGTTGCATCGCAACAGAACGCTCAAGAGGGGGAACCCCAGTGTACCCTTTCACCGTGCCACCATCGAGGGCAGTGAAGGTGGAAGTGGCTGCCGAATGATCGCGAAAAGTCAAGGGAGACTTCCACAACTTCGACACCTCTTCATGCACTTCCGGGAAGAAGGGCACTGGGGGCTGACAGCCGCCTTCGGCCCGGGCCGCCCCCAGATACCAATCATCTAGCCGAGAGCGCTCGGGACATGGCAGAGGGTTCCACACAAGCCCAAGAGCCTCGGCCGCCCGGGAAAGCATGGCTGTGAGCTCCGGATCTGACTCGGGCAATGCTGGGATTCCAGAGGGAGGCAACACAGCCGAATCATCATCTCCGGAGGAGTCCAGCCCACCTTGTGATGCGGCGATCGGCATAGTATCCTCCGCCGGTGCGCCAAATGAAATGCAGGGCCCAGGACGGGAAACACCCGCACCCTCATCTGGCAACACCACGGGTTGCAGTGTGCTAGAAGGGGGTGTGGCCCGAGGAGGATTCGTCGGGTTGGCCCACACCGTCACCCTCAAGTCACCCTGATCACCTTCCAAAGTATTCCCTCTCATGGAGGGAATAGATTGGAGTGTGGTAGAGGGGACCCTCCCTCCAGTACGGAGATCATGGAGTCTCGACCGCAACACTGCGATGGCCATGTTCCTGCAGTGGGAACATGACTCATCCATGAACGCGCGCTCGGCGTGCATTAGGCCCAAGCACGCCAAACAGCGATCATGCCCGTCAAACGGAAGCACCAACCGACCACACCCAGAAACGGAGCACGGGCGAGACATCTTGAAAAAGACGTGCCGCGTGCAGCTCTTTTAGAGAGGAGTTTTTGCTTTGCAGAAATGCTGAAGCGCCCAGGGAGAACACACCCGCTGTGCTAGATCACTGCACAGATCAGACAGGAATGCGGAACTCGCTGGAACGCGCCGTAACACCAACACTCTGGAGAGACACTCGTATTGAAGAGAAGAAGCGCTCAGGCAGTAACACTCGGCTCTGAAGCAGAAACATAATGCGAGATTGCCACGCAACGCCCTTTATACCCACGCGGTGGGCGGGGTTGCGTTATGCAAATTCCGCAGACCCATGGCATCTTCATGCCATTGGCTCGTTTTGTAGAGCTCCAAGGCGATTGGCTTCTAAGTCAAACCCCCATTTCGTCAGTAACTGACGTAACTCGTAGTGTACTGACTGAAAGGGAACTAAAGGCATCTGTTCCACCTGAGGCATCGCCCCATACCCATGCTCATTCAACCCCTTAATGTTTGCATATATGTTGGAATGAGGGCTGAAAGGCCAGGCTGAATATGGCTTTTTCTACGATTTAGATATTTTCATATGCAAATCAGGAAAAAATGGGAAGCACCGACATAGATGTTGTGCTTTTTCTTGCAGAAAACGCTTGTCTTTCTACTTTTAGGATGAATGCCCTGCTTCTCAGCTGGTCAGTCGATGTTTAACTGAGCCACAGCACGAGTTATAACCTCCACAAGCTCCACGTCCACAGGGGATTAGGGTGGTGAATCCTCAAATTCCCCTGCATCGATGCTCAGCACATCCACCTACTCAGAGCTAGAGAGTTGAAGCACTGGGCGAAAGAAGACGCAGTGCAGGCTTCCGATCTCAGTGAGAGACAGCTGGAACCTTATAAATGGGAACACTGCAACTATGCATACACACATTCTTTGAAGAACCATCTAAACAGAAATTACAAGAACAAACCTTTTACAGTTCTTTAGCTGCTACATTGCATTGTCACTTCTGGATAGTACAGAAAGCGGACAATAAGTGAAGTGGGAGAGAGAGGAGGCGATGTCATATCTGATATTGTCTAATATTGCCTATCAAGTTAATCTGAGATTGCTATCTTTTAATCTAAATCGGTATCGCTAGCACAACGCATTAGCTTTTCACCTTGCCTGTTAACTTGTCATCCATGCATACTGTCTTTTTTCTTTTGCGCCCTTCTTTTTTACGAGTCCTACAAACGACTGTGGTAAGTCAGAATCAATCAACAAACACGGTGAGTCATGTCATCTTCTCCCGTTATTGTCACTTGCACTGCCTAAAGGACAAACGTTTCGGTCACATGTGACCTTTGTCAATGCCAAGGTCACATGTGATGAAACGTTTATCCTTTTTTTTCAGTAAAGGATTGGTTTTATCTCGCATTTGAAGACTTATTTGGTAGAGAGTGCAGACTCTCTTAAAATGTTTTACTATTTGGATTTTTGTGACTATGCACCTCATATGAAGGTGCGGTGAGTTCATGTCTCGGCCGCCTCACCAAAGTATTCAGCCATTATGGCCACCATGCCTGAGTCTTCAGCCAAGATGTCCGCCACGCCAAGGTCTCCAATCCCAGAGTCTTCAGAGTGTGCAGCGCTGACCATTGTGGCCACGGCAATTTTGTGTATGTGTGGGCGGCACACACATTGGCGCCCGTCCCTGTCCCGAGTACAGAGAGGACTTTGTCTCCCGTCCAGAGTCCAGAGAGGATTTGTCTCCCCTCCAGAGTCCAGGGAGGAATTTGTTTCCCTTCCAGAGTCTAAAGAGGGACCCCTGAGCTGCCGGCCCCAACCTGGAGGCTTCCTAGTCAGCCAGCACCGCCCTACTCACCTGTCCATGACCTACAGGACTCCAGGACTCCATGGACTCCACTCTTTTAGCCCGTTTCTGTTAACACTGCATTGGCTCCCTAATTACTAAAATTACTAAATGGTTTAGCTCCCCAGTACTTAAGCGCATTATACTCCATCACATCTATTGCGGTCTCAAAACTCTGGCCAGTTGATAATACTTAGAATATCAAAATCAACTGCAGGCGGTCGATCCGTTTCCTATTTAGCACCCAAACCCAATACCCAAATGTATTGGTAATTTAGTGCATTTATTTAACAAGATGTTTACATTTTTTGTAATGTGATCTTAGTACTTAGTAATATTTCAGGTCTCTACTAATGAGCTGTTGGCCCGAATCAGGTCATCTGAATTAGGTTACCTGAATAAGGTGTGTTTGATTAGGGAGATATACAAAATGTGCACTATTATGGACAAGCTACGGACAGTGAATAACTTTCCTGCAGTAAATGTAACCTGACATGCTGTTTTATTGACTTATTTCTATGGCTGAAACACAGCATTTTCCTCAAATCCTCAGTAAAACTTGATTTTATAGCAGTTTTGTGAATAGGTTTAAAACTCTTAAAACTTACTTGCTAGGAACTATTTAGAGAATTCGTTGTGAATTCAGCCCCTGATCGCCAGTGTCCTCTTGGCTTTATTATGATGTAATGATACAAAATCCTTTTGAGACTAATCAGCAATTTTAACTGAACCAGGCTGTTTATATGACAAATCTTTAACTCCTCAGGGAGTCTATTAGCACATGAAAACATTTATCCTCAGTAATGATGTCCCACTAATGTCCCACACAGGATGTTGAAGCCTAGCAATTAAAGGTGTTAGATGCATGAACGTGTGCTGATGCAACATCCATTCCCCTTGGATGAAGGTTATTCATCATTACCCTAAAATACTTTACTGCTTTTGTAGAAAACAGACAAAAGTTTAATGCTTTTGTTGTGTGCAGTAAAACAAATAGAAATGAACAATGCATGAATGTGAATGCTCAGTGAATGCAAGGTTGTCTGTATACTGTTTGTTTTAAGTTACAAGAACCATTCAGTGGAATGTCACTCACTGAATATTTACACTGATTGCTGCGATACTGGCATCCAATAAAGCACCAGTTACATCTGTCTAATTAATAACGTTATCAAGCTGCACAGCAGGTTTACTTGGTTACAAAAAGTAATTACACGTGTTGAAGCCATCATATAGTGCAGTAGCACTTTGGGCGAGTCCCGCATCCAATCCTGTCCCCCTCTCTGCTCCAATTGCTTCCTGTCTCCTCTACACTGTTCTGTCCAATAAAGGCCAAACATATTTCTTAAAAAATACACTTGAAGGTGGTAGTTAAAGGGCAGATTGAAGGTTAAATTTTTTTCAAAATGAATATATAACTTTGTATGAAAATACCATATGAAAAGGTAATTCATGATTAAAAATGTTTTAAAAAGACATGAGCACAAATTTAGTAGATAAAGTGGCCGTTTCGTTGGCTGTTGGCTAAAAACTTTTTTTTCAACATGGCGTCATATTACGTCACGAGAGGGAGTCGTTTGCCGGGCTCTGCGTCGGCTCAGTGCAGAATAGGTTGGTATTCAGTACGAGTCTGTGTATTTTCGGTAGTTTTTCTATTTCAATTTATCATTGTCATGGTAAATTATTGTGTCCAGCCTGTCAGGACATCGAGTCCACAGGCTTCCTAAAAAAAAAGTTAGAAAAACCACCACCTGGTGGTGTTTTGTGCAGGTGAAGAGACGGGACTTAACTTCTGCATCTGCTTGGAAACACGCGGTGGTGTGTGTAGTGTTCACTTTAGACCGGAGGATTATCATCCCGGCTGTATGATGGAGTTCAACACTGTAATATGCATGTGAAGGGGGATATTAAATGAATAAACATCCACACGCGATGCTTCTTTACCGTTGTTTTTACGTGAATCAATTTCAACATTGATGAATACAAAGTATGTACATTAACACAAATCATACAGTCTCACAGTTTTCAAAAATTTTTGGAATTATGTGCTGGTAATGTAAATATTTTATTCATGCCATGTATGTACATTCAAGTGCACTCAAATACATACTCATAACGTCATATACATCCTCACACTATCGGTAAATCTGCACGAAATAAACCCATAACACAGAATGAATGAATAAAGGATAACATGAAACACACACAATAACACTGTCTGTGGTTCGGCCGCCGGCGGGAGATGTGACGGTCACGGATCCTTCAGAGATGCAGCTCGAAGAAAACGTGAACTGTACACCGTAAGTTAAACATTTGCTAACTACCAAATCAGTCGTGATGAGAAACCGCTAACGTTATATCACATAACGTTTAGTGTGGATGGATATTAACGAGTGTGACTTATGCCTGATGATCAAAGCTTATTAGTTTCTGTTATTGGTAAGTATCAATACTCCTAGATGACCAATAACAGCTTTGCTATTGCCTGATACATGATAATAATCTGTACAGTATTGTGATCTGAGCACAGTGTTCATATCGTTAGCTAGCGTGTATCATTAGCTAACACTGGTCTCTCACCCAAACACCTGCTCTGTTCTCCTCTGGTTCTCCTCACACAACTCAATTTGTCTCCTCTAATCGTTGTTCTGGCTAATCCTGGCCTGTCCCTAATTGTATGTCATTATTGTATGGCTGTGGTCTGCCATATGAGTATTAATAAACATGTATAATTTCCTCAGCGTCCGAACTGTTGTTGCGATCCATTGTTTTCCTATCGTTGAAGTTCACCGCACTCCCTCCCGTTACGTCACTTCCAGTTTTGGCATTTTTAGATGCGGAAATAGTCAAATAGTTCAATGAAGGAGTTATATTCAAATACCTTTAATCCAAAATCACTCATAACACAGGAATATGAAGGAGATTTATCCAGACTTAATATCAACAAGATCCAACAGCCTACAACTGAAACACAGGGATATAAATACAAAAAACAAACAAAGAACACAGGTGAACAGAATATAATAATCAGTGATTAACCATAGCAACAAACAAGAAACCCCCCCCCCCCCCCCCCCCACACAGGAAAGCGTGTCCTTGTGCCGTAAAAGGTCCAACAGAGTAGGGAGGGTGGGCAGTGGCACTGGAGGAGGACGCAGAGCAGGCGAAGGGCAGGAAACCAGGGGAAATAACAGAGGGAGAGTCCAGGGCGATGCTGATGGTCAGGGAGGAGCCAGGCGGGGACCCAAAGTGCAGCCAGGACGATGGCACATGGCAAAGTCATAATGAGAGATTTGATGGAAGTAGAGCCCTGGGCGCAGACAAAGAGCTAGCAAGACTTGGCGACATTAATGTTCCTGGAGGCAGAGGTGTAGCCAGGGTGTCAAAAGACTGAGATGGAGCTGGTGGGACTGAGGGCTAAGGTGGAGCCAGGGGATGCTCTTTACTGGACAGAGCTGGAGACCGGAAGACCTGAGGCGCATCCATGCAGCATAGTGGAGTAGACAAGGGTGGAGCAGAGGAGCTGACGGGAATCAGCGGAGGCGGGGCAAACAGGCTGGCTGGCTTTGGAAGAGGAGGCAGGAGAGAGCGGCTGGGTGGGATCTCTGGAGACACAGGAGACTTGGAGCTGGATGGGAACAGCAGCGACAGGAGAATAAGGGAAATATCCTCTTCCAAATTTTCATAAACCTTTGCAGAGGTCAGCTGCAGCTGAATCATGGCTATGGGTGTCTGACAGAGCTTTCCTCCATGCCCTAGTACTCTACAAGCAGTCCCACGTCAAAGCGTGGTGTTGCCAGCTCACGCACCTGGTCAGACATTTTGTAAGGCTTGGGCTCCGGAGCTCTGGCTCGCTCAGCTCAACTCTTTATCGGCAGGCTCTGGCTCTCTGTCTACAGTGGGCTCTGGCATTCGCTCCATGCGAGGCGTGGGAGGTGGCTGGCTGGGCTCTGGGTAGGACTGGAGCCTTTGTGCATTCGTTCTGACTTGTGTGAAAGAATATGCACAGCATGTGGTCTGGAAAGTTAGTTAGGAAGTAGAAATTTCCTGGTGTGATCCTTTAGAGATTGCTGCTCCTACTCCATTTCTGTTATGGTCTGTTATTCTGTCACGTTTACGCTGGTGAAATAGCATGATGAAGGAGATATATTCAAATAGGCTTTAATTAATAATCCAAAATTAATCATAACACAGGAAAACGTAGGAGATTTATCCAGACTTAACATTAAAGAGAACCGATAACATAGAACTGAAACACTGAGATATAAATACAAGGAACAAATAAAGAACATAGGTAAACCGAATCATATGTTTATAGAATTTCCATGAGAGCATCACATTTTTTATGCAGCTGACATTTACACACCTGATTCAAATCATCAGTTTGTTAGCAGAGAGCTGCTTAAACTGTACAATGACACAGCAAATTGATTTATTTGAATCGATAAGCTCATGTTTTACCTGTCAGACTTCAATTCTTAAGACATACACTGATGAGCCAAAACATTATGACCAATACCATTATGCCTAATATTCTGTTTGTCCTCTGACTCGCTGAGGCATATACTCTACAAGACTCCTGTGGTATCTGGCACCGAGATGTTAGTTGCAGATCCTTCAAGTCCTGTAGGTTGCAAGGTTGTGCCGCCATGGATCAAACTTGTTGATCCAGCATATCCCACAGATGCTCAACTGGATTGAGATCTGAGGATTTTGGAGGCCAGGGCAACACCTTGAACATGTTCCTCAAACCATTCCTGAACAATGTGTGCAGTGTTTCGCCAGTTTGTGTTTGTCCCTCCTCGGACACTGTCGGTAAATTCTCACCACTGCTGACAGGAAGCAACACACAAGCCTTACCGTTTCAGAGATACTCTGACCCAGTCGTCTTCACTTCACCTGTGACTGGTCATAATGTTTTAGCTCATATGTGTAACTGTTATGTTCTGTTTGTGGACTCTCATGTTGTTTCCTTTTGTTCCTGTGTTTCTTTCTTATGTTCTGTTCCTGTTTCATTGGTTCCTGTTGCTAGTTTGTTGATATGGCTACTCATTGGTGAATTATGTTCACCTGTGTATTTAAGTCTTGAGGTTTTTTTTTTGTTCATTGTCCGGTGTTGTTTTTGATTAGCACCACTGTTACTTGTATTCCCCACAGTGGATTATCTTCTTTTGTTTCATTTATTAAAGTATATTGCTGAAAAAATGTCTTCTACAGCTTTCCTTCGTCTTCTTGCCTGATCTGATGTGACAGAACACCAGAACTACACCATGAACCCAGTAGGAGTCATCTATGAGGATATCCTGTGCTCAATTTATTAAGATGACTGTAGATCAACAACCTGAGATGAACGACTTTTATTTGAGTGGGCTGGATTACAACATCATCCAATTGTTGCCAGTGGGAAACTCCAGCATGACCATGGCACAATATTTGGACATTGTGCTGTGGATGTCAAGTCAAGTACCAAACCAATGAACAGAATTTGATTCGGCTGTACAGCCGCTCTGGAGAAAACGGTGATGTCATCAGCTCATTTCAATTATCATATATATTCAAGTAATGTAGTTGACATAGTTAATTTAGTTTAGTAATTACATTTATTTGGATATTTATTTGAAAATTTAGTGTCCCCAACTGAGCAAGCCAAAGGCGACAGTGGCAAGGAACCAAAACTCCATCAGGTGGCCTAATGGAGAAAAATAAACCTTGGGAGAAACCAGGCTCAGTCGGGGTGCCAGTTCTCCTCTGGCCAATTAACAAACAGTATATGGTTATTATTTTGGCAGCCTTACAGGTCAGAAGTAATATTAGATCGGAATATTCGAAAGATCGGAGGCATCACGCCGGAGACGGGTTTATTGAGGATGGCGTGTCGATTAAACTATTATTAAATAGGAATATTCGAAATATCGGAGTCATCACGCCGGAGATGGATCCATTGAGGATGCCATGTCGACGAGCAATTTCAGAGGGTAGACCAATTGACACGGTCTCTGCAGACACTTCAGGGATGTGTTGGTAATGTCCAGGTGCAGGTCCACCATCTGATCTGGATACGGCCCGGATCCGGCTGACTGCAGTAAACCTCGGGATAAACAGAGAGACTAACATTAGCGTAGATGCCATTCTTCTTATGATGTAACGAGTACATCAGGTGTTATGGGAAGTGTTCCCGGTTCCGGCTGACCTAGTTAATGCAGCCTAACAATCATTTAATTGATTTGAATAAAATATAATTTAAAAATGTTTTATGTGTATGCCATAGTAAAGAGATGTGTTTTTAGTCTAGATTTAAACTGACAGAGTGTGTCTGCTTCCCGAACAATGCTAGGAAGGCTGTTCCAGAGTTTAGGTGCTAAATAGGAAAAGGATTGACCGCCTGCAGTTGATTTTGATATTCTAGGTATTATCAACTGGCCAGAGTTTTGAGACCGCAATAGACGTGATGGAGTATAATGCGTTAAGAGCTCGCTGGGGAGTACTGGGGAGCTAAACCATTTAGTGCTTTGTAAGTAATTAGCAAGATTTTAAAATGTATACAATGTTTAATAGGGAGCCAGTGCAGTGTTGACAGAACCGGGCTAATATGGTCATACTTCCTGGTTCTAGTAAGAACTCGAGCGGCTGCGTTTTGGACCAGCTGCAGTTTATTTATTAAGCGAGCAGGGCAACCACCCAGTAGAGCATTACAATAATCTAGCCTTGAGGTCATGAACGCATGAACTAACTGTTCAGCATTTTGCATTGAAAGCATATGCCGTAATTTAGATATATTTTTAAGATGGTAGAATGCAGTTTTACAGATGCTAGAAACGTGGCTTTCAAATGAGAGATTGGTATCAAAGAGCACACCCAGGTTCCTAACTGACGACGAGGACTTGACAGAGCAGCCATCAAGTGTTAGACAGTATTCTAGGTTACTACATGTGGAGTTTTTTTGTCCAATAATTAAAAATTACGTTTTTTCTGAGTTAAGTTGCAGGAAATTACTAGTCATCCAATTTTTTATATCAGCTATGCATTCCGTTAATCTTGTGAATTGGTAAGTTTCGTCAGGGCGTGAAGAAATATAGAGCTGAGTATCGTCAGCATAACAATGAAAACTAACGCCATGCTTCCTAATGATATCTTCCAGTGGTAGCATGTACAGGGTGAAGAGCAATGGTCCTAGCACTGAGCCCTGCAGTACTCCATACTGAACTTGTGATCGGTGTGACATCTCTTCATTTACTGCTACAAACTGATAACGGTCAGATAAGTATGATTTAAACCATGCCAATGCAATTCCACTAATGCCAACATAATTTTCGAGTCTATTCAAAAGAATGTTGTGGTCGATAGTATCGAATGCAGCGCTAAGATCAAGTACAACCACGATCGGATGATAAGAGTAAATCATTTGTAACTCTAATGAGAGCAGTCTCAGTACTATGATACGGTCTAAATCCTGACTGGAAATCCTCACAGATATCATTTCTTTCTAAAAAGGAGCATAATTGTGAGGACACTGCCTTTTCTAGTATTTTTGACAGAAAGGGTAGATTTGAGATTGGCCTGTAATTGACTAATTCTGTAGGATCAAGTTGCGGTTTTTTAATAAGTGGTTTAATAATAGCCAACTTAAAAGTTTTCGGTACATATCCTAAAGTCAAGAAGGAATTGATGATATTAAGAAGAGGATCTATGACCTCTGGAAGCATCTCTTTTAGTAGTTTAGTCGGTATAGGGTCAAGCATACATGTTGTTGATTTTGATGATTTAACGAGTTTAGCCAATTCTTCTTCTCCTATAGCAGTGAATGAGTGTAATCTTTAAGCGCAGAGGAGCAACTGTGTCTAAAGTGCTGGAAAAGAGAGAGTCAATAGTTTCTGTTTCAACATCGAGTTCCTCTAGGCTATCTGGGATGCTGAGGAGATGAAACTGATGAGGAAGTTTATTTACAAAGAAATCTTTAGTCGCAGCAGTGATAGTCCTGCCATATTTGAAGCGAGGGGACGGCTTTGCGGCCTTTGCTAAATTAAGTATACATGATACTAGATAATGATCTGAGATGTCATCGCTCTGCTACAGAATTTCAACAGTATCAACATTTATTCCATGTGACAATATTAGGTCTAAAGTATGATTACGACGATGAGTGGGTCCTGATACATGTTGCCTACGTATCCTAAAGTCAAGGATGAATTAATGATATTAAGAAGAGGATCTATGACCTCTGGAAGCATCTCGTTTAGTCGGTATAGGGTCGAGCATACATGTTGTTGATTTTGATGATTTAACGAGTTTAGCCAATTCTTCTTCTCCTATAGCAGTGAATGAGTGTAATTTTCCCTCAGTGACACTACAATGCTCTGTCTGATGTGATACAGTAGTAGACGGCTACATGGTTATAATTTTTTTCCTAATATTATCAATCTTACAAGTAAAGAAGTTCATAAAGTCATTACTGCTGTGCTGTTGGCAGACATCAGAAGTTGAAGCTTTATTTTTGGTTAATTTAGCCACTGTATCGAATAAATACCTAGGGTTGTGTTTGTTTTCTTCTAAGAGAGTCGAGAAATAAGCAGATCTAGCAGTTTTTACGGCCTTTCTGTATGAAATCATGCTCTCTTTCCACGGCGTTGGACTGTTTTCTTTAATCTTCTTTAAGCGCAGAGGAGCAACTGTGTCTAAAGTGCTGGAAAAGAGAGAGTCAATAGTTTCTGTTTCAACATCGAGTTCCTCTGGGCTATCTGGGATGCTGAGGAGATGAAACTGATGAGGAAGTTTATTTACAAAGAAATCTTTAGTCGCAGCAGTGATAGTCCTGCCATATTTGAAGCGAGGGGACGGCTTTGCAGCCTTTGCTAAATTAAGTATACATGATACTAGGTAATGATCTGAGATGTCATCGCTCTGCTGCAGAATTTCAACAGTATCAACATTTATTCCATGTGACAATATTAGGTCTAAAGTATGATTACGACGATGAGTGGGTCCTGATACGTGTTGCCTAACTCCAATAGAGTTTAGAATGTCTCTAAATGCCAATCCCAATGCGTCTTTTTCATTGTCTACATGGATATTAAAATCACCAACAATTAGGACTTTATCTGTAGCCAGTACTAACTCTGATAGAAAATCAGCAAATTCTCTGGTAAAGTGTGTATTGTGCCCTGGTGGCCTGTATACAGTAGCCAACAGAAATGTCAAACTGGATTTATCAATTACACTACATAACGTTACGTAAAGCACCAAAACTTCAAAGGAATTATATTTGAAACTAGACTTCTGAGTAATACTGAAGAGATTATTATAAATTACAGCAACACCTCCCCCTTTACCTTTCAGACGCGGCTCGTGTTTATAACAATAATCTTGGGGGGTGGACTCATTTAAAGTAATGTAGTCGTCAGGTTTTAGCCAGGTTTCTGTCAAACACAGCACATCTAGATTATTATCTGTAATCATATCATTAACAATAAGCGTTTTTGAGGAAAGGGATTGAATATTCGAGCTTTATCATTTGTTCATCTGTGTTTATTTGTTGGACATCAATTAAATTTTTACCGTTGAATAGTTTTGGTGTTTTTTTGTATTTACTCTATGTGATAATATCTAGGTGAAAGAGTCTCTATGTGCTGGGATTTATCTGACTTCTGTGACGTGAGACAGCTAGCAGACGGTCGGGTAAGCCAGTCCGTCTGCTTCCTGACCTGGGCCCTAGTTAGTCAAGGTTTAGCTTTAAGACTATGTGCCAAATTACTAGAGAGAAGAGCGGCACCACCCCAGGAAGGATGGATACCATCTCTTTTCAACAGGTCAGGTCTGCCCCAAAAGCTTTTCCAATTGTCTATGAACCCTATGTTATTTTGCGGACACCACTTAGACAACCAGCCATAGATGATAGTCTAAGTAGTCTAAGTATCTCATCACTCCTTTTAACAGGGAGGGGACCAGAGCAATAAACACTATCAGCCATCGTACTTGCGAGTTCACACACCTTTTTAATGTTAATTTTGGTGATCTCCGACTGGCGAAGTCGAACATCATTAGTGCTGACATGAATAATAATCTTAGAGAATTTACGATTAGCATTAGCCAGCACTTTTAAATTTGCTTTGATGTCAGGCGCTCTGGCTCCCGGTAAACATGTGACTATGGTGGCTGGTGTCTCTATTTTCACGTTCCGTGTAATAGAATCGCCAATAACTAGGGCACTTTCAACAGGATTCTCAGTGGGTGCATCACTGAGTGGGGAGAACCTGTTTGATGTTCTAATCGAAACGGAAGAGTGGTTTTTTGATCTGCGACTATGCCGTTTTACCGTCACCCAGTTGCCCTGTTGCACGGGCTCTACAGCCGGAACCGAACAATGTACAGATTTCACTAAGCTAGTCGCATCCAAAGCAGTGTCTAAAGCTGTTACATTCTCACTACTCTCAAATAAAGTCTGGATGCGTGTCTCTAATTCTGAAATCTTCTCCGTCAGCCTGACTATCTCCTTACATTTATCACATGTGAAGCCCTGTTCACCAACGGAGACAGATATACTAAACATGAAACATGTAGAGCAACGATGTCAGATTTAATGTGGTAGGCAATATTAGACAATATATGTTGTGGGTAAGTTATATTTAGCAGTTTAAACAACAGGGAATAATATCAAATAAAGATTCAAAGTGAACAGAGCACACACGAGCACAGCAACAAGCAACGAGCACAGCAGCAAGGCAGCTCATCTTATACTGTCGGCAAGGTGGAGGACAATGGAACACTTCGCTGCAGCCCTCTTAGTCCACTCCCTCCATCATGAGGTCCTCAATCATCTGCAGTAAGTCCATCCCCACAACAGATCCAGAGCCGATGCCCACTGCGGAGTCAATGCCTGGAGCCAATTCAATCTGACCAGGTGTGTGAGCCGATCCCTGTATCCGTTCCAGGGGGAATATTAATAGAATATGAAGGCATGGAGTGGAGCCCCACCCATACTCCCAACGCTGATGTGGATGTGATGAACTCGAACCCTTGAGTAATTGAGGAATATGAAGAGATTATTTCCAAACCAGTTTCATTGCCCAGTTCCAAGCCCGTTTCGTCACCCAGCACCATGTCTGTGTTGTTGATGATGCCCCCACCCAGCCTCCCACTCCCACTCCCACTCCCACCTCCTCTGCCTATGCCATGCTGGCTGCCTTCAGCACTTCGGGTTCCTCCCTCATTGGCATCACCTAGCAACTTGGATCTGCCTGGGGCTTCCAGTTCGCCAGCTCCGCCAAAAGACCAAAAGATGTTCGACTGGCTTCACCTCAATCCACCTGTCACTCCACCTCTGCCCACCAACCAGTCGGCTCCACCTTGGCTCCTCGCCCCCTCGGCTTCACCTGGGTCCGTCATCCTTATGGCGCCACCGGGCTTCCTCATTCCTCCAGCTCTGCCTTGGGGTGCTCCTGGAAAGTTTAGCTCTAATCCCATTTAAACACACCTGAACCAACTAATCAAGGTCTTACTAGGCAGACTAGAAACTTCCAGGCAGGTGTGTTGATTCAAGTTGGAGCTAAACTTTGTAGGACACTGGCCCTCCTGGAGCAGGATTGGACACCCCTGACTTAATCTAAGCATAGTTGAGCCAAAGCTGTGCAATGACAGATCATAAATCGTGGTCATAATTCAATTTTGACTAAATGATTTATTCTATTTTGCATAACAGTCTAATAATATTTAAAGGCTACTTTCATTAGATGATTTCCAGGGACATAAGTTGGTGGTAGCCCTATACTGGAAATGTGAAAATATCCAGATTCCATCTTTAATGTATTGTGTGTTAACATGCATATTTTGAGTGGAATGGAAGGCAATGGATTAAACTTATTGTTCTAACAGTAGTGCAGTTGCCTGCTGTTTGTGAGTACATATGCTGTCTTACATGGGCAGAATGTAAGCGTAAACAAGCTTTATTAGATTCGCTAATCCACTATATTGTATGGATCAGATTGATCAGGTCTATGAATATTTAACTAGGGGTGGGTGGATTTGAGAGATGAATAATCAAACCTCATGTTGAATGGGGTGGTTACTGTGCTTTCTGTAAGTATAAAACTGAGTGATTTCAGTGACAAGGACCAGGGTCCTAAACTGACAAGCAACCTCACACAGAGTCTGCTCTTCAAAGTCGATCCAACAGTGGAGTGACAAACATGGACAATCAATCAATCCAATACTGCTTTCCAAACAACAATTTGTCTTGTACCAGAAGTATCCGACCTGCAGCGGAGTACATCATTGTGTACATTTTTGTTGCTGTCACATCAGTGTTCACCGTGTTTCTGAACCTGTTGGTGATCATCTCCATCTCGCACTTCAAGCAGCTCCACACTCCCACCAATGTGCTGATCCTCTCTCTGGCAGTGGCTGATCTGATCGCAGGACTGATTCTCATGCCAGTGCAGGGAATGAAACTGATTGAGCCATGCTGGTACTTTGGAGAAATATTTTGCTCAATATTTCCTCTTATTCTTTATGTGGTTGTCGTGGCATCTCTTGGTAATATGATTATTATATCTGTGGATCGATACATCGCTGTGAATGACCCTTTGCGATATCCAATGAAAGTTAATAATAACAGAGCTATTCTTTCTATTGTTGTAAACTGGTTATTCTCCTTCTTCTATTCGTTTTATCTTTTGTATGAGTTTTTACTGTATCCAGAGAGGAACCACACATGTATTGGAGAATGCATACTTGTTGTAACATTGGAAAATCTAATAATAGATGCTTTTGTTTGTTTAGTTGCACCTTGCTGTGTAATTATTCCTTTATATGTGAAAATCTGCTTTGTAGCAAAACGGCAAGCTAAGCATTTAAATTCAGTCACAGAAAAAAAGGCCAAATCAGAAAAAAAGGCTGCAAGAACCTTAGGGATTGTAGTACTGGTTTATCTTCTTTTTTGGATGCCATACTACATAGTTACTCTTTCTTTTGGGCATGACGAAAATGATGCTCTTATAATTAACATCATGTATTGGATGTTATGCATGAATTCCTGCATGAATCCACTTATCTATGCAATGTTTTATCAATGGTTTAGAGTGTCATCAAAGTACATTTTGACACTGAAAATATGTACACCTTCATCAGCATACTTCAATCTGTTCCCAGAAGCATGAAGTACATGAAGCACAAATGTAAACCACCTGTCTATGAATGGAATAGTTAGGGTTCTTGTGTTAAGCACTTCCTTATCAAACATTAGATTACACCAGTCTCTGTGCAACACCTATGTTTGTGAAAAGTTTAAATATTCTGCCTAGTATGTATGCATATTGTGAACATGTACATGTGTGAGTAACATTATCTGTCTCGGTTTGCTGTCTTGAAGGCCTTAAAATGACTAAATCAACTACAACAATATCTTTAAATACAAAGTAATCTCTTTTTAAGAAAACAAGACAATGCAAAATACAATTGTGGGACAAACTATAAAACAGCAGCTGGTAAACGATTGATAAGACTTGTGATATGTAATTATCATAATATGTTATTAGTCTGTTGATGTCTCCCAATAGTGCCTATTTAAACAAGTTGATCTTCAACTAAGAAGAAGCCATAGAGTTAAATTTGACAGGAATGATCCTGGGCACCTCTCTTGAATATGATATATATATGGAGTACTGGCTTGAATTGGAGCCTTCTTCCATTTGACTGTCGGGAACTGATGAGGTCAGTTGTAAGAGATGTCTCAGTTTTATTATGTTTAAAATAAGCTGGAATGTATGACGATCAACAAACCACACCTAAACATGCCAAGGGTCAGAAATAACAGAAACAACTGAACACTTTATTCATCCAATTTCTAACATTCTCATATTGTATTATTAATTGTGTTAAGCATGTTACATTTTTTAAATTGTGGCCACAATTTTTTCTGTTGTAATGGGCTAAAATGACTAACATTTGATCTGAAATGATGTTCAGATACGTGTTTGTGTGATATGTTTGAGTGAAAAATTATCCAGTGTGAAAATATACAGTGTGAAATCCAGTGTAAAAGTCTTTGCCTCTTGTCTGAATTTGTGCATTTGTGCATGTTGTATGTGGTCATATTTCAAAGTGGTAGCAAAAAAGCAAGGCAAGTTTATATATATATATATATATATATATATATATATATTAGTACATTTCATGCACAATGATAAGTCAGCACTGTTTACATTTGCCTTATTAAAGATACTGACTTTTAAATAAGACTTTAACTTTTAAAAAAGTATATAATTAAATAATATTAATGGATTAAACACACCTTTGATCATTACAGATGGTTTGACGGGAGTCAAACCATGAACATGGATGCTACATACAGGTTATCCTGTCACCGCATTTATTTGCGTTAAAGCCGTTTTTCTTAACAACAATTTTCCAAACTTTTTTTGGCGAATTTGAAGTATCAACATAAAATAACATCAATTATACCTATAAATAGTTCATAAATACACTATATTGCCAAAAGTATTGGGCCGCCCCTCCAAATCCCTGAGTTCAGGTGTTCAATCCCTTCATGGCCACAGGTGTATAAATCAAGCACTAGGCATGCAGACGCTTCTACAAACATTTGTGAAAGAATGGGTCGCTCTCAGGAGCTCAGTGAACTCAAGCGTGGTACCGTGATAGGTTGCCACCTGTGCAATAAGTCCATTCCTGACATTTCCTCACTACTAAATATTCCACGCTCAACTGTTAGTGGGATTATAACAAAGTGGAAGCAATTGGGAACAACAGCAACTCAGCCACGAAGTGATAGGCCACGTAAAATCACAGAGCAGGGTCAGCGCATGCTGAGGGTAACAGTGCACAGAAGACGCCAACTTTCTGCAGAGTCAATAGCTACAGACCTCCAAACTTCTGTGGCCTTCAGATGAGCTCAAGAACAGTGTGTAGAGAGCTTCATGGAATGGGTTTCCATGGCCGAGCAGCTCATCCAAGCCTTACATCACCAAGAGCAATGCAAAGCGTGGGATGCAGTGGGGTAAAGCACGCCACCACTGGACTCTAGAGCAGTGAGACGTGTTCTCTGGAGTGACCAATCACGCTTCTCTGTCTGCCAATCCCATGGACGAGTCTGGGTTTGGCGGTTGCCAGGGGAACAGGACTTGCCTGACTGCATTGTGCCAAGTGTAAAGTTTGGTGGAGGGGGGATTATGGGGTGGGGATGTTTTTCAGGGGTTGGGCTTGGCCCCTTAGTTCCAGTGAAAGGAACTCTTAATGCTTCAGCATACCAAGACATTTTAGACAATTTCATGCTCCCAACTTTGTGGGAACAGTTTGGGGATGGCCCCTTCCTGTCCCAACATGACTGCGCACCAGTGCACAAAGCAAGGTCCATAAAGTCATGTCTATTTTAGTCAAATTTTATTTCTATAGCACATTTAAAAGCAACAGAGTAGCGCCAAAGTTCTGCACAGTAAGACAATGAGCATATAGACGGTTTCATCGGACGCACGCGTGTTGCCCAAAGTTAACTTCCGGTCTGTGTTTGTTTATCGGTCTGGCTAGTGGATAGTATGGCACACTACTCAGTAGAAACACATTTTTGACGTACTACTCTCGGATAACATAATATAAATATTAACGACGAAGCAGAGAGCATATGACACCAGCGCAAAAACAGTGTGACTCACCAAAAAGCCTTGAATGTGTCATAAATATCCAGTCTGACTGCATACGAGAGCAGCGTCTAATGTAATTTAGACTGTATGTCTAATGTAATTTACTTGTTATTTATGTTGCTTGTTATCAGAAATAATCTACTCTAGAGGTAACTTATTCTGGCTGCGTTTACACTTGGCATTAGCACGCGATCACCGTGATCTGATCAAGCAGATCGGCTCATCAGTCGATCAGGACACGGCGCGTTTACATTTGTTCACATCAAGTGGTTGCCATCTGGATAACTGATCGGATTTATGTTTCCCGCAAAATGTTTCAATTAGGTATGTAATAATAGGCCTTTATCATGGAGTGTAAAACAACTTTCGCTTTGTCCTCTATTAATGGCAGTGCCCATAGAGCACAGGGTTTTTTGTGATGCATTCATATACAATCAATCTTAAATAGGGTACTTAATTTACAAGTTTAAGTTTCCCAACATTAATCTTATATTATGAAACAAAGAAACATGTTATTCCGACGCATTTCATGATTGAAAGGCGAGCATGCAAGCATTTATATAGGATACTGTACAGAAAACGACATTACACGGTCCTTAGTTCACCCAAAAAACGTTCCTTTGTCCACCCAAAAAATATAAATTCTGTCATTATTACTCACCCTCATGTCGTTCCAAACTTGTAAGACCTTCGTTCATCTTCGGGAACACAAATTAAGATATTTTTCTTCTTCTCTGCGGTCTTGCGGATTGGGATCGGCATGAAGGTGAGTAATTAATAAAAGGATTTTCAGTTTTGGGTGAACTAGCCCTTTAAGGGGGGCGTTTCCCCCACTCTATATTGCAGACAGAAATGGGAGATTATTTATAATAAACATGCAATAAAAACATATAAATTAAGATAATGTTGCACAATTAAAATGAAAGATGATCGCGCATAAGAAAGATAACGCAGCCTCTGTTGTTGTCTCTGTTGATTCTTTGCGGACATCTACCGGAAGATACGTTTGGGCCACAAAAGTGCGCCTGCGCAGTAATGTTTGTTTATGTTGTTGCCGTTGAAACCGTCTATAAAAAGCATAAAAAGAAACAAGGCAGATAAAAAATATAAACACATTAGACCCGATACAATCCAAATAATAAATAAATATAAAAATCTACCAATAGCGATCTAATCAAAAGCCGGAGAGAACAGATGAGATTTAAGAGCCAATTTAAAGCTGGCTAATGAAGGAGCAGACCTCAGAAACTGTTCCAGAGGTAAGGTGCTGCAGCAGAGAAGGCCCGGACAGTTAAGAGAAGCTGATTACAAGACCTAAGAGTTCTTTGGGGAGTGTAAGGAATCAAAAGGTCACTAATATATTTTGGTACAACACCAGACAGAGCCTTGCACACAAAACGTCTCGGTTGCATATTCAACCCTCAATCCCTGAGGGAACAGAGACGTTATATCAGTGACTGACGAATGGGGGTTTCGCTTAGAAGCCAATCACCTTCGAGATCTACAAAATGAGCCAATGGCAAGAAAATGCCATGGGTCTGCGGAATTTGCATATCGCAACTCCGCCACACCTCATGGGTATAAAAGGAGTTGCGTTGCACTCTCGCATTATGTTTCCCTGCTGAGGAGCTAAGGCTGAGCACCCCAGCAGTACCAGCGGTACAGCGGAAGTGGCAGGTGGACGTAACGTCTCCGTTCCCTCCTCAGGGAATGAGGGTTGCATACGCAACCGAGACGTTCCCTTTCGTTCAGTCACTACGAGTTATGTCAGTGATTGACGAATGGGGTCCAATCTAATCAGGCCACTCGGCTGTCTTCCAGCGTCCTGCACTGACCAGGGCTCCCTGCCGTGAGTTAAGCACAAATGAGGGGCTAGGCTCAACGTCAATACCAAGGTACACTGGGAAGCTTATCCCACGTGGAGAAATGCAACACAATGCCTGCCCGAAGGGAGGACTGAAGAACACACATATGACCCACGTATGGGCTGTATATGGAGCACTCTGGGGTATCCAGCCGCAGGTGGAGTATTTCAACCCCAGGAGTGGCAAGATGTCTTGCCAAGGGAAGACACGTGCTCGAAGAGACTCACCATGGAAATACACATGTGGGGGTTGCCCAACAGGGGAACCATGCACATGGAGGAACCTGGCCTAACACGAGGGCTGACCAAGCGGGCATACACTCTGGTGTCGACATCAACAGTGCTGGAGGAACTCAGGGCTTACTGAGAAACTCACCTGAGTGAAAATGCGCACGCATCCAGTCCGTGAAGTGGAATGGCGCAGCAAGCGATGACACCTGAGCCTGTCCAGCTACTTGTAGCGAGTACACGGGAGGACACTGGCTCCACTTTGAGATTATAGAATCTGGCGAATGTGTTGGGTGTCGCCCAGCTGTCGCCCAGTGAGCCTGCAGCTCTACATGTCTGTTAGTGAGGTGCCATGCGCTAAAGCCCAAGAGGAGGCTACACTCATAGTGGAGTATGCCTTAACCCCTAGGTGGCATGTCATGCCCTGAACCTGATATGCCAGGACAATGGCATCCACTATCCAGTGAGACAACCTCTGCTTGGAGAGAGCCTTCTCTTTCTGCTGCCCTCCGTAACAGAGAACTGGTCTGAGGTCCTGAAGCACTGCGGACGTGTCTACATAAGTGCGAAGGGCGCGTACTGGACAGAGCAGTGCAAAGGCTGGGTCTGCCTCCTCCTCTAGCGCTTGCAGGTTCACCACCTGATCCCTGAACGGAGTGGTGGGAACCTTGGGCACGTATCCAGGCCGGAGTCTCAAGATCACGTGAGAGTTAGTCGGCCAGAATTCCAGGCACGCTTTGTCAACTGAAAGCCAGGGCAATCAAGAGCGCCACTTTCATAGAAAGGTACTTCAACTCAATGGACTGCAAGGGCTCGAAGGGAGCTCTCTGCAAGGCGGATAGTACCACTGCGAGGTCTCGAGGGCATCTGTAGAGGGCGAGGAGGATTTAATCTCTTCGCTCCCCTAAGGAACCTGCTGACCAGGTCGTGCTGTCCTACCGTTTTTGAGTCCACCAGGTCGTGATGAGCTGATATAGCGGCCACATAAACCTTCAGGGTGGAGGGAGACAGCCTTCGCTCCAACCCTTCTTGGAGGAAGGAGAGCACGGACCCGATCGGGCATTTCCTGGGATCTTCTCGGCGAGAAGAGCACCAGGTGACGAAGATGTTCCACTTCAATGCATAGGCCTGTCTCGTGGACAAGGCCCTAGCGGAAGTGATGGTAGCCACCACCTGTGGTGGTAGGGTACTCAAACCGTCCCATCCAGGGCTCACACGTGTAGGTTCCATAGATCGGGACGTGGGTGCCAAAGGGTGCCCCGTCTCTGAGAAAGGAGGTCCTTCCTCAGAGGGATCTGGGAAATGTTAGTCATTTCGGAGACCCGGAGTGTGCCCTGTTGCCATGCCCATCTCGAGACTCGATCGCGAAGCCATTGCTGAAGCAGTCTCATATGAAGCGTGACCACCGCTGCGGATGCCATATGCCCCAGGAGCCTCTGAAATAACTTCAGTGGAACTGCACTCTATTGCCCTCGATTTGGTCGAAGACAAGTCAGCAGTGACTGCACACGCTCGCTCTACATGACAACCGAGTCGATTTCCATACCGAGAAAAGAGATCCTCTGCACGGGGGAGAGTTTTCTCTTTTCCCAGTGGACCCGAAGGCCCAAACGGGCTAGGTGTCGGAGCACCAGGTCCCTGTGTTCGCAAACCTGGTCTCGAGAGTGATCAGTATCAGCCATCCATCGAGTTCAGGATGCAAACCCCGTTTTGCCTGAGTGGCACAAGGGCTGCCTTGACGACTTTCGTGAAGACGCGAGGAGACAGGGCTAACCTGAATGGGAGTACCGTGTACTGGTATGCCTACCCCTCAAAGGCAAACCGTAGAAACGGTCTGTGTCGAGGAAGAATGGAGACATGAAAGTATGCGTCCTCGCTGCAAACCAGTCTGATGGACAAACTAATTTGCATTTGGCTGTCAACATCTTGAATGGAAGCCTGTAAAGGAATCGGTTCAAGACACGCAGGTCCAGGATTGGCCGTTACCCACCGCTCTTTTTGGGTACAATGAAGTAGGGGCTGTAGAAGCCAGACTTCATCTTGGCTGGAGGGACGATCTCAACTGCACCCTTCGCCTGCAGGGTGTCGACTTCCGCACACATGACAGGGGCATTGCCACCCACCATGGTATAGCAGACTCCCCGAAACCGGGGAGGAGACCGTGCGAACTGAATCGCATAGCCGAGCCTGATGGTGCGAGCGAGCCAGCTGGACAGATTGGGAAGCTCTAGCCAGGCTCACAAAAACTGAATCAGCGGGGTCATGCAAACCACAGGCGTACCCACGATGGGGCAGCGAAGCGGAATGACCGGCCCAGACATGGGAGGCGTTACCCTTGTGCATGTTTCTGAGCACCTTCGCCTGATGGACTTGAAGGATGGCCATAGCATGCAGGACGGACGTGGCCTGGCCCGCGGCTCTACCAAAGTAGACGTAAACCTACAGGCTTTGGACGGGTGCTTTGGGTTGCCACGCCATGTCGAAGCACTCTGCGGACACAGTTGCATCGCAACAGAACGCTCAGCAGGGGGAACCCTAGTGTACCCTTTCGCCGCGCCAATATCAAGAGCAACAAAGGTGGAAGAGGTTGCCGAGCGATCGCGAAAAGTCAAGGGAGACTTCCACGATTTCAACACATCCTCATGCACTTCCGGGAAGAAGGGCACTAGGGGTTGGCGGGCGCTTTCAGCACAGGCCGCCCCCAGATACCAATCATCTAACCTCGAGTGCTCGAGACATGGCGGAGGGCTCTCAGCTGCCCGGGCAAGCATGGCTTTGAGCACCGGATCAGACTCGGGCAATGCTGGGACACCCGAGGGAAGCAGCACAGCCGAATCCTCATCTCCAGAGGAATCCAGCCCACCTTGTGATGCGTCGATCGACATGCCGTCATCCGCCGGCGCCCTGAATGAGATGCTGGGCCCGGGACGGGAAACAACAGCGCCTTCACCCGGCAACACCACGAGTTGCAATGTGCTAGAAGGGGGTGTGGCCCGAGGAATATTCGTTGGGTTGGCCCACACCGTCACCCTCAGATCACCCTGACCACCAGCCATAGTATCCCCTCTCGTGGAGGAGATAGAATGGGGTGTGGTAGAGGGGACCCTCCCTCCTTAACGGAGATCACTGAGTCTCGATCGCAACATTGCGATGGTCATGTCCCCGCACTGGGGGCATGAGTCATCCATGAACGCACGCTCGGTGTGTACGAGGCCCACGCACACCAAACAGCGATCATGCCCGTCAAACGGACTAACCAGCCAACCGCACCCAGAAACACTACACGGGCGAGACATCTTGAAAATGACGTGCCACGTGTAGCTCTTTTAGAGAGGAGAAAAGCTCTGCAGACTGCATAAGCGCCCAGGGAGAACACACACGCTGTGCTGGATCACTGCACAGATCAGACAGGAATGCGGAACTCGCTGGAACGTGCTGGAACGTGCTGGAACGTGCTGGAACACCGACACTCTGGAGAGACGCTCTTCTTGAAGAGTAGAGAAAGCTCAGGAAGTGACACTCGGCTCCGAAGCAGAAACATAATGCAAGATATGCAAATTCCGCAGACCCATGGCATTCTTTTGCCATTGGCTCGTTTTGTAGATCTCGAAGGTGATTGGCTTCTAAGCGAAACCCCCATTTGTCAGTCACTGACGTAACTCGTAGTGACTGAATGAAAGGGAACTGCAATTTTTTTAAAAGGAAGCCAATGTAAAGTCGCTAAAATGGGAGAAATGTGATCTCTCTTTCTATCTTTTTCGTAACAGTAAGAAGTCTCGCTGCAGCATTTTGGACAATTCGCAGGTGAGAGATTGTAGATTGAGGCAGGCCACCGTACAGGGAATTACAGTAGTCCAGACGTGATGTTATGAAGGCATGGATTATGGTCTCTAAATCTTTCAGAAATTTTGTGACAAATCAAATGTAACTCCAAGATTCCTTACATGAGGTTGAACACTGACGGGGATAGAACCTAAATTAAAAGGAGATAAAGACCTGGATAGGCCTAAAATCAAAATGTAGTTTTTGCTTTCATTTAATTGCAAAAAATGATTAGCCATTCAACATTTGATCTCCTCAAAACAGTCACACAGTACCTTCAAGGGAAAAGAACTGTCAGTTTTTGCCGGTAGATAAAAATGGCACCCAATGGCAGCTTATAAAATGAAAAGAGAAACGTTCTGCCTTTGAGATAAGAAGTCAACCACTGCAAGGTGACACGCTGAATACCCACCACCTTTTCCAACCGATGTAAGAAGAAACTATGGTCTATTGTATTAAAAGCAGCGCTTAAATCCAACAAGACAAGCACTGCATGCAAACCGGTATCGAGGATTTGCAAAAGGCCATTGCTGACCTTCAACAAAGCAGCTTCCGTACTGTGCAATAAAGACATGGATGAGCGAGTTTGGTGTGGAGGAACTTGACTGGCCTGCACAGAGTCCTGACCTCATCCCGATAGAACACCTTTGGGATGAATTAGAGCGGAGACTGCGAGCCAGGCCTTCTCGTCCAACATCAGTGCCTGACCTCACAAATGTGCTTCTAGAAGAATGGTCAAAAATTCCCATAAACACACTCCTAAACCTTGTGGAAAGCCTTCCCAGAAGAGTTGAAGCTGTTATAGCTGCAAAGGGTGGGCCAACTCCATATTAAACCCTACGGATTAAGAAAAGATCAAAAGGATAACAATGCAGATTTATTTTTTACAGCCATATTTGATCATATTTACCAGCAACAAGAGAAGAGGCATTGACAGAGAGACAAGAGGGGATGATGATGAGAGAACTTTATTAATATTCCAGTTTCCAATAATAATTCCATATTACAATACGTTCCTTGTATGTCTTTTAATGTATTTTGTTGTTAGTGTATCCTTAAACTTGTGAAATGGCTGTCCGGGCCGGGTTTCCCGATAAAGGTCCTTTCACACTTTTGTGTTTTGTGTCGATTTTATTTTTTGATCAGCTGTTTGTATAATGAGTGCTTCCGCACAGAACGCGAATGTGCTGCGGCGAAAAACGATGTTTATTTTTTCCGCTTCGATGTCGGTTATTTTTACTTTCGCGGCAACAGAAAAGGATTCAGCCATTCACATACAAGGAAACAAAGGTGACGTCACAGCAACAATGACGGATCTTCTGATTGCTTGCGTGTCGACGCATCCCATTTGTTTGACAAAAATAACAAAAACTACAAGGACAACGATTTGAAAGACAATTTGTGGCGTAGGCTACAGACAATGATAACATAACCTTTTGACTTAAAACCTGTTGATTTTTTTCTAATTTAACCTAATTGTGTCCGCGACTATGGAAAGTGAATGTGTTGCCGTCAGTACGACTGTGGCACTTAAATGTTTACATCGTAATATCAACACTCGAACATGACAATCAGTGACTTGATTTTAAGAGGGCAGCTCACCTTAAGCAGACTGCCAGACGCTGCTCCGGATCGATTGGTTCCCTGAAGTGTGTGGTTTGTCTCTTCAGATGCGGTCACTGTCTGGAGGAGCTCCTTAAATTGTCCCACAGACACTCGAAAGTAATTGCGGAACCGGCCATGATAAAGTTGTAGCTCCTGTACAAGATTAGCATACTCCCCTTCAGACTCTCTGTTCTTTAAGACTGGGTGCACCCAAATCCTCCTTTTCGGTCTTTTAAAGAAAATGAAAAGCTCGTCTTCACTGGATGATGAAGTGTCCATGTTTTCTCAGCTGTCGCCACAAATGTTCTGACGGTGCAGATGAGAGTACGCTTACTTAACAGGGAGGAAGATGAAGAGGAGGAGGAGGAAGATGACATGGGACCACATGAAATGGCCAACATGGCTGGTTTTCGTGCACGTCAGCAAGTCATTGACAGATTTCATCCCTTTTTTTCCTAGTCTTTGAAGCATATTTCCCACATTACTTATTTTATTAATTTTTTTGTTCATTCCTTTAATTTAGATGTTTATTTCTATTTTTTCTGCCCCTTTTAATTATTTCATTTATAAATGAGTAATAAAGTGTACAATAAAGTACAATCAAAACCTTATATTATAATCACATTGCACTTGAATAAAGTTAAAGGTGTAATCTGACGGTTGACCTCATAACTCTTCTTACGATGCACTTGGGGATTTACTCCAGAGCACTCGTAGATCTACGATGATTCTAAAGTGCTACTTAATTTACGATGCTTTTGGGAAACAGACTGTAATATTAAGATCAGTTGTACGATAGTTTTTACGAACTCTCTGTGTGTGCCCTTACGAAAATTAACCATAGTTTTACTACAAATAAAACCAAAAAAACATGGTTATTGTAGTTAAACCATGGTAACCACAAATTAACCATGGTTTTGCTACTCTAACCATAGTTTAACCATGGTATGTGTGGTAAAACTGTGGTTATATAAATGGTAATCAATTAGCCAAAAAAACATGGTTACTACACTTTTACTATAATAAAACCATGGTTATTTTTCGTAAGGGTGTGTGTGTGTGTGTGTGTGTGTTGAAGTGAAAAAGGGGGTAGGCCTACATGATCTTGGTAAGCAATTTGACAACATTGTAGTACATTTTCGGTGCATCACAAAGCATGCTCATTAAGATACCAGCAGACAAGTGCATAAAAAAAAATCACCAAAATTAAGTATTTGAACCTCATAATTAAATACAAAATGAGGGGGAAAACTGCAAAAAGGTCAAACTAAAGAAATAAAATGGCTACGGGCCTGATGGATCATACACTGCAATATTCCATAAAAAAGGAATTTTACATTTTGATTTCATGGTGACTTTAACTCGTAAACGTGTTCTTCTGTGTGTGTGTGTGTGTGTGTGTGCGCCATTTGTAGACTAAAACATAAAATTGTGCTTTTAAAAATAGCGCTTACAGGTGTTTCACCTGACATACAAATGGAAATCCGCGTCGCAAATCGCTAGGACATTATTAAATAATAATAATAATAAAAGCATTAGCCGATAAACAAACAAACGGCTGTTATTGATCCATTCAGATCAGCGAGGAGAAGAGTACCAGGAACCACGTGACAACCCAGCACAGCCTGGATCAAGTATTTGAAGTCACGGCCAATTTTTAATAGACAGCAAAATTGGAGATAGACGTTAAAGAACTTAAAATGCGAGAATAATGTAGATTCGTCGTATTTGGCCAATTTTAGACCACTGTGGATCCGCTAAGCCCCGCCCATTCTCCGCGTCCGTGATTTCTATGGATTCTGCCTGCATGTGCAGATAACACTGATTTGGCGAAAATGAACAATAATTCGTTATCATTTGTTCTTTCTTTCGTCAATTTCTTTCCGTTATGAGACCGTGGCTCGCAGCAGCGCAATCGTCGGGACTGTATCGGTGACCAGTAACATTTAAGGCCATATTTGTTTGTAATGATGGCTTTCAGGCGGACTGTGTTCTTCTGCTCGTTGTGTTTGTTAATGCTCGTGCACGGCAGCAGGCGGAGGCACGCGAGCTGTCCCGCATCCTGCACATGCAGTAAAGATAACGCCTTATGTGCCAATGCCGGATCAATACTGAGGAGCTTCCCGCAAGATGTCATCGCACTGTGAGTCATGGCAACAATAATAACAATGTGTCATTATTAATATCAGTGTTTTTATTATTATGGCGTTAACTGTGTCCAGATATTGATTTCCCCCCCCCAGATCGTTCGTCAAGTCCGGCTTTAATGAAATCCCTAAAGAGAGTTTCATTCACACACCAGCCCTCCATCTGCTGTAAGACTTCATCACACACACACACACACAGAGAGAGAGCGCGCATGTTTTCATGTGTTCTGGTTCTGATCACTGCAGTTTGTATGTATAATGCTATATAATAGTGTCTAAAGAAAAACAGTGTAAAAAAATAGATTTTTTTAGGAAAAAAAAAAAATCTAAATAAATCATACATCCATCTACAGTACAGCACAGTAATATAGTGAGTATTAAAAAAACGTAATACAAACTGTTTACATTTTTACAGTATAAATACTTCATAACCTTTAAGGCGAAGTATGTGAGATTTTTCATGTTAAAATACTTAACATATTTTATTGTTCACTGACTACTATTAGTAAGCCAGTCATGTGTTTATCTCACCCAAAAGTGTAAATGTTGAGCCTCCCAGACAGACATTAAACATTGAGAGCAGTTCTCTCAGATCTGTCAATCGGCTTGTTCGACTTGATGCAGCGATGCGCAGGCCGATCGGAGGCTGACTTGAAGCAGTGCGTGCCGGTTAGAAATTTTGTCCGACTTGAGACAGTGCCGACTAGGGCACTATCGGCACAGAAGCCACACCCCACACTCTCAGTCTTCTACAGTAGCCACTCCCCACACTCTGTCTGCTACAGTAGCCACTCCCCACACTTTCAGTCTGCTATAGTAGCCACTCCCCACACTTTCAGTCTGCTATAGTAGCCACTCCCCACACTCTATCTGCTACAGTAGCCACACCCCACACTCTCAGTCTGCTACAGTAGCCACTCCCCACACTCTCAGTCTGCTACAGTAGCCACTCCCCACACTCTCAGTCTGCTACAGTAGCCACTCCCCACACTCTCAGTCTGCTACAGTAGCCACACCCCAAACTCTCAGTCTGCTACAGTAGCCACTCCCCACACTTTCAGTCTGCTATAGTAGCCACTCCCCACACTCTCAGTCTGCTACAGTAGCCACACCCCACACTTTCAGTCTGCTATAGTAGCCACTCCCCACACTCTCAGTCTGCTACAGTAGCCACTCCCCACACTCTCAGTCTGCTACAGTAGCCACACCCCACACTCTCAGTCTGCTACAGTAGCCACACCCCACACTTTCAGTCTGCTATAGTAGCCACTCCCCACACTCTCAGTCTGCTACAGTAGCCACTCCCCACACTCTCAGTCTGCTACAGTAGCCACTCCCCACACTCTCAGTCTGCTACAGTAGCCACTCCCCAAACTCTCAGTCTGCTACAGTAGCCACACCCCACACTCTCAGTCTGCTACAGTAGCCACACCCCACACTTTCAGTCTGCTATAGTAGCCACTCCCCACACTCTCAGTCTGCTACAGTAGCCACTCCCCACACTCACAGTCTGCTACAGTAGCCACTCCCCACACTCTCAGTCTGCTACAGTAGCCACTCCCCACACTCTCAGTCTGCTACAGTAGCCACGCCCCACACTCACAGTCTGCTACAGTAGCCACGCCCCACACTCAGTCTGCTACAGTAGCCACGCCCCACACTCACAGTCTGCTACAGTAGCCACGCCCCACACTCTGTCTGCTACAGTAGCCACGCCCCACACTCAGTCTGCTACAGTAGCCACGCCTCACGCCTCACACTCACAGTCTGCTACAGTAGCCACGCCCCACACTCTGTCTGCTACAGTAGCCACTCCCCAAACTCTCAGTCTGCTACAGTAGCCACACCCCATACTCTCAGTCTGCTACAGTAGCCACACCCCACACTCTCAGTCTGCTACAGTAGCCACACCCCACACTTTCAGTCTGCTATAGTAGCCACTCCCCACACTCTCAGTCTGCTACAGTAGCCACTCCCCACACTCTCAGTCTGCTACAGTAGCCACTCCCCACACTCTGTCTGCTACAGTAGCCACGCCCCACACTCAGTCTGCTACAGTAGCCACGCCCCACGCCCCACACTCACAGTCTGCTACAGTAGCCACGCCCCACACTCAGTCTGCTACAGTAGCCACGCCCCACGCCCCACACTCACAGTCTGCTACAGTAGCCACGCCCCACACTCTGTCTGCTACAGTAGCCACGCCCCACACTCAGTCTGCTACAGTAGCCACGCCTCACGCCTCACACTCACAGTCTGCTACAGTAGCCACGCCTCACGCCTCACACTCACAGTCTGCTACAGTAGCCACGCCCCACACTCTTAGTCTGCTTCAGTAGCCACGCCCACACTCTCAGTCTGCTACAGTAGCCACGCCCCACACTCTCAGTCTGCTACAGTAGCCACACCCCACACTCTCAGTCTTCTACAGTAGCCACTCCCCACACTCTGTCTGCTACAGTCGCCACTCCCCAAACTCTGTCTGCTACAGTAGCCACACCCCATACTCTCAGTCTGCTACAGTAGCCACACCCCACACTCTCAGTCTGCTACAGTAGCCACTCCCCACACTCTAAGTCTGCTACAGTAGCCACTCCCCACACTCTGTCTGCTACAGTAGCCACACCCATACTCTCAGTCTGCTACAGTAGCCACTCCCCACACTCTGTCTGCTACAGTAGCCACTCCCCAAACTCTCAGTCTGCTACAGTAGCCACTCCCCAAACTCTCAGTCTGCTACAGTAGCCACACCCCACACTTTCAGTCTGCTATAGTAGCCACTCCCCACACTCTCAGTCTGCTACAGTAGCCACTCCCCACACTCTCAGTCTGCTACAGTAGCCACACCCCAAACTCTGTCTGCTATAGTAGCCACGCCCCACACTCTCAGTCTGCTACAGTAGCCACGCCCCACACTCTCAGTCTGCTACAGTAGCCTCGCCCCACACTCTCAGTCTGCTACAGTAGCCACGCCCCACACTCTCAGTCTGCTACAGTAGCCACACCCCATACTCTCAGTCTTCTACAGTAGCCACACCCCACACTCTCAGTCTGCTACAGTAGCCACTCCCCACACTCTCAGTCTGCTACAGTAGCCACACCCCACACTTTCAGTCTGCTATAGTAGCCACTCCCCACACTCTCAGTCTGCTACAGTAGCCACGCCCCACACTCTCAGTCTGCTACAGTAGCCACACCCCATACTCTCAGTCTTCTACAGTAGCCACACCCCACACTCTCAGTCTGCTACAGTAGCCACTCCCCACACTCTCAGTCTGCTACAGTAGCCACACCCCACACTTTCAGTCTGCTATAGTAGCCACTCCCCACACTCTCAGTCTGCTACAGTAGCCACGCCCCACACTCTCAGTCTGCTACAGTAGCCACACCCCATACTCTCAGTCTTCTACAGTAGCCACACCCCACACTCTCAGTCTGCTACAGTAGCCACTCCCCACACTCTCAGTCTGCTACAGTAGCCACACCCCACACTTTCAGTCTGCTATAGTAGCCACTCCCCACACTCTCAGTCTGCTACAGTAGCCACTCCCCACACTCTCAGTCTGCTACAGTAGCCACACCCCAAACTCTGTCTGCTATAGTAGCCACGCCCCACACTCTCAGTCTGCTACAGTAGCCACGCCCCACACTCTCAGTCTGCTACAGTAGCCTCGCCCCACACTCTCAGTCTGCTACAGTAGCCACGCCCCACACTCTCAGTCTGCTACAGTAGCCACACCCCATACTCTCAGTCTTCTACAGTAGCCACACCCCACACTCTCAGTCTGCTACAGTAGCCACTCCCCACACTCTCAGTCTGCTACAGTAGCCACACCCCACACTCTCAGTCTGCTACAGTAGCCACGCCCCACACTCTCAGTCTGCTACAGTAGCCACACCCCACACTCTCAGTCTGCTACAGTAGCCACGCCCCATACTCTCAGTCTGCTACAATATCCACGCCCCACACTCTCAGTCTGCTACAGTTGCCCATTAGGTGGCCTTAACTACTATGTACTAACATTTTAATTAATAGTTTGATACACTTATTGTGTACATACATGTTTTTACATTGTACTTACATTTTTAAAATTACCTGCATTTAATTACAGATGTAATTAATTTCTGTTATTACATTTATAATTGCAGTGTTGACACTTCCCTTACACCTAACCCTACCCTTAAACTTACCCATTCCACCACCCCTTTCCCTAACTCTACCCATATCCCACCTCAATATCAGCAAAAGTGTTTCGCAATACATTATGAACACAATAAGAACATTGTACTTGTTTTTTGATGTAAGTACATAGTAGGTAAGGTCACCTAATATAAAGTGGGAACATACAGCATCATTATGTCCATAATGATGCTGTATGTTCCCACTTTATATTAGGAAAGACGTTCAGAAAGACTACCAGAAATTACTTCACCTTTAATATGATATGAATCAGAAAACACTGCTGTCCAAATGTGGCATGACACTGCATGAACTGTAGAACCCTTTTGTTTGATCCCATACTTTTTTAGATGAACGTAATGCAGATTTTTATTAATTTAATCACAATCACATAAAGACAAATACCCTTTAATGTCCTGTATTCACTGTATGTTATCTCTCCTAGTCTTTTCACAGCAAACGTCTTTGATTCTATAAATGAAGATGCTTTTCTTGGTCTTCCTCATCTGGAGTATCTGTAAGTGTCTCACGCAACGTGATTATATAATCAGCACTGCACGAAGAACAGCTAATCTGATGATTCATGCGTTTCCTCCTGTATTATGGCATGAATGAAACTAAGATCGATCTTGATTGGTGCTACGTCATGACGTAGTATGTGACGGCATACCTGGAAGTATAAAGGGCTCACAACCGCGCTAGCTTTTTTGCTCTTCAGCAGTGCTCTGTGTGTGTGTGTGAAATGAGACTGATATTTCTAGTTCAGTAAAATAATCTGTTGAAAGAGTGTGTTTGGAAAATGACGAGTGAGCAGTTTAAGAAGTGTGTGCACCCCTGCCCTCGCTACATCACGGGTGGGGACATGCATTTGTTATGTGTAAACGGCTTGGGAACACAGCATGCTCTGTCAGCTCTCGAGGGGGCTGGCTGCGAGCACTGTGAAGCACTATCTATCAGAGTGCTGCGCTCACGCCTGGCCGTGTTTGACGAGGCCGGCCAGGCTCGCGTTCCCCGCGGTTCAGGTCCCGCGTCCGTTGATGTGGCGTGGCGGCTTAGATCGTGGGGATCGCAACGGGAACTGGCTGATGAGATCGGGACTGCCGAGGCACTTTCCCAATCATCATCAGACAGTTCTGATGCCCTTCCTCCCCATGCAGAAGCCCGCGCTGCGGCTTCTTCTGCGCGAGGACAGGGTCCGATGTGACAGGACAGGATGCCGCGTGTGGACAGGATGCCGCGTGTGGAGGAGGCTTTGGCCAGCTACCTCTCTCCTGATGCGGCGTCCTCCCTAAAAACCCTGGTGCAGCGATGGTGGGCAGGGCATATATGGCGGCAGGTCGACCTTCTAAAAGACTTGGATGAGGGAGAGGGACCCACACCTGAGGATGTGGCTGAGCTCCGCAGAGTGACAGAGATGTTGGCTGTGTTCAGGGCTCTGAGGAGCTTCCTCACAGATCTCAGGGGTTACCATGTTCTGGTACGATCCGACAGTATGTCAGTGGTCGCGTACCTGAACCATCAGGGGGGTCTGAGGTCTCGCCCTCTATGCAGACTGGCACATCAGATCCTCCTGTGGTCCCAGGGGAAATTGTCGTCTCTCAGAGCGATGTATATCCCCGGGGACCAGAATCAGGGAGCAGACATCCTGTCGAGGCAGGGGCTGAGGCCCGGGGAATGGAGACTTCACCCAGAGGTGGTGAAGTCCATATGCGAGAGGTTCGGCCCAGTGGAAGTGGATCTATTCGCGTTTCGAGAGACGTCCCACTGTCCACTGTGGTTCTCCCTCACACATCCAGCCCCACTGGGGTTGGATGCCATGGTGCAGACGTGGCCGAGGCTGCGTCTGTATGCATTTCCCCCGATAGCTCTGCTCCCGGGAGTTCTGGAGAGGGTCCGGCAGGACGGGGTCAGTCTACTCCTAGTAGCCCCGTACTGGCCGGCCCGAGTATGGTTCTCAGACATCATAGCACTGCTGGCAGGTCCTCCATGGCAGATCCCTTTGCTCCCTACTTAGAGGCTGGCCTGTCGGCAGGTGTAGTGGAGATCATACTCAGTTCCAGGGCTCCTTCCATGAGAAGGTTGTATGGCTTAAAGTGGAATGTATTTTCCACTTGGTGCAGGGAGCGTGAGGTGGACCCAGTTAACTGCCAAGTGGCTTCAGAGTTCCGACTTGGGATCTGGCAGTGGTTCTCGAGGGACTGGCTTCGGCCCCCTTCGAACCACTCGAGTCTGCGACAGATCGAGTTCTGTCGCTAAAGGTGGTGCTGCTCCTTGCTATCACCTCGCTTAAGGGGGGACCTCCAGGCCTTGGCTATAACGCAGACTTGCCTGGAGTTTGCCCCTGGCGGAGTTAAGGCCATCCTTCATCCAAGGCCAGGCTATATGCCCAAGGTGCCATCGAATGTGGCACGGCCTACAGTTCTGCAGGCTTTTCATCCTCCACCTCATGTGTCGGCTGAAGAGGGGAGACTTCATCTGCTCTGCCTGGTCAGAGCATTGCAAATTTATCTGCGGAAGTCTTCGCAGTGGAGAAGGTCGGACTAACTGTTAGTGTGTTTCGGGTCTCCTAGGAAGGGGCTGCCTAACCAAGCAGACGGTTAGTAATTGGATCTTCCAGGCGATTGCCTTGGCCTATCAGGTGCGTGGTTTGCCTTCACCTTTGGCCTTAAGGGCGCATTCCACTAGGGGCATGGCCTCTTCTAGGGCCCTTCATATGGGGGTCCCACTTCAGGAGATCTGTGAGGCAGCCGGCTGGGCTACCCCACACACATTTATCAGGTTCTATAGTATCCACCTCCCTGTGACACCAGGCGCTAGGGTGCTCTCGTCCTAAGTGTGCCTGGGTTCCAGCTTCACACTAGGGCAGGCATGATTCGTGGTGGCATAGTGGGCATTTCGTTCTCCAAAGTGTCGTTCTCGAAAGGGAACGTCTCGGGTTATGACTATAACCCTTGTTCCCTAAGAAGGCAATGAGACACTGCGTCGCCTTGCCATGCTTCTCCATGCCTGGGAGCGACTTGCTTCATCGCAAAAAAGCTAGCGCGATTGTGAGCCGGTGTCCCTTTATACTTCTGGGTATGCCGTCACATACTACGTCATGACGTAGCACCAATCAAGATCGGTCTTAGCTTCATTCATGCTTCAGATGCGCAACGCTGGGGGCGTTCCCCAACGTGTCGTTCTTACAACGCAGTGTCTCGTTCC
This sequence comes from Rhinogobio ventralis, assembly GCA_039654625.1. Lineage (NCBI taxonomy): Eukaryota > Metazoa > Chordata > Actinopteri > Cypriniformes > Gobionidae > Rhinogobio > Rhinogobio ventralis. The sequence continues at coordinate 619,707 of CM077204.1, forward strand.
CTTCTCAGGGAACAAGGGTTATAGTCATAACCCGAGACGTTTTGAATGCTTGAATCTTGCACATCAAGTTGATGTTTTTTTTTTCTTCTAGGTTCATTGAAAATAACCAAATCAAGTCCATATCGCCTTTCGCCTTCAGAGGACTCAAGTCCTTAATACACCTGTGAGTATTTCTGCATAGTATGACTGAAATTATCTATTCATCCACGTAAAAACATTGTTGTTATCATAAGAATGTATAAAATTAATATTTAATATATATAAAAAATATTTACTTTATACTTATCTTTTACTATGTACAAAGTGTCTGCTGTTGAAGCTTGTTTCCTAGCTGGAATAAAAAATTTAAAAACGTTTAATCTTACAATTCAGAATTTATTTCTCGCAATTGTTAGTTTATGTCTCACAAGTTTATATCTTATAATTCTGAGAAAACGAGTCACAATTGCGAATTACTAAATCGGAATTGTGAGATTTAAAGTTCCAATTACCTTTTTATTTTTTTATTTCATGGCGGAAACAAGCTTCCATGGTCTGCATTTGTAATTGTCTGCATTTCTTAGTTGATTATTCATGTTATTTCACTGATGTTCAAAGAAGCAGTCAGCAAGGTTTTATTCTTTAAAAAACCTTTGCACACCATAAACATTTTGTCCATTTCCCTTTACTGATGTAAAATACTGTTTGGTTCTTGACGAATGTTATTGCAGAAGTCTGGCGTACAATAATTTGGAGAAGCTACCGAAAGATCTTTTCAAAGGGATGGAAGCTTTGACTAAAGTGTATGTATGCGAGTGTGCGATGTTTTAGCACTGTGACATCATTTCAATTATTGCCAATGCTTCTAGACTGAAACTTTTATTTGTTTGTCCAGGGATCTGAGAGGAAATCTTTTCAGCTGCGACTGTAATTTAAAGTGGTTAGTCGACTGGATGTTTCATACAAATGCAACTGTGGATGAGATCTACTGCAATGGGCCTGATGCTTACCAGGGCAAGAAAATCAATGACCTGGTGGCGCAGTCATTTGATTGCATAACAACAGGTCGGTCGAATTCATTACAGGCCACTTGGTGTTTCTTGACATCAAATGAAGAAAATCTTAACATTTCTCTGTTTGTTCTACAGATTTTCCGCTGTTAAAGTCTCTTGATTTTCAGTCCATTTCAGTCGAACCTTTTGCATTTGGTGGCGACCAGTTTGTCGTATTCGCCCAGCCGTTCATTGGCAGGTGTAGTTTCATGGAATGGGATCACGTGCAAATGGAGTTCCGAAACTTTGATAACATCACAAGTAAGCAAATAGGGCAATGAGTTAATGTCTAACTCTACACATAATATTAAAGGGGTCATGAACTGCATTGTTTTATTGTATTATAATGTTTCCTGGGGTGACTTATAATAGATTTTAGCCTCTGATTTGAACGCTCCCTTTGAAGGGGCGTGTCTGCTGTAAGACTCAGTGTAAACGCCCACTTCTGTGATTGGCTGCTGTGAGACTTCAGTGTAACCGCCCACTGCTGTGATTGGCTGCTGTGAGACTTCAGTGTAAACGCCCCATGCTGTGATTGGCTGCTGTGAGACTTCAGCGTAAACGTCCACTGCTGTGATTGGCTGCTGTGAGACTTCAGTGTAAACACCCACTGCTGTGATTGGCTGCTGTGAGACTTCAGTGTAACCGCCCACTGCTGTGATTGGCTGCTGTGAGACTTCAGTGTAAACGCCCCATGCTGTGATTGGCTGCTGTGAGACTTCAGCGTAAACGCCCACTGCTGTGATTGGCTGCTGTGAGACTTCAGCGTAAACGCCCACTGCTGTGATTGGCTGCTGTGAGACTTAAGTGTAAACGCCCACTGCTGTGATTGGCTGCTGTGAGACTTCAGTGTAAACGCCCACTGCTGTGATTGGCTGCTGTGAGACTTCAGTGTAAACGCCCACTGCTGTGATTGGCTGCTGTGAGACTTCAGCGTAAACGCCCACTGCTGTGATTGGCTGCTGTGAGACTTCAGTGTAAATGCTCACTGCTGTGATTGGCTGCTGTGAGACTTCAGTGTAAACGCCCACTGCTGTGATTGGCTGCTGTGAGACTTCAGTGTAAACGCCCACTGCTGTGATTGGCTGCTGTGAGACTTCAGTGTAAACGCCCACTGCTGTGATTGGCTGCTGTGAGACTTCAGTGTAAACGCCCACTGCTGTGATTGGCTGCTGTGAGACTTCAGTGTAAACGCCCACAGCTGTGATTGGCTGCTGTGAGACTTCAGTGTAAACACCCATTGAAAATATTGCCAAGACAAGATGTGCCAAGCTGATAGACTCCTATCCAAACAGACTGTAATAAAAAAATCTAAGGGTGCTTCAACATGTATTAGTTCAGGGGGGTGAACACTTATGCACTTAGTTTTTTAATCTTCTGTGTCACTTTATAGCATTCCATAGGTTGTAATTTTGACATTAAACAGGCAAAAGTTATATTTTTTTCTACATTAAAATATGACAATGAACTGTTACTCAAGCCGTTGTTTCATACAGCTTTAACCATGTAAAGCCTGACACGTTTTTCTAAAAATGAAAATGAACCAGTAAGTGTTTATCTTGAAATAATGCTAACAACATAAAAGTTATTCTAAAATTTACTTTTTAAAAAATCAGTAAAGATTTCACAGCAAAAAAACGATTGTACAATTATACAAAAAATCTTGATAAAAAGTCTAAACTATCAGGACTGTGGATATGTGACAGGTTTATGAGCAAACTTTGTTTACTTGTAAAATATGATTCAGTAGGGTTAAAACGATTCTTCAAATCTCTCCTCCGTAGGTACTTCTTCGGTCATCTGCAAACCTCTAGTCATTGACAGTCAACTCTTCATTATAGTAGCACAACTGTTCGGCGGCTCGCACATCTTCAAGAGAGACGTCTCTGCAAACAAATTCATCAAAATCCAAGACATCGACATTTTGAAAATACGAAAGCCAAATGACGTGGAGATCTTCCACGTCGACGGAGAGTCTTTCTTTATCATTGCCGATAGCTCCAAAGCTGGCTCCACAACCATTTATAAATGGAACGGCAACGGCTTCTACTCCCATCAGTCCTTGCACCCCTGGCACCGGGACACGGACGTGGAGTATCTGGACATTTCTGGGAAGCCTCATTTGATCTTGTCCAGCAGCTCTCAACGGCCGGTCATCTACCAATGGAGTAAGAGCACCAAGCAGTTTGAGCGGCGTACCGATATCCCAGAGATGGAGGACGTGTACGCGGTCAAACACTTCACTGTGAAGAGCGAGCTCTACATATGTCTGACCCGCTTCATTGGCGACTCCAAGGTGATGAAATGGGACGGCAGCATGTTTAGTGAGATCCAGACCATGGCCTCCCGTGGCTCCATGGTCTTCCAGCCGTTCTCGATAGCCAACTGGCAGTACGCCATCCTGGGGAACGATTACGCCTTCACTCGGGTCTATCGCTGGGACGCAAAGAAGAGACAATTTATTCACTTCCAGGAGCTGAACATTCAAGCACCCAGGGCCTTTTCTCTGGTGTTTATTGACAACAGGGAATTCCTCCTTGGCTCTAGTTTTAAGGGGCAAACACGGATATATGAACACCTTGTCCTTGACTTGAGCAGTTGATTTGCTTCATCGGGACAGTTAATTAGTGTCTCAAAGAATCTCATGAATACGTCCAGGTCATATTTAACCCTAAAATCTGAAGAAAGACATTTTTTTTGTTGTTTAAAGTAACTACATTTGTTCTTGTTCCAGAAGCCGTTTCACTCGGATATACGGCACAATAGGAAAGAAGACACTAGCGGAAGTTTCATGATGACTTTAACCAAACTTGTAACTTTTGATTTTGGGGTGAAATATGACCGGGATGTTTTCGTCAGATTCACAGCATGAAGACTCTTTGCAAATGACTTGCATGATGGTGCCTTAATTAGGTACCACCATTGAAATTATGTTGTTTTGTTTTATAAAATGATCTTTTCAGTGCATTCGTTCATTTCTGTTGTATTTCTACATTGTGACTGCTGTATTTTATGTGGCAGCTGGTTGACATATTTGATATGCAGAATGGGAATTTGAAATATACATTGACAGTTCGACTTTTGGAGTAGTGTGTCATGTGACCATTGTTTTTTAGTATTTGCCTGTTTGTTTAAACTATTAACTACTAACAGACAACCAATGTCAGTACTTTTTTAACAAGAAACAATTGTTTGTTAAGAGATGACGAGATTCTATATCACCAAATGATGAAACTGTGATGTTCTACTGGATTAGTTTGTGCATGCAGTTTCTTGCCTACATTTTGGAGATACTGATACTAACTTTAAATAAAGACTTTGTGGTCCTGAGAATGAGTTTAAAATAATTTAAATACATTTACATAGAAAGAAGAAAGAGGACAACTAAAAGAAAACATCTGGTGATATCATTACAAGAAAAACTAGATAGTGTGTATAGGTAGTTCATATATCCACATTGACTCAAACATGTTTAAAGCTTTATACATTGAGTGAGTCAAATGCTTATTGATATTACATAACTATAATTTTATAGTAATTTGTATATCATTTAAACCAAAAGCTTAATATGTAAGGGATAATCCATGGCTAGCTGTGCATTAAACCATTTTAATGCATGATGTGGAGGCAAAGAACCACCCGACATGAAGCGTGATAGCATTTTTTTAATTGATTATTGGCAGAGAGATGAGAGATGTGTGTGTGAATTAGCTGTGTCTGTGCAGCATCTTTCTACTAATAGTGAAGCTGCGAGTTTCAAAGACTTCAAAAAATGCGACATTACCCCCAGTGTTGGGGGTAATGCATTACAAGTAACGCCTCGGTTACGTATGTAACCTCTGTTCCCTGATGGAGGGAACAAGATGTAGTGTTGAATGCTGACACTAGGGGTCACTCTTGGGAGCCCCAAACACATCTGATACTTCAGAAAAGGCCAATGAGAACCCTGGACATACGGGTATAAAGGAGGCGGCGTGCACGCCACAGATTTGTGCTGAGGAGCTGAGTGGATGTCTTTTGACCAGCACTCATTCCATTCACCTCGTTGGAACCTTTGCTGGGAATCTACATTCTCTTCACCCCATGCACGGATAAGTGTAGTGAGAGCTTCCCCTGGGCGCTTCTGCAAAAAAGCAGTTTTCCTCTAAAAGAGAAAAACACTAGCGGAGAGCGTCTTTTTAAAGATGCCTTTCCGCTTGTGTGTTTCTGGTTGCGGGAGATACTTATCTGCCTTGAACGGCCATGATCTCTGTCTCACATGTCTGGGTCGTGAGCATGCTGAGACAGCTTTGTGGATGGGTCATGTCATCACTGCGAGAACATGACATTGGCAACTTCGCGGTCAAGACTCCTTTCTGATGAAACCTCAGTCACCTCAGATGTTCCCCGCACTGGTCCTTTTCTGGAAGGCCGCATCGGCTAGCACTGAGGGCGATATGAGGGCAACAACAGGAGTGTTTCTGCCGGGTCAATCCCCATGGACCTCTCCTTGCTCATCTCTATTGGTTCAGAATGCATTCAGTCAGTACTGAACTGCCTTCAGGGGGGAAACAGTGGTCCCACTGAAAAAATTCAGAGGCTCCAGAGGCATATAGCATTCTCCGTAACAATGCTCGAGCTGATGCATATGAGGCTACTGCAACACTGGCTTCATGCTCAAGTCCCGAGATGAGCATGGCATCGCGGCACACATCACATGGTCATCACACAGATCTGTCGCCGTACAGTCAGCACTTGGTCAGACCTTGCATTTCTACAGGCAAGGGTTTCCTTATTTAGAACAAGTGTCCAGGCACGTTGTTGTAACAACAGATGCCTCTAAGACGGGCTGGGTCGCTGTATGCACAGCTTTGGGCTCTTGGATGGGACCTCAACTGCAATGGCACATCAGTTGCTGGCAGTACTGCCTGCCCTGCTGAGGTTTTGAACTTTGATCCAGGACAAGCATGTGCTGGTCCAGACAGACAAGCTACTGTAACATATATAAACTGGCAAGGTGGATTACGCTCACGACGCATGCCGCAACTTGCCCGCCATCCCCTCTTATGGAGTCAGCAGCGACTTAAGCCACTCATATTCCTGGCGAGCTCAATCAAGCAGCAGACACGCCGAGGATAGTGGAGACTCCACCCTCATGTGGTTCACCTGATCTGGAGTCGATTCAGCAAAGCACAGGCAGACCTGTTTGCTTTTCAATAATCCTCCCATTGCCCATTGTGGTATGCCTTGACCAAGGCCCCCCTTGGCACAGAGGCACTGGCTCACAGCTGGCCCAGAGGTCTTTGCAAGTATGTGAGCCTACTTGCACAGACGTTGTGCAGAGTCAGGGAGGACGAAGAACAGGTCCTGTTGGTTGTGCCGTATTGGCCAACCCGGGTTGGTTCTTGGAGCTCATGCTCCTGATGACAGTCCCTCCCTGGCAGATTCCCCTGAGGAAGGACCTTCTTTCTTGAGAGTTTCGCTCTCCGTAAAGCACGCTATTTCAGTTCATTCCCTAACTGCACGCTGCCTCCTTTATACCCGTATGTCCGGGGCAGTGGCGCATGCAAATTCCACTTGCCAACTCTCATTAGCCTTTTCTGAAGTATCAGATGTGTTTGGGGCTCCCAAAAGTGACCCCTAGTGTAAGCATTTAACACCATGTCGAAGTGACAAAGTGAATGCGAGTTACGTAATCAGATTACTTTTTTTCAAGTAACAAGTTAAGTAACGCATTGTAAATTTACAACAAAATATCTGTTACTTTTTCAAATAATGCAGGTTACTTTGTTTTCCCATGTATTGACTGACAGCTCTCCTGTCCCCATGTTGAGAGAAATCAGGAGTAAGTGAAGAGGCGTTGTGTACACATGATGGTTATTGTAGTTCTAGACTAATGTGAGCATTTACTCATCTCACTTGCACAACAACAGATTCAGTATTCCTCAAAATTACTAAAAACTGTGAAATGCAAACTCAGAGTATTACACAAACCTGCAATAATCAAAAGTGTTAAATAATACAAATATACTTAATGTATTTAATCTCACTTTATTAACCAATGTCTTTGCTGCTAAACTTTGATGATCCAATTCAACCACACAAATAAGCAAAAAAGTCTTTAGATTTTGTTTTTATTTCTGAAGAGTGTTTCCCTGCATCCCAATGTGCATACTATCCCCCCTATGAATAGTACTGAATATTATTAATGTCACATTAATACTATTGTCACATTATACACTTTTAGGATGGATAGAATGCACATTGAGATGCAGGCTTGAACTTTCTTCTCATGTCCTATTCTTCTGATCCAGAATAGCAGCACCGCTGAAAGGTTTGTTTGAGCTGCGCCATCTACTGGACAGGAGTAAATTTGCATTTCCCTTCAGCCTGAGGCTTATTCATTTCACTTCTGGTGTAAAAGGGCCTTAACATTTGCCAAAAATATAACTTTTTAAAATATAACAACAAGCCATTGCACATTTACAAAGTTATTGCACATGGCTTACTCTTTTGCACACGTGTGCCAAAACATTTGCAATTTGCTTAAATCAATAAGAAATTTTGATGTGAACAAGAATTGTTCATTTTAACTTATTGTTTTGAAAAAAAAGTTCTCATTCCAGAATTGAGCCAAAGCGATTGAGAAAAACAGTAATGAATGCTGTAGAAGTATTGTTCATTGGTAGTTCATTTTAACTAAAGTCGTTAACTAATGAAACCTTTATTGTAGTGTTACCAACTTTTTCTTTTTATAAAGTGTCCTGAATTGATGAATTGCACAGGCAAATCTTGAATTTCACTAATGAAGGGAAATGTAAAGCATTAAATCAACCAATGATCAACCAGTTCTACAAAAGAGCTCTCAGAGATGCATCTCATGAACTTTCATTTGGCAAGCATATATAGACGGAGCACAACTTAGTGTTACAATTTCTAACAGTTGAAGAACAACAAGGAAACAAACAGGGTCAACAGCTGGGATGTGTGGTGGAAGGGTATGTTTTATTTCGAGAAGAAATAAAGCAACCTCTGCCTTCGCTCCTTGAGTTCTCTCCAAAAAAAGCTGATACTTCTTGCCTGCTCGTAAGCCTTCTTTTGTTCCACAGACATCTTCCACGTGTTTTTTATCTGCCATCTCTCTCTTTCTGTCGTCGCTCGGCTAATGTCCATCCTGTGTCGTGTCTTTTGAATAATGACGTGCACTGAGCGCTCTCTTCTCCCTCATTAGTAGACACGCCCCTTACTGCTGATTGGCTATAAGTTTGTTTTGGTACTCGGCCCGAGACACTTTTATAAAGCAGTTTTGAAATATCACTTACCCCACCTTTAAGTGTAACTGCGGAAAGAATTTACATTTGATTTGCGTAGACTTTGCATTTGATGCATGCTGATATTTATATGGAAAAAGTAAGATGACATTCTGTTGCTATCAATGAGATCTTTATAACAGTATAGCAGATACTTACATAAAATGCATAGGGTAGAGTAGGGGGAAATGCCCCCCTTAAGGACTGTGTCTAGATTAGTTATCCTAGTTTTCAGTCACTTATAAACTATAAGTATAATGTTATGTTCACTTAAAGAAAACTTACAAGTATACTTGCAGTATAAAATATTCAACTAGTAGTTTACTGAGTGTACTTTCATAAAAAATGTACTACTTGTATTAAAATAGTAAACTACTAGTATACTTATAAGTTCACTTGTAGTACAGATACAGTACAAAAAAGAAACATTCACTTAAAGTTTACTACTGTTACACTTATAGTACACTTAAGCATATACTTTTATATACTAAAAGTGGGCTAATTTAGTCCCAAGCAGTATTGAAATAGTACACTTACAAGTTTATTACTAGTACACATTGATATTAATATACTTACTACATAAAGTATACTTAAAAATATACTTTACTAAGAACATTACTTAAGTATACTTTATAAAATAACCTTGAAGTATACTTTTTTCCGTAAGGGTAACTACAGGCCTTGCTCTTCTCATTGTCACGGAACACAAGGGGAAAAACCAAGACGGCAGGCAGAGATGAGGATCCAAATGTAGGGAAATTTAATGAAAGTAAACAATCAAAACATGTATCAGGAACAAAATAACCAAAACACAGGGAACAGCATACACCTGCATGACATCAAACAACGACCGACAGAGAACCAGAGAAAACAAGGGCTATATATATACAGGGAAGACAAGCTTAACAATATAACAAGGGGTGTGGTAAATGGGAAACACCTGGGGGGACTAATCAACAAGAAAGACTACAAAATACCCACAGGAAACAGGACACAGAAAAGAACACAGAAACAGATATGACATAACCCCCCCTGACACTCCAGAGCCAGTCCCGGAGGGAGGTGAAGCGGCGGCGGAACAGGGGGAGGGATGGAAGGTCAGGAGCGGAGAATGGAAGCAGGATGAGACCTGGGACGGATCGGGTGGTCAGGATGACACAGACGGGTCAGGTGGCCTGGGTGGCAGGCTGTTCAGGTGGCCCGTGTGAAACAGGCCGGTCAGGTAGCTTTGGTGGCACAGGCTGGTCACGGGTTTGTGCAGACAGCAGGCCACTGGGCTGGGACACAGACTGGTAGCGGACTTGGGCTGACTGCAGATCACTGGACTGGGACACAGAATGGTAACGGGCTTTGGCTGACTGCAGATCACTGGACTGGGACACAGACTGGTAACGGGCTTGGGCTGACTGCAGATCACTGGACTGGGACACAGACTGGTAACAGACTTGTGCTGATGGCAGGCTACCTGATTGGACCACAGATTGTATGGTGGCTTGTGCTGGTGGCAGGCTGCTGGACTGGTCCATAGCTTTCGAGACAGCTTGTTCAGCGTTCAGACTGCTGGCTTGAGATGATTGGAGGCTGGGCTGTGATACAGACTGGTAGCTGGCTTGTGCTGACAGCAGGCCACTGGGCTTGGACACAGACTGGTAAGGGGTTTGTGCTATCTGCAGAGCGCTGGGTTGGGATACAGTCTGGTCCGGAGCCCTCTCTGGACTCTGGTTGGGAGCCGGAGCTCTCTCTGGACTCTTGACAGGGGACGGAGTCCTCTCTGGGCTCGGTGCAGGGGACGGAGTCCTCTCTGGACTCTTGAGAGGGGACATCTCTGGGCTCCGGACAGAGACAGGGGATGTCACTGGGCTCCAGACACAGATCCGGGTCACAACTGGGCGACACTGTGTTGCTGTCTGGGATATGAATTGTAAAATATTAAGCCCCCAAAATGGATATAATTCCTTTTATAATAATAATAATGAACAAATCACAGATAGCTGGAGACTGTATTACCAGCAGTCTGATACAGGGACCAGAAATCTGACCGCACACCAGCTATCAGTGGAGAGGACAAAAAAGCGACAGAATGAATTCACACAGTCAGAGTTACACCCCTACACGTGTTATGAATCTGTTCCCTATCAAAAGCTACTCTCCATGCCAAGTTTCATACACCAATGAGAACATTATTGTTCGACCGGTTGTGAAGCATGTGTGACAAACACGTCAAGAACTTGGCTTTAAATACCTCTGACGATAACATCACTGGAATGCACACTCATGAGAGGCTATAAATAGATGTGAAACAGACGCTCCTTTGGGTTTCTTTTTCTTCAGAAGCCGCTATTTGAGCTATTAGCTATTAGAGCTATTTGTTAGGGTGCAGAATTTTCTGAAAGAAAAGAAAAAAAGAGGAAGTCATCATGTCACAATCTATCAGGAGATGCATGACTCACGTTCAAGGCCCATCCCTGATTAAGACTCTCATGAGTTCGGCTTTGAGTGCTTGCGGGATGAGTCAGATCGAGAGGTCCTCACGCCCTGGCCTTTCTTCGGACCGCCGCCTTGCTTCTGCTGAGATGGAGCTCCAAGCGCTCCTCTTGTGATGATAAAGCGCATGAGGAGTTACTCGAGGTGGTGACTCGTGCAGTGGTCAGATTACAGCCGCACTGGCCACAGGAACAAAAGACTCTAAACACTCAAAGTTAGAGCAGATTCTGTCCGGTGGCCAGGGCCTCAGCGTCGGTCTCTCCCCTTCTTTAATGATCTCCATGACAGATTAACTTGTTAATTTAAGTTAAATATACACTATATTGCCAAAAGTATTGGGATGCCCCTCCAAATCCCTGAGTTCAGGTGTTCAATCACTTCATGGCCACAGGTGTATAAATCAAGCACTAGGCATGCAGACGCTTCTACAAACATTTGTGAAAGAATGGGTCGCTCTCAGGAGCTCAGTGAACTCAAGCGTGGTGCCGTGATAGGTTGCCACCTGTGCAATAAGTCCATTCCTGACATTTCCTCACTACTAAATATTCCACGCTCAACTGTTAGTGGGATTATAACAAAGTGGAAGCGATTGGGAACAACAGCAACTCAGCCACGAAGTGATAGGCCACATAAAATCACAGAGCGGGGTCAGCGCATGCTGAGGGTCACAGTGCGCAGAAGACGGCAACTTTCTGCAGAGTCAATAGCTACAGACCTCCAAACTTCTGTGGCCTTCAGATGAGCTCAAGAACAGTGTGTAGAGAGCTTCATGGAATGGGTTTCCATGGCCGAGCAGCTCATCCAAGCCATACATCACCAAGAGCAATGCAAAGCGTGGGATGCAGTGGGGTAAAGCACGCCACCACTGGACTCTAGAGCAGTGAGACGTGTTCTCTGGAGTGACCAATCACGCTTCTCTGTCTGCCAATCCCATGGACGAGTCTGGGTTTGGCGGTTGCCAGGGGAACAGGACTTGTCTGACTGCATTGTGCCAAGTGTAAAGTTTGGTGGAGGGGGGATTACGGGGTGGGGTTGTTTTTCAGGGGTTGGGCTTGGCCCCTTAGTTCCAGTGAAAGGAACTCTTAATGCTTCAGCATACTAAGACATTTTGGACAAATTCATGCTCCCAACTTTGTGGGAACAGTTTGGGGATGGCCCCTTCCTGTCCCAACATGACTGCGCTCCAGTGCACAAAGCGTCGGTCCATAAAGACATGGATGAGTGAGTTTGGTGTGGAGGAACTTGACTGGCCTGCACCTGACCTCATCCCGATAGAACACCTTTGGGATGAATTAGAGCGGAGACTGCGAGCCAGGTCTTCTCGTCCAACATCAGTGCCTGACCTCATCAATGCGCTTCTAGAAGAATGGTCAAAAATTCCCATAAACACACTCCTAAACCTTGTGGAAAGCCTTCCCAGAAGAGTTGAAGCTGTTATAGCTGCAAAGGGTGGGCCAACTCCATATTAAACCCTACGGATTAAGAATGGGATAGCATTAAAGTTCATGTGCATGTAAAAACTTTTGCCAATATAGTGTATGTTAAATATATGTTAAACTCAGTGAAGCTCAATTAAATATTTTGAAATATATTTTTTATATTAAAAAATAACATTTTTGCTAGAAAATACATTTCCAGTCTTACAGTAGCCTGCATATACTAAATGCAAATGTGGATGGAATAGCCTACCAGAGATCAAAACTAGATTTTGTGTCCACCATTTAAAATGTGTTAGAAGAGTTACATTCTGATCAGCCACAACATTAAAACCACCCGATAGAAAAAACTCATGAATTATAGACAACAAATAAAGTTTTTATTCAAATGTGACATATGGGAATGTTTTTTTTTTCCAAGGGCAAGATATATTTTTTAATTATTTTAAATATATATATTTATATTTTCTAAATATATTTTTAAAACATTTACAATAAATTGCCAAAAACAAAGGTTATAGGTAGAAAATTCATTTTTTTATAGGCTAAATATATTTTTGTCTATTTTTAGTATATTTTGAAATATGTTTAAAATATATTTGCAAAACATGTTAACATTGTCAAAAAAAGACAATTGGTGTATAATTACAACAATTGTCTGTATTTCTGTTGTTTTTTTTCTCCCTTATTCCTTTTATTTCTAAGTACACACTCTCTGTTACAAACTAGGTGTATCAAAACTCCCGAAGGAGAAGGACAACTTGGAACAGTAACTTTTAATAAACAGATGACTCAAGGAACACTCAAAGAACCAGTATACAGGAATGTCGACGGACAAACACTGAGGGAAAACTGAGGACTAAATACACAGGGCAAACAAGGTGATGACTCAACTAATTAACAAGACACAGCTGGGACAAATGAACTCATAATGACCATGGGAACACAGGAGTGGCGGGAAAATGAACAAAGGAACATGTGACAGAATCAAAAACACAACTGAATCCAGACAGACATATAACACTCTCTCACACACACATGCATTCTATCTCTCTCTCTCTCTCTCTCACACACACCCACTCACTTTTATAAAAGCAAAGCGATGTAAAGAGACTGACTAAAGTCATTACAAAAGAGGCAGACTGTGCAATAATGAAGAGTTTTATTTGTATATTGAGCAGATTATTTCTGTGACTCAGATAAGGATGCTCAGAACTGTCCCCACAGTGGCCCCTGCGGCGCCCACAGCCGCCTGACCCACAACTGGGATCCCAGCCGCACCTAAAGACAAAACACTCATTTCAGAGCCCAACACAAATGATTATGAAAATGAAATCTCAAATGCACATTTCTTTCTATTGACTTCTACGTCATCTTCCACAATCCTGACATCTGCATTACCAGCGGCTTGGAGGACTGCAACCATCGACCCGGCAGCGACCCCTCCTCCGTTCGCCACCGCAGCAGCGCTCATCATTGAGGCGGCGTAAGAACTCGCGGCGATCCCGGCACCGGTGAAGCCCACCGCCGCCAGAACCACAGGAGCGGCAGCGACTGCACCGGCTGACACACAAACACACCGATCAACATCGCTTAAAGGCTAAGGCAAGACACTCAGGGGAATAGGGGAAGCTAGCGTTAGCTAATGTATTTCACCATACCCAGTTGATTGGTTATATTAAGAATGGAAAACATTTTTTGTATTACAAGTCAAATATGCAAATGAGGCGTTATCTCATTAAATATTCACTCATTTGCATAAATATCTAGAACAAAAATGTCAATACAGAGGGATTTTTGGATTTCTCTTTTTATCATATAATATATATATATATATATATAAATGGAATAAAATGTATAAAGTCAGGCAAATTATATATGAACAAACAAACCCCTCAGTAAAAACCTTCAGAATATAGATATGAATAAAACTATAAAGTTTGTTGTATTAAAGTGATACTTTAAAGATATGTAGGCTACATATATAGATAAAGTGCTATAAAAGACACACTTAAAAGTGTATTTTAGATGTTTTCTTTCCACTAATTTGAAATAACACTTTATGAAAAGCCAGAAAGCAGTTTTTGCCTGTAGTGTCTCTAAAATTCTGTACATGACTTTGACATTGTCAGCATTTTTAATTTTAGATTATTAATTATGAAATGATAGTTTGTTTGTTAGATTTTACCTGCTCCGGCACCAGCGATGATGAATGTCACTAATATTGAAGAGAAAATAAGGGTAAGATTCCTGTAATGCTGATAAACCAACATTAAGATTCTGCAGTGATATGATAAGGTACTTACACAGACCCATCTTCTGTAGAAATGAGCCCTTGTGTGTGTGAGTGTGAGCTAAAGCTCTCTGGGTGGACGCTTTTCGAGAAATGAAACTGATAGTGATGTCCAGTTCGCGAATGAATCGCTCTTGTGAACCGGTTCTTTTCGAGTCGGTTCTTTTCGAGTCGGTTCTTTTCGAATCGGTTCTTTTCTGAAACAGTTAGTTATTAATAAATAGGCCTACCTCAGGCATCATTTCACAAGTGTCTATTTTAGTACATGAAAATCTTTTTTTTTTCATCCATATATTTCTAAAAGCGTGGGAACTTGATACAGAAAACCATGTCCTCCGTTGTGACACCATATCCTGATTTTAAATCGGGCAATTCCACGGACAAGTTTAATTAGTTGAAGGACCCCATTCAAGGTCATGTTACTGAAGCACACGGTAAGATTTTGTCTCACTATTGTTCTTTTTTGGCTAGAAAAAGTATTAAAAGTGCTATAAAAGAGTTCTGTTGTCCTTTGGTGCGACACCCCTATATTCATAATACTTTCTGTCACACCTTAGGACACGTTTCAGTAGAAATTTTCAAACAAAACAGTGAAAGAATTGACGAAGTTAGTGACCCCTTTATTTTCTCAAACATCAGACTTCACACAACATAACAATATGCATGTTTTCTTTAAAAGTGGTGTTTTACAAAAAAAAAATTTTTTTACTGCTTATTTGTCAACTACCCTCATTCCAAAAAAAAGTTCAGTTTTTAGAGTTCAGAAACATCAAACCCATCAAAAAACATTTTATTTGTGTACGCCTATATTTAACTTGTTCTTTAGTTTAGAGCTTTTTGGATTCAACCCATTTTATTTTCCTAATTTGTTTGAGATTTATACAAAATTATATTATATTATTTATTTTATTTATAATAATTTAATGTTTATTAAATTATTAATCTAATTATTAATTTAATTATTAATTTAATTTAATTATTTTATTAAATATGTTTTTATTTAAATAATTATTAATTATTTTCTTCATAATTACAGTGCATCCGGAAAGTATTCACAGCGCTTCACTTTTTCCACATTTTGTTATGTTACAGCCTTATTCCAAAATTTATTAAATTCATTATTTTCCTCATAAATGCCCCATAATGACAACGTGAAAAAAGTTTGTTTGAAATCTTTGCAAATAAAAAAATAAAAATCACATGTTTGCCGTGACACTCAAAATTGGGTTTTAGTGCTCCTGTTTCCACTGATCATCCTTGAGATGTTTCTACAGCTTGATTGGAGCAATTCAGCTGATTGGACATGATTTGGAAAGGCACACACCTGTCTATATAAGGTCCCACAGTTAACAGTGCATGTCAGAGCACAAACCAAGCCATGAAGTCCAAGGGATCGTCTGTAGACCGCCAAGACAGGATTGTATCGAGGCACAGATCTGGGGAAGGGTACAGAAACATTTCTGCAGCATTGAAGGTCCCAATGAGCACAGTGGCCTCCATCATCCATAAATGGAAGAAGTTTGGAACCACCAGGACTCTTCCTAGAGCTGCCGCCCGGCCAAACTGAGCAATCAGGGGAGAAGGGCCTTAGTCAGGGAGGTGACCGAGAACCCGATGGTCACTCTGACAGAGCTCCAGCGTTTCTCTGTGGAGAGAGGAGAACCTTCCAGAAGAACATCCGTCTCTGCAGCTCTCCACCAATCAGGCCTGTGTGGGAGAGTGGCCAGACGGAAGCCACACCTCAGGAAAAGGCACATGACAGCCCGCCTGGAGTCCCAGACCATGAGAAACAAAATGTTCTGGTCTGATGAAACAAACAGGCCCAACTCTTTGGCCTGAATGGCAAGCATCATGTCTGGAGGAAACCAGGCACCGCTCATCACCTGGCCAATACCATCCCTACAGTGAAGCATGGTGGTGGCAGCATCATGCTGTGGGGGTGTTTTTCAGCGGCCAGAACTGGGAGACTAGTCAGGATCGAGGGAAAGATGAATGCTGCAATGAACAGAGACATCCTTGATGAAAACCTGCTCCAAAGCGCTCTGGACCTCAGACTGGGTGCGAAGGTTCATCTTCCAACAGGACAACGACCCTAAGCACACAGCCAAGATAAAGGAGTGGCTACGGGACAACTCTGTGAATGTCCTTGAGTGGCCCAGCCAGAGCCCAGACTTGAACCCGATCGAACATCTCTGGAGAGATCTGAAAATGGCTGTGCACCAACGCTCCCCATCCAACCTGATGGAGCTTGAGAGGTCCTGCAAGGAAGAATGGGAGAAACTGCCCAAAAACAGGTGTGCCGAGCTTTAGCATCAAACTCAAAAAGACCTGAGGCTGTGATTGGTGCCAAAGGTGCTTCAACAAAGCATTGAGCAAAGGCTGTGAATTCTTATGAATGTGATTTTTTTCATTTTTTATTTTTAATAAAATTGCAAAGATTTCAAACAAACTTCTTTCACGTTGTCATTATGGGGTATTGTTCGTAGAATTTTGAGGAAAATAATACATTTCATCCATTTTGAAATAAGACTGTAACATAACAAAATGTGGAAAAAGTGAAGCGCTGTGAATACTTTCCGGATGCACTGTATACATTATATTATTAATTATATAATTGTATTTATAAAATTGTTTTATTAACAAGTGTCTTGTTTGTAGCCAGCTTCAGACCATAAAATCGTGATTTTTTTTTTTACATTTTATTTATTCAGATACAGAACATGTTGTTAAACTATATACATAATATTATTTTTAAGAAGTGTCATGTTATTTTGTACTTCATTATAAAGACTATTTAGACACTGAACATCAAGCAATATTCAGAAACGGTGCAGTTGTACCAGTTCTCAGATGAACATTTATTAGATTGTAGATTGAAAAAAATGCTTGGTAATAGGTTCTTTTTTTTTTTTTTTTTAAATGGGAGCAACAACAAAAAAATTATACACTTTAAAAACATATTGTTGCAATTAGCTATCACAGCTTAAATATTAGTGTCATAATAACTTTCATAATAAGTTTTAACTTATAGATAGATAACTCAAATATCCAAGCTGATGCTTAATACAACTATACATTTTAAGTTGACTAAACTTAAAATTTTAAGGCAGCACTTTAAATTAATACAAAAATTTTTAAGTGTTGGCTACAGAATGCAATTTAACAAATACATTTTAACTTCTTATAAAATAAAGAAACATCAAATTAAGATGTGTAATCAAGTGTCACAGTGTGTTTTGGTTTTGTTTCATGTTATTAGTTTATCATGTTCACTGTCATGTTTTCTGGCATGTTTCTTGGTTGTCATGTGATTCCCATGCCAGGAAACTGCTGGGTTTATTGTTCATTGTGTAAAATTTAGTCCACTGGAGGCGAGTTGCAGAACCCAAGTGCAGTTTTATTTACAGCATGAACAAATACAAAACTAAGACTTGACTTGACTTGACTCATGAACAGACTTGACTGTAAACACTCACCGACAGCGGGTTACAACAAACAATACTAGACAAAGACACATGGCAAACATGAGGGCTTAAATACACAAGGACTAATCACTAGACAAGACACACCTGTGACTATTCAAAAGAATGTTGTGGCCGATGGTATCGAATGCAGCGCTAAGATCGAGTAACACTAACAGAGAGATACAACCACGATCGGATGATAAGAGTAAATCATTTGTAACTCTAATGAGAGCAGTCTCAGTACTATGATACGGTCTAAATCCTGACTGGAAATCCTCACAGATACCATTTCTTTCTAAAAAGGAGCATAATTGTGAGGACACTGCCTTTTCTAGTATTTTTGACAGAAAGGGTAGATTTGAGATTGGCCTGTAATTGACTAATTCTGTAGGATCAAGTTGCCTTTTTTTAATAAGTGGTTTAATAATAGCCAACTTAAAAGTTTTCGGTACATATCCTAAAGTCAAGGATGAATTAATGATATTAAGAAGAGGATCTATGACCTCTGGAAGCATCTCTTTTAGTAGTTTAGTCGGTATAGGGTCGAGCATACATGTTGTTGATTTAGATGATTTAACGAGTTTAGCCAATTCTTCTTCTCCTATAGCAGTGAATGAATGTCATTTTTCCTCAATGACACTACAATGCACTGTCTGATGTGATACTGTAGTAGATGGCTGCATGGTTATAATTTTTTTCCTAATATTATCAATCTTGCACGTAAAGAAGTTCATAAAGACAACTCCAAATACAACACCATGATCTATGACAAACACCAAAAAACATTAAGGAAACACTTACAGACTATGCCGTTTCCAAGAATAAAAGTGTGGATGGAGATGGGGATTGGGTGTGTACCCTCTCAAACACCTCAACAAAATGGCTGAACAGCACATGCTCTACTTAAATATAGGCATGTCACCACTAGGGGTCACTAAATTGCGAAAAACTGGAGCCAGTATACAGTATACACACCTGAACGGTGTGCGCCACCCTGAACTGCCCAAGCCTCCATGGCCCCCTGAACTGCTCGAGCCTCCATGGCTCCCTGAACTTCCCAGAGCCTCCATGGCTCCCTGAACTTCCCAGAGCCTCCATGGCTCCCTGTACTTCCCAGAGCCTCCATGGCTCCCCTGAACTGCCCGAGCCTCCATGGCTCCCTGAACTGCCTGAGCCTCCATGGCTCCCCTGAACTGCCCGAGCCTCCATGGCTCCCTGAACTGCCCGAGTCTCCATGGCTCCCTGAACTGCCCGAGCCTCCATGGCTCCCTGAACTTCCCCGAGCCTCCATGGCCCCCTGAACTGCCCGAGCCTCCATGGCTCCCCTGAACTGCCCGAGCCTCCATGGCTCCCCTGAACTGCCCGAGCCTCCATGGCCCCCTGAACTGCCCGAGCCTCCATGGCTCCCCTGAACTGCCCGAGCCTCCATGGGTCTCTGAACTGCCCGAGCCTCCATGGCTCCCCTGAACTGCCCGAGCCTCCATGGCTCCCTGAACTTCCCCGAGCCTCCATGGCCCCCTGAACTGCCCGAGCCTCCATGGCTCCCCTAAACTGCCCGAGCCTCCATGGCCCCCTGAACTGCCCGAGCCTCCATGGCTCCCCTAAACTGCCCGAGCCTCCATGGCTCCCTGAACTGCCCGAAACTCCATGGCTCACCTGAACTGCCCGAGCCTCCATGGCTCCCTGAACTGCCCGAGCCTCCATGGCTCCCTGAACTTCCCCGAGCCTCCATGGCTCCCTGAACTGCCCGAGCCTCCATGGCTTCCCTGAACTTCCCGAGCCTCCATGGCTCCCCTGAACTGCCCGAGCCTCCATGGCCCCCTGAACTGCCCGAGCCTCCATGGTTCCCTGAACTGCCCGAGCCTCCATGGCTCCTTGAACTGCCCGAGCCTCCATGGCTCCCTGAACTTCCCCGAGCCTCCATGGCCCCCTGAACTGCCCGAGCCTCCATGGCTCCCCTGAACTGCCCGAGCCTCCATGGCTCCCTGAACTGCCCGAGCCACCATGGCTCCCTGAACTGCCCGAGCCTCCATGGCCCCCTGAGCTGCTAGCACCACCCTGGAGTCATCCTAACCTGCCAGCATTGTCCTGTCACCTCCAGGTTGGTCTTTCTACGGTGCGAGGACGCGCCTACTGGGAGGGGGGAGTAATGTCACATGTCTGTCTGTTTGTTAGGTCTTTCAGTTGAGTTTTGATTCTGTCACATGTTCTTTTGTCTTAGTTTCCCGTCACTTGTATGTGTCCTAGGTTACCCTCGTTAGTTAAGTTCTTTTCAGCTGTGTTTAGTTAATTATCTCTTTTCTGTCTGCTATTTAATGCTGCGTTCCAGGCAGGTTTTTGAGCCCGTAAGTTATGACTTCAAACCACGACTCACGACTTTGTAGCGTTCCAGGCAAAGTCACGCCAAACTGCCTGAGCGGTAGCTAGATGTAAACAAAGCATGGCGGTCTGTACAGGGCTTATGCTCATTTACAATCATTTCTATCGCCAAAGGTGATTACTCCTTGCTTATTTGAGGGAAACGGAGGAGAAAAAAAACTGCGCATAAGGCAAGAGAAGCTGCTATACCTTTTATTTTACGTTATTTGTATATTTGGAAATGTATTTGGTATTAATTTATTCTTGCACTCGATGGACTGAAAACTAGCTAACGCTAGAAAAGCTGCTGATAATGCATAACATTTGCGGATAAATAATGTTAGAGCAATACCTTATTTTAATAAACTATTTGATTTTTAATGTACGACTTTCATAAACACTGCATCCGTAGGGGCTGCCATTGTTGTTTCGCGGGCAATGTGACGTCAGAACGCGTAACTTGGAGTATATCTATCTAGTCTTTGTCCGACTACCGTTAAGTGTGTTTCTGTTGCCTGTCTGCCTGTTCCTGTGGTAAAGATTAAAGTTTCAGTTTGATTTTTGGATCTTCTGATTCCTCCATTTGTTTCTGCCTGCACACACCGTGACAGGACTATTGTTGCCAGTTAATTACAGTTAATTAGTCAGTTGTTGCAGAATTAGAATTTACAAAAATTATACTACAAAAATTGTTTGTAATTTATAAGGAGAAATTGGGTGGTTTTGCAATATGCATATAGAGGAAATACCAAATCACATGGGAGGAATAATGGTGAGCTTCTGTTTGTTTAGATTAGGGATCTTTATAGTAAACAAGGCGTAACAAAGCAAATATGAGTGCTGAGCACAGTGGACTTTCGCATTTGTTTATTTTATGATATATTTCAGCACATGGCATGTCAAATCATTCGGATCTATGTCTTTCAAGTCTAAAAAACTTTTTAGTCTGGTGCCACAGAAGATATTGATGCATTTACGCCAATCAAAGCACAAAATAAATGTACACAGTGTACAATGTGATGCTTTGCACCAAACATACCTTCAAGCAACTTAATGCATTGTGGTTACTACAAGAAACCACCTCACATTTGGCCTTTGACCCCTAGTATGCACACTTGAACCCAACAGGGCTTTTATCCATTAATTATCTATTCATGCCCATAATTCATTCATTCCCTTGTGAGGGAACTCAATGCTGCGTCATGGTTGTTGACACAAGGAACGTTGGTGCCTGAAGCGCATGTGAAATCACAGCAATTCTATTGGCCAACGGAGATCAGGTGACGAAGTGTAGCGTCATCAACCTACGTCCCAAAAGACCGTAAAGAACTCAAATGGTAAGTGTTCAGGCCCTTACAGAGAGAGCAGCAATAACCCCCCTTAGGGTAAACAGAACAGAACCAACATAATGTATTGCAAATATCATTAATATCGCTATACGCTTGATATCTGGACATTTTCTCCAGCCATGCCGAGGCTCCATGCAACCTTGCCACTAAGAGCTCCATTTGTCCAATGACCAGGAAAGAATACATCCAGTGAGTGCAAGCAAGTGTGTATGTCACACACTGGCTTGTGTAGCGAATTAGCTCAAAGGGGAAATATTAATAATTATTCATAACTCATAATGATTAATTATGAATATTTGAATCAGTTGATGAGATTAACTTGATGTAGCTACATTAACATTACAATCAATCAGTCAGTTCACCCCATGAACACTGTTTATATACACAATTAATATTGATTATTAATTAATTCTAAGAAAAGGGTGTTTTTTATGGCCACAGAAAAATTATTCTTCCTTTGCATTTACAGCGCTTAGAGCGCATAACAAGATCGATCATTTAAGTGACAATTTGTTTGCAGGCAGGGAGTCAGAACCAAATATTTATTGTGCAAAAATTGTATTAACTAAATCACAAACACGACTAAACTAACATAGAAACATACATACAAATCACACATACATGGTAAGATGGGAAGTGAGAGAATGAAGAACCAGATCGGAACAAAGGAATGAAACTATGGAAACACCTGGGAGAACCATCAGTGACTACAGGCTCCTTTGTCTGAACAAAGGGGTTTGTAGCTTTTACTAACTACACAGTGATTTGTATATATCGTACGTTACTTGCATTTAGCCTGAGCTGTTGAAGAGCGTCCAATGTAAAATCACAGGAGAAAGTCCTGATAGTTTCGGTCCGATGGTGTTGAAGTTGCAATCGATTCCTTCTGCTTTGACTGAAGAAGATATGATGAACTTGCAGTTATTTGACAGAGAGTTCATATTCAGCCTCACTGGTCGTAACAGGGCAGACAGAGAGTTCATATTCAGCCTCTTTGGTAATAATAATAATAATAATAATTAGTTACATTTATATAGTGCTTTTCTAGGCACTCAAAGCACTTTACATATAGAAGGGGGAATCTCCTCAACCACCACTAATGTGCAGCATGCACCTGGATGATGCGACGGCAGCCATATTGCGCCAGAAAGCTCACCACACACCAGCTTATGGTGGAGAGGAGACAGAGTGATGAAACCAATCAGTATATGGGGATGATTAGGAGGCCATGATGGACAGAGGCCAATCTTTTTCCGAAAGACATCCTGGGATTTTTAATGACCACAGAGAGTCAGGACCTCGGTTTAACATTTTATCCGAAGGACGGTGCTTGTTACAGTATAGTGTCCCCATCACTATATTGGGGTGTTAGGACCCATACAGACCACAGGGTGAGCACCCCCTGCTGGCCTCACTAACACCTCTACCAGCAGCAACCTAGTTTTTCCCAGGAGGTCTCCCATCCAGGTACTGACCAGACTGCCCGAGCCTCCATGGCTCCCTGAACTGCCTGAGCCTCCATGGCTCCCCTGAACTGCCCGAGCCTCCATGGCTCCCTGAACTGCCCGAGTCTCCATGGCTCCCTGAACTGCCCGAGCCTCCATGGCTCCCTGAACTTCCCCGAGCCTCCATGGCCCCCTGAACTGCCCGAGCCTCCATGGCTCCCCTGAACTGCCCGAGCCTCCATGGCTCCCCTGAACTGCCCGAGCCTCCATGGCCCCCTGAACTGCCCGAGCCTCCATGGCTCCCCTGAACTGCCCGAGCCTCCATGGCTCCCTGAACTTCCCCGAGCCTCCATGGCCCCCTGAACTGCCCGAGCCTCCATGGCTCCCCTAAACTGCCCGAGCCTCCATGGCCCCCTGAACTGCCCGAGCCTCCATGGCTCCCCTAAACTGCCCGAGCCTCCATGGCTCCCTGAACTGCCCGAGCCTCCATGGCTCACCTGAACTGCCCGAGCCTCCATGGCTCCCTGAACTGCCCGAGCCTCCATGGCTCCCTGAACTTCCCCGAGCCTCCATGGCTCCCTGAACTGCCCGAGCCTCCATGGCTTCCCTGAACTTCCCGAGCCTCCATGGCTCCCCTGAACTGCCCGAGCCTCCATGGCCCCCTGAACTGCCCGAGCCTCCATGGTTCCCTGAACTGCCCGAGCCTCCATGGCTCCTTGAACTGCCCGAGCCTCCATGGCTCCCTGAACTTCCCCGAGCCTCCATGGCCCCCTGAACTGCCCGAGCCTCCATGGCTCCCCTGAACTGCCCGAGCCTCCATGGCTCCCTGAACTGCCCGAGCCACCATGGCTCCCTGAACTGCCCGAGCCTCCATGGCCCCCTGAGCTGCTAGCACCACCCTGGAGTCATCCTAACCTGCCAGCATTGTCCTGTCACCTCCAGGTTGGTCTTTCTACGGTGCGAGGACGCGCCTACTGGGAGGGGGGAGTAATGTCACATGTCTGTCTGTTTGTTAGGTCTTTCAGTTGAGTTTTGATTCTGTCACATGTTCTTTTGTCTTAGTTTCCCGTCACTTGTATGTGTCCTAGGTTACCCTCGTTAGTTAAGTTCTTTTCAGCTGTGTTTAGTTAATTATCTCTTTTCTGTCTGCTATTTAATGCTGCGTTCCAGGCAGGTTTTTGAGCCCGTAAGTTATGACTTCAAACCACGACTCACGACTTTGTAGCGTTCCAGGCAAAGTCACGCCAAACTGCCTGAGCGGTAGCTAGATGTAAACAAAGCATGGCGGTCTGTACAGGGCTTATGCTCATTTACAATCATTTCTATCGCCAAAGGTGATTACTCCTTGCTTATTTGAGGGAAACGGAGGAGAAAAAAAACTGCGCATAAGGCAAGAGAAGCTGCTATACCTTTTATTTTACGTTATTTGTATATTTGGAAATGTATTTGGTATTAATTTATTCTTGCACTCGATGGACTGAAAACTAGCTAACGCTAGAAAAGCTGCTGATAATGCATAACATTTGCGGATAAATAATGTTAGAGCAATACCTTATTTTAATAAACTATTTGATTTTTAATGTACGACTTTCATAAACACTGCATCCGTAGGGGCTGCCATTGTTGTTTCGCGGGCAATGTGACGTCAGAACGCGTAACTTGGAGTATATCTATCTAGTCTTTGTCCGACTACCGTTAAGTGTGTTTCTGTTGCCTGTCTGCCTGTTCCTGTGGTAAAGATTAAAGTTTCAGTTTGATTTTTGGATCTTCTGATTCCTCCATTTGTTTCTGCCTGCACACACCGTGACAGGACTATTGTTGCCAGTTAATTACAGTTAATTAGTCAGTTGTTGCAGAATTAGAATTTACAAAAATTATACTACAAAAATTGTTTGTAATTTATAAGGAGAAATTGGGTGGTTTTGCAATATGCATATAGAGGAAATACCAAATCACATGGGAGGAATAATGGTGAGCTTCTGTTTGTTTAGATTAGGGATCTTTATAGTAAACAAGGCGTAACAAAGCAAATATGAGTGCTGAGCACAGTGGACTTTCGCATTTGTTTATTTTATGATATATTTCAGCACATGGCATGTCAAATCATTCGGATCTATGTCTTTCAAGTCTAAAAAACTTTTTAGTCTGGTGCCACAGAAGATATTGATGCATTTACGCCAATCAAAGCACAAAATAAATGTACACAGTGTACAATGTGATGCTTTGCACCAAACATACCTTCAAGCAACTTAATGCATTGTGGTTACTACAAGAAACCACCTCACATTTGGCCTTTGACCCCTAGTATGCACACTTGAACCCAACAGGGCTTTTATCCATTAATTATCTATTCATGCCCATAATTCATTCATTCCCTTGTGAGGGAACTCAATGCTGCGTCATGGTTGTTGACACAAGGAACGTTGGTGCCTGAAGCGCATGTGAAATCACAGCAATTCTATTGGCCAACGGAGATCAGGTGACGAAGTGTAGCGTCATCAACCTACGTCCCAAAAGACCGTAAAGAACTCAAATGGTAAGTGTTCAGGCCCTTACAGAGAGAGCAGCAATAACCCCCCTTAGGGTAAACAGAACAGAACCAACATAATGTATTGCAAATATCATTAATATCGCTATACGCTTGATATCTGGACATTTTCTCCAGCCATGCCGAGGCTCCATGCAACCTTGCCACTAAGAGCTCCATTTGTCCAATGACCAGGAAAGAATACATCCAGTGAGTGCAAGCAAGTGTGTATGTCACACACTGGCTTGTGTAGCGAATTAGCTCAAAGGGGAAATATTAATAATTATTCATAACTCATAATGATTAATTATGAATATTTGAATCAGTTGATGAGATTAACTTGATGTAGCTACATTAACATTACAATCAATCAGTCAGTTCACCCCATGAACACTGTTTATATACACAATTAATATTGATTATTAATTAATTCTAAGAAAAGGGTGTTTTTTATGGCCACAGAAAAATTATTCTTCCTTTGCATTTACAGCGCTTAGAGCGCATAACAAGATCGATCATTTAAGTGACAATTTGTTTGCAGGCAGGGAGTCAGAACCAAATATTTATTGTGCAAAAATTGTATTAACTAAATCACAAACACGACTAAACTAACATAGAAACATACATACAAATCACACATACATGGTAAGATGGGAAGTGAGAGAATGAAGAACCAGATCGGAACAAAGGAATGAAACTATGGAAACACCTGGGAGAACCATCAGTGACTACAGGCTCCTTTGTCTGAACAAAGGGGTTTGTAGCTTTTACTAACTACACAGTGATTTGTATATATCGTACGTTACTTGCATTTAGCCTGAGCTGTTGAAGAGCGTCCAATGTAAAATCACAGGAGAAAGTCCTGATAGTTTCGGTCCGATGGTGTTGAAGTTGCAATCGATTCCTTCTGCTTTGACTGAAGAAGATATGATGAACTTGCAGTTATTTGACAGAGAGTTCATATTCAGCCTCACTGGTCGTAACAGGGCAGACAGAGAGTTCATATTCAGCCTCTTTGGTAATAATAATAATAATAATAATTAGTTACATTTATATAGTGCTTTTCTAGGCACTCAAAGCACTTTACATATAGAAGGGGGAATCTCCTCAACCACCACTAATGTGCAGCATGCACCTGGATGATGCGACGGCAGCCATATTGCGCCAGAAAGCTCACCACACACCAGCTTATGGTGGAGAGGAGACAGAGTGATGAAACCAATCAGTATATGGGGATGATTAGGAGGCCATGATGGACAGAGGCCAATCTTTTTCCGAAAGACATCCTGGGATTTTTAATGACCACAGAGAGTCAGGACCTCGGTTTAACATTTTATCCGAAGGACGGTGCTTGTTACAGTATAGTGTCCCCATCACTATATTGGGGTGTTAGGACCCATACAGACCACAGGGTGAGCACCCCCTGCTGGCCTCACTAACACCTCTACCAGCAGCAACCTAGTTTTTCCCAGGAGGTCTCCCATCCAGGTACTGACCAGACTCAACCCTGCTTAGCTTCAGTGGGAAACCAGTCTTGGGCTACAGGGTGATATGGCTGCTGGTCATAACATGGCAGACAGAGAGTTCATATTTGGCCCCATTGGTCGTAACATTTAAAAAAAAAAAAACGTTAATCAAAGCCGTGATCTTTCTTAATTTGAATGACTGGCCTTGGGATGTTGGCTCTAGAAGTGTGTACGGCCTAAACAATCAAGATGGTGCTAGCCATCACATACAGTGCAAATGACGGTGGTAGTAACTCTGGGACCACCTGACTCAGATGCGCTGAGACCATCGGACTAGTCGGGGCTGAGACCACTGGACTAGAGACCACTGGACTTGATGGCGCTGAAACCACTGGACTAGAGACCACTGGACTTGGTGGCGCTGAGACCACTGGACTAGAGACCACTGGACTTGGTGGTGCTGAGACCACTGGACTAGAGACCACTGGACTTGATGGCGCTGAAACCACTGGACTAGAGACCACTGGACTTGGTGGCGCTGAGACCACTGGACTAGAGACCACTGGACTTGGTGGCGCTGAGACCACTGGACTAGAGACCACTGGACTTGATGGCGCTGAAACCACTGGACTAGAGACCACTGGACTTGATGGCACTGAAACCACTGGACTTGGTGGCGCTGAGACCACTGGACTAGAGACCACTGGACTTGGTGGCGCTGAGACCACTGATGGCGCTGGGACTCAGCGCTGAGACCACTGGACTTGATGGCGCTGAAACCACTGGACTTGATGGCGCTGAGACCACTGGACTTGATGGCGCTGAGGTCACTGGACTTGATGGCGCTGAGACCACTGGACTTGATGGCGCTGAGACCACTGGACTTGATGGCGCTGAGACCACTGGACTCAAAAAAAAAAACATGTTGATCAAAGCCGTGATCTTTCTTAATTTGAATGACTGGCCTTGGGATGTTGGCGGTGGGAGTTCCCCTACCTAGACAGCGAACATCCCGTTAAGCGAGAAGAGATGGAGAAGGGACATTGTGGGTACTCTACTACTTTTGTATTAATTTTTACAGTTTCCAGCATATTTTGCACTGCTAGAAAACTTACAACTGCGATCATACAAACCATGGCATTTTAAAGCACTAACAAATCTTTGAAAACAAAATAGCGGCGAAATTTCCATGAATTCAAGGCGTTTTTCCCCTGCGGGCAGCATTATCTCAATTCTGCATCTGAGGAAATTGTAGACAGGTGTTATTTGTGCATGCGCCAGTTAGTGGCTCACATGAATCATGACTGGGAAGTTGTGGCAACAGAACACAAACTATAATCAAGCAGCTGTCAATATAATGTTATGTCAAAATACTGATTTATTTGGTTTTTAATTAAACCATTGTAATCCTGATAGTACTCCCATTTTTTACTGATTATTTTGTTTTTTGACATGACTATATCGAGTTACAGTTACCAGTTTTTTTTGTATCATGATTATGTAATGCTGTTACATGCATTTCATTACTTCCCAACCCTGGATTAAAATTTCTTGGCTGTGACTGGGCAGACAGAAAATTTATATCTGGCCTCCTTGGCCGTGACTGAGACAAAGGGGAGCATAGTTCACAAGCGGACACTGCTGCCTCGTCGGAGCTCTAGAAGTGTGTACGGCCCAAACACTCAAGATGGTGCTAGCCATCACATACAGTGCAAATGACGGTGGTAGTAACTCTGGGACCACCTGACTCAGATGCACTGAGACCACTGGACTTGGTGACGCTGAGACCATCGGACTAGGCGGCGCTGAGACCACTGGACTAGAGACCACTGGACTTGATGGCGCTGAAACCACTGGACTAGAGACCACTGGACTTGGTGGCGTTGAGACCACTGGACTAGAGACCACTGGACTTGGTGGCGCTGAGACCACTGGACTAGAGACCACTGGACTTGATGACGCTGAAACCACTGGACTAGAGACCACTGGACTTGGTGGCGCTGAGACCACTGGACTAGAGACCACTGGACTTGGTGGCGCTGAGACCACTGGACTAGAGACCACTGGACTTGATGGCGCTGAAACCACTGGACTAGAGACCACTGGACTTGATGGCGCTGAAACCACTGGACTTGGTGGCGCTGAGACCACTGGACTTGGTGGCGCTGAGACCACTGGACTTGATGGCGCTGAGACCACTGGACTAGAGACCACTGGACTTGATGGCGCTAAAACCACTGGACTTGATGGCGCTGAGACCACTGGACTTGATGGCGCTGAGAACACTGGACTTGGTGGCGCTGAGACCACTGGACTTGATGGCGCTAAAACCACTGGACTTGATGGCGCTGAGACCACTGGACTTGATGGCGCTGAGAACACTGGACTTGGTGGCGCTGAGACCACTGGACTTGATGGCGCTGAGACCACTGGACTTGGTGGCGCTGAGACCACTGGACTTGATGGTGCTGAGACCACTGGACTAGAGACCACTGGACTTGATGGCGCTGAGACCACTGGACTTGATGGCGCTGAGGCCACTGGACTTGATGGCGCTGAAACCACTGGACTTGATGGCGCTGAAACCACTGGACTTGATGGCGCTGAGACCACTGGACTTGATGGCGCTAAAACCACTGGACTTGGTGGCGCTAAGACCACTGGACTTGTTGGCGCTGAAACCACTGGACTTGGTGGCGCTGAGACCACTGGACTTGATGGAGCTAAAACCACTGGACTTGATGGCGCTGAGACCACTGGACTTGATGGCGCTAAAACCACTGGACTTGGTGGCGCTGAGACCACTGGACTTGTTGGCGCTGAAACCACTGGACTTGGTGGCGCTGAGACCACTGAACTTGATGGCGCTAAAACCACTGGACTTGATGGTGCTGAGACCACTGGACTTGTTGGCGCTGAAACCACTGGACTTGGTGGCGCTGAGACCACTGAACTTGATGGCTCTAAAACCACTGGACTTGATGGCGCTGAGACCACTGGACTTGATGGCGCTAAAACCACTGGACTTGGTGGCGCTGAGACCACTGGACTTGTTGGCGCTGAAACCACTGGACTTGGTGGCGCTGAGACCACTGGACTTGATGGCGCTAAAACCACTGGACTTGGTAGCGCTGAGACCACTGGACTTGATGGCACTAAAACCACTGGACTTGATGGCGCTAAAACCACTGGACTTGATGGCGCTGAGGCCACTTGACTTGATGGCGCTAAAACCACTGGACTTGGTGGCGCTGAAACCACTGGACTTGGTGACGCTGAGACCACTGAACTTGATGGCGCTAAAACCACTGGACTTGATGGCGCTGAGACCACTGGACTTGATGGCGCTAAAACCACTGGACTTGGTGGCACTGAGACCACTGGACTTGTTGACGCTGAAACCACTGGACTTGGTGGCGCTGAGACCACTGGACTTGATGCCGCTAAAACCACTGGACTTGGTAGCGCTGAGACCACTGGACTTGATGCCACTAAAACCACTGGACTTGATGGCGCTAAAACCACTGGACTTGATGGCGCTGAGACCACTGGACTTGGTGGCGCTGAGACCACTGGACTTGATGGCACTAAAACCACTGGACTTGATGGCGCTAAAACCACTGGACTTGATGGCGCTGAGACCACTGGACTTGGTGGGGCTGAGACCACTGGACTTGATGGCGCTGAGGCCACTGGACTTGATGGCACTGAGGCCACTGGACTTGATGGTGCTGAGGCCACTGGACTTGGTGGCGCTGAGACCACTGGACTTGGTGGCGCTGAGACCACTGGACTTGGTGGGGCTGAGACCACTGGACTTGATGGCGCTGAGGCCACTGGACTTGATGGCGCTGAGGCCACTGGACTTGATGGCGCTGAGACCACTGGACTTGATGGCGCTGAGGCCACTGGACTTGATGGCACCAAAACCACTGGACATGATGGCGCTAAAACCACTGGACTTGATGGCGCTGAGACCACTGGACTTGGTGGGGCTGAGACCACTGGACTTGGTGGCGCTGAGACCACTGGACTTGATGGCGCTGAGGCCACTGGACTTGATGGCGCTGAGGCCACTGGACTTGATGGCGCTGAGACCACTGGACTTGGTGGCGCTGAGACCACTGGACTTGATGGCGCTGAGACCACTGGACTTGATGGCGCTGAGACCACTGGACTTGGTGGCGCTGAGACCACTGGACTTGATGGCGCTGAGACCACTGGACTTGATTGCGCTGAGGCCACTGGACTTGATGGCGCTGAGACCACTGGACTTGATGGCACTGAGACCACTGGACTTGATGGCGCTGAGGCCACTGGACTTGATGGCGCTGAGGCCACTGGACTTGATGGCGCTGAGACCACTGGACTTGATGGCGCTGAGACCACTGGACTTGGTGGGGCTGAGACCACTGGACTTGATAGCGCTGAGGCCACTGGACTTGATGGCACTGAGACCACTGGACTTGATGGCACTGAGACCACTGGACTTGGTGGCGCTGAGACCACTGGACTTGAAGGCACTGAGACCACTGGACTTGGTGGCGCTGAGACCACTGGACTTGATGGCACTGAGACCACTGGACTTGGTGGCGCTGAGACCACTGGACTTGATGGCGCTGAGGCCACTGGACTTGATGGCACTGAGACCACTGGACTTGATGGCACTGAGACCACTGGACTTGGTGGCGCTGAGACCACTGGACTTGATTGCACTGAGACCACTGGACTTGGTGGCGCTGAGACCACTGGACTTGATGGCGCTGAGGCCACTGGACTTGATGGCGCTGAGACCACTGGACTTGATGGCACTGAGACCACTGGACTTGGTGGCGATGAGACCACTGGACTTGATTGCACTGAGACCACTGGACTTGGTGGCGCTGAGACCACTGGACTTGATGGCGCTGAGACCACTGGACTTGATGGCGCTGAGACCACTGGACTTGATGGCGCTGAGACCATTGGACTTGATGGCGCTGAGGCCACTGGACTTGATGGCACCAAAACCACTGGACATGATGGCGCTAAAACCACTGGACTTGATGGCGCTGAGACCACTGGACTTGGTGGGGCTGAGACCACTGGACTTGGTGGCGCTGAGACCACTGGACTTGATGGCGCTGAGGCCACTGGACTTGATGGCGCTGAGACCACTGGACTTGGTGGCGCTGAGACCACTGGACTTGATGGCACTGAGACCACTGGACTTGATGGCACTGAGACCACTGGACTTGGTGGCGCTGAGACCACTGGACTTGATGGCACTGAGACCACTGGACTTGATGGCGCTGAGGCCACTGGACTTGATGGCGCTGAGACCACTGGACTTGATGGCGCTGAGACCACTGGACTTGGTGGCGCTGAGACCACTGGACTTGATTGCACTGAGACCACTGGACTTGGTGGCGCTGAGACCACTGGACTTGATGGCGCTGAGGCCACTGGACTTGATGGCGCTGAGACCACTGGACTTGATGGCACTGAGACCACTGGACTTGGTGGCGATGAGACCACTGGACTTGATTGCACTGAGACCACTGGACTTGGTGGCGCTGAGACCACTGGACTTGATGGCGCTGAGACCACTGGACTTGATGGCGCTGAGACCACTGGACTTGATGGCGCTGAGACCATTGGACTTGATGGCGCTGAGGCCACTGGACTTGATGGCACCAAAACCACTGGACATGATGGCGCTAAAACCACTGGACTTGATGGCGCTGAGACCACTGGACTTGGTGGGGCTGAGACCACTGGACTTGGTGGCGCTGAGACCACTGGACTTGATGGCGCTGAGGCCACTGGACTTGATGGCGCTGAGACCACTGGACTTGGTGGCGCTGAGACCACTGGACTTGATGGCACTGAGACCACTGGACTTGATGGCACTGAGACCACTGGACTTGGTGGCGCTGAGACCACTGGACTTGATGGCACTGAGACCACTGGACTTGATGGCGCTGAGGCCACTGGACTTGATGGCGCTGAGACCACTGGACTTGATGGCGCTGAGACCACTGGACTTGGTGGGGCTAAGACCACTGGACTTGATAGCGCTGAGGCCACTGGACTTGATGGCGCTGAGGCCACTGGACTTGATGGCGCTGAGGCCACTGGACTTGGTGGCACTGAGACCACTGGACTTGATGGCACTGAGACCACTGGACTTGGTGGCGCTGAGACCACTGGACTTGAAGGCACTGAGACCACTGGACTTGGTGGCGCTGAGGCCACTGGACTTGGTGGCACTGAGACCACTGGACTTGATGGCACTGAGACCACTGGACTTGGTGGCGCTGAGACCACTGGACTTGAAGGCACTGAGACCACTGGACTTGGTGGCGCTGAGACCACTGGACTTGATGGCACTGAGACCACTGGACTTGGTGGCGCTGAGACCACTGGACTTGATGGCGCTGAGGCCACTGGACTTGATGGCACTGAGACCACTGGACTTGATGGCACTGAGACCACTGGACTTGGTGGCGCTGAGACCACTGGACTTGATTGCACTGAGACCACTGGACTTGGTGGCGCTGAGACCACTGGACTTGATGGCGCTGAGGCCACTGGACTTGATGGCGCTGAGACCACTGGACTTGATGGCACTGAGACCACTGGACTTGGTGGCGATGAGACCACTGGACTTGATTGCACTGAGACCACTGGACTTGATGGCGCTGAGGCCACTGGACTTGATGGCGCTGAGACCACTGGACTTGATGGCGCTGAGGCCACTGGACTTGATGGCACCAAAACCACTGGACATGATGGCGCTAAAACCACTGGACTTGATGGCGCTGAGACCACTGGACTTGGTGGGGCTGAGACCACTGGACTTGGTGGCGCTGAGACCACTGGACTTGATGGCGCTGAGGCCACTGGACTTGATGGCGCTGAGACCACTGGACTTGGTGGCGCTGAGACCACTGGACTTGATGGCGCTGAGGCCACTGGACTTGATGGCACTGAGACCACTGGACTTGATGGCACTGAGACCACTGGACTTGGTGGCGCTGAGACCACTGGACTTGATTGCACTGAGACCACTGGACTTGGTGGCGCTGAGACCACTGGACTTGATGGCGCTGAGGCCACTGGACTTGATGGCGCTGAGGCCACTGGACTTGGTGGCACTGAGACCACTGGACTTGATGGCACTGAGACCACTGGACTTGGTGGCGCTGAGACCACTGGACTTGAAGGCACTGAGACCACTGGACTTGGTGGCGCTGAGGCCACTGGACTTGGTGGCACTGAGACCACTGGACTTGATGGCACTGAGACCACTGGACTTGGTGGCGCTGAGACCACTGGACTTGAAGGCACTGAGACCACTGGACTTGGTGGCGCTGAGACCACTGGACTTGATGGCACTGAGACCACTGGACTTGGTGGCGCTGAGACCACTGGACTTGATGGCGCTGAGGCCACTGGACTTGATGGCACTGAGACCACTGGACTTGATGGCACTGAGACCACTGGACTTGGTGGCGCTGAGACCACTGGACTTGATTGCACTGAGACCACTGGACTTGGTGGCGCTGAGACCACTGGACTTGATGGCGCTGAGGCCACTGGACTTGATGGCGCTGAGACCACTGGACTTGATGGCACTGAGACCACTGGACTTGGTGGCGATGAGACCACTGGACTTGATTGCACTGAGACCACTGGACTTGATGGCGCTGAGGCCACTGGACTTGATGGCGCTGAGACCACTGGACTTGATGGCGCTGAGGCCACTGGACTTGATGGCACCAAAACCACTGGACATGATGGCGCTAAAACCACTGGACTTGATGGCGCTGAGACCACTGGACTTGGTGGGGCTGAGACCACTGGACTTGGTGGCGCTGAGACCACTGGACTTGATGGCGCTGAGGCCACTGGACTTGATGGCGCTGAGACCACTGGACTTGGTGGCGCTGAGACCACTGGACTTGATGGCGCTGAGGCCACTGGACTTGATGGCACTGAGACCACTGGACTTGATGGCACTGAGACCACTGGACTTGGTGGCGCTGAGACCACTGGACTTGATTGCACTGAGACCACTGGACTTGGTGGCGCTGAGACCACTGGACTTGATGGCGCTGAGGCCACTGGACTTGATGGCGCTGAGACCACTGGACTTGATGGCACTGAGACCACTGGACTTGGTGGCGATGAGACCACTGGACTTGATTGCACTGAGACCACTGGACTTGATGGCGCTGAGGCCACTGGACTTGATGGCGCTGAGACCACTGGACTTGATGGCGCTGAGGCCACTGGACTTGATGGCACCAAAACCACTGGACATGATGGCGCTAAAACCACTGGACTTGATGGCGCTGAGACCACTGGACTTGGTGGGGCTGAGACCACTGGACTTGGTGGCGCTGAGACCACTGGACTTGATGGCGCTGAGGCCACTGGACTTGATGGCGCTGAGACCACTGGACTTGGTGGCGCTGAGACCACTGGACTTGATGGCACTGAGACCACTGGACTTGATGGCACTGAGACCACTGGACTTGATGGCGCTGAGGCCACTGGACTTGATGGCGCTGAGGCCACTGGACTTGATGGCGCTGAGACCACTGGACTTGATGGCGCTGAGACCACTGGACTTGGTGGGGCTGAGACCACTGGACTTGATAGCGCTGAGGCCACTGGACTTGATGGCACTGAGACCACTGGACTTGATGGCACTGAGACCACTGGACTTGGTGGCGCTGAGACCACTGGACTTGAAGGCACTGAGACCACTGGACTTGGTGGCGCTGAGACCACTGGACTTGATGGCACTGAGACCACTGGACTTGGTGGCGCTGAGACCACTGGACTTGATGGCGCTGAGGCCACTGGACTTGATGGCACTGAGACCACTGGACTTGATGGCACTGAGACCACTGGACTTGGTGGCGCTGAGACCACTGGACTTGATTGCACTGAGACCACTGGACTTGGTGGCGCTGAGACCACTGGACTTGATGGCGCTGAGGCCACTGGACTTGATGGCGCTGAGACCACTGGACTTGATGGCACTGAGACCACTGGACTTGGTGGCGATGAGACCACTGGACTTGATTGCACTGAGACCACTGGACTTGGTGGCGCTGAGACCACTGGACTTGATGGCGCTGAGACCACTGGACTTGATGGCGCTGAGACCACTGGACTTGATGGCGCTGAGACCATTGGACTTGATGGCGCTGAGGCCACTGGACTTGATGGCACCAAAACCACTGGACATGATGGCGCTAAAACCACTGGACTTGATGGCGCTGAGACCACTGGACTTGGTGGGGCTGAGACCACTGGACTTGGTGGCGCTGAGACCACTGGACTTGATGGCGCTGAGGCCACTGGACTTGATGGCGCTGAGACCACTGGACTTGGTGGCGCTGAGACCACTGGACTTGATGGCACTGAGACCACTGGACTTGATGGCACTGAGACCACTGGACTTGGTGGCGCTGAGACCACTGGACTTGATGGCACTGAGACCACTGGACTTGATGGCGCTGAGGCCACTGGACTTGATGGCGCTGAGACCACTGGACTTGATGGCGCTGAGACCACTGGACTTGGTGGGGCTAAGACCACTGGACTTGATAGCGCTGAGGCCACTGGACTTGATGGCGCTGAGGCCACTGGACTTGATGGCGCTGAGGCCACTGGACTTGGTGGCACTGAGACCACTGGACTTGATGGCACTGAGACCACTGGACTTGGTGGCGCTGAGACCACTGGACTTGAAGGCACTGAGACCACTGGACTTGGTGGCGCTGAGGCCACTGGACTTGGTGGCACTGAGACCACTGGACTTGATGGCACTGAGACCACTGGACTTGGTGGCGCTGAGACCACTGGACTTGAAGGCACTGAGACCACTGGACTTGGTGGCGCTGAGACCACTGGACTTGATGGCACTGAGACCACTGGACTTGGTGGCGCTGAGACCACTGGACTTGATGGCGCTGAGGCCACTGGACTTGATGGCACTGAGACCACTGGACTTGATGGCACTGAGACCACTGGACTTGGTGGCGCTGAGACCACTGGACTTGATTGCACTGAGACCACTGGACTTGGTGGCGCTGAGACCACTGGACTTGATGGCGCTGAGGCCACTGGACTTGATGGCGCTGAGACCACTGGACTTGATGGCACTGAGACCACTGGACTTGGTGGCGATGAGACCACTGGACTTGATTGCACTGAGACCACTGGACTTGATGGCGCTGAGGCCACTGGACTTGATGGCGCTGAGACCACTGGACTTGATGGCGCTGAGGCCACTGGACTTGATGGCACCAAAACCACTGGACATGATGGCGCTAAAACCACTGGACTTGATGGCGCTGAGACCACTGGACTTGGTGGGGCTGAGACCACTGGACTTGGTGGCGCTGAGACCACTGGACTTGATGGCGCTGAGGCCACTGGACTTGATGGCGCTGAGACCACTGGACTTGGTGGCGCTGAGACCACTGGACTTGATGGCGCTGAGGCCACTGGACTTGATGGCACTGAGACCACTGGACTTGATGGCACTGAGACCACTGGACTTGGTGGCGCTGAGACCACTGGACTTGATTGCACTGAGACCACTGGACTTGGTGGCGCTGAGACCACTGGACTTGATGGCGCTGAGGCCACTGGACTTGATGGCGCTGAGACCACTGGACTTGATGGCACTGAGACCACTGGACTTGGTGGCGATGAGACCACTGGACTTGATTGCACTGAGACCACTGGACTTGATGGCGCTGAGGCCACTGGACTTGATGGCGCTGAGACCACTGGACTTGATGGCGCTGAGGCCACTGGACTTGATGGCACCAAAACCACTGGACATGATGGCGCTAAAACCACTGGACTTGATGGCGCTGAGACCACTGGACTTGGTGGGGCTGAGACCACTGGACTTGGTGGCGCTGAGACCACTGGACTTGATGGCGCTGAGGCCACTGGACTTGATGGCGCTGAGACCACTGGACTTGGTGGCGCTGAGACCACTGGACTTGATGGCACTGAGACCACTGGACTTGATGGCACTGAGACCACTGGACTTGGTGGCGCTGAGACCACTGGACTTGATGGCGCTGAGACCACTGGACTTGATGGCACTGAGACCACTGGACTTGATTGCGCTGAGGCCACTGGACTTGATGGCGCTGAGACCACTGGACTTGATGGCGCTGAGGCCACTGGACTTGATGGCGCTGAGACCACTGGACTTGATGGCGCTGAGACCACTGGACTTGGTGGGGCTGAGACCACTGGACTTGATAGCGCTGAGGCCACTGGACTTGATGGCGCTGAGGCCACTGGACTTGATGGCGCTGAGGCCACTGGACTTGGTGGCACTGAGACCACTGGACTTGATGGCACTGAGACCACTGGACTTGGTGGCGCTGAGACCACTGGACTTGAAGGCACTGAGACCACTGGACTTGGTGGCGCTGAGACCACTGGACTTGATGGCACTGAGACCACTGGACTTGGTGGCGCTGAGACCACTGGACTTGATGGCGCTGAGGCCACTGGACTTGATGGCACTGAGACCACTGGACTTGATGGCACTGAGACCACTGGACTTGGTGGCGCTGAGACCACTGGACTTGATTGCACTGAGACCACTGGACTTGGTGGCGCTGAGACCACTGGACTTGATGGCGCTGAGGCCACTGGACTTGATGGCGCTGAGACCACTGGACTTGATGGCACTGAGACCACTGGACTTGGTGGCGATGAGACCACTGGACTTGATTGCACTGAGACCACTGGACTTGGTGGCGCTGAGACCACTGGACTTGATGGCGCTGAGACCACTGGACTTGATGGCACTGAGACCACTGGACTTGGTGGCGCTGAGACCACTGGACTTGATGGCGCTGAGACCACTGGACTTGATGGCGCTGAGACCACTGGACTTGATGGCGCTGAGACCACTGGACTTGGTGGCGCTGAGACCACTGGACTTGATGGCACTGAGACCACTGGACTTGATGGCGCTGAGACCACTGGACTTGATGGCACTGAGACCACTGGACTTGATGGTGCTGAGGCCACTGGACTTGGTGGCACTGAGACCACTGGACTTGATGGTGCTGAGGCCACTGGACTTGGTGGCACTGAGACCACTGGACTTGATGGCACTGAGACCACTGGACTCAAAACTCAAATCAAACTCAAAAATCTTTTACATATGAGATTTATTTCCCTTTGTTTTTAACTGTTTTGGTTCAAGAGTACAAATAGTCATGGTCAACAATTGAAATACATTTTAATAAAATAAAAAGCTCTATTATTAACAGATTATTAATGTTGTATTTTTCCATCCTTGTTAAAGGCTCTGAGATGTGGATATGGACATCTGTGTTTCAGCTAGATAATACATTCAGAATAAAGTGTTTATTTAAAAGCAGAGCAGATGAATTATGAATAAATGCAAAGCCAGAGTCAGGATACTGTCATCAGTGCAAATCATACTGTAGGTTAACAATGTAACTAAACCATCATATGATACCTATACTGAGGCGTGGCAAACGTTCAATATGTGGGAGGTCACAATGTTTACTGGCAAAATACAGATCAATCAGAAGATCTAAAACTTGCCCCTTATCATACAGCATGACCACTATTTTAACATTTATATTAATAAAAAAGTGCCTTTTTAAAAAAAATTTTTTACATACTAGTGTTTGTTAGATGTATTGTTAAACAATGAATAAACAATGTTGAACAAATGAAAGCAAAAAAAAAAGTCTTTCAGTAACGTAAACCTTCACATCAATGAATTATAAGTGCAACCATGTGCAGGAACATTTAATAAAGACACGATACTGGAAAAATGTGTGTGCTGTTTCTTAAATTAGCAGGGCTCCAGACTTAAAAATGATTATGAATAATTTGAACTTTGAGTTTGTCAAAAATAAAGGCACAATTAATAAACCAATGGCCTGAAAGTCTCAGCATTATAAAGTAATGAGTGAGACATCTTGCTAATGATTGTGCCAGAAGAATAGTGTGAGAGATTTATTACGTCTGGTTTCTCAGTATCATCTCAGGCGGCGTTCATTATGTTTCACACGTGCAGTAAGATGATTTAAGCGCTTTCAGATGTTTCAGTGTTGACGGAGAGCATTTCGAAACAAAAATGCTGTTTTTAAATGTGTCCAGATGAATGTAGACGCAGCCTTAGATTATGACTTTGGTAAGCGTGCAGTGGAGTGTGTGTGTGTCTGTGTGTGTGTGAGACTAAACATCACCCATCCTTCATATATTTAGGGTTTCAAGCGCTGAAACTCT
The DNA here is from genome assembly GCA_039654625.1 of Rhinogobio ventralis. Lineage (NCBI taxonomy): Eukaryota > Metazoa > Chordata > Actinopteri > Cypriniformes > Gobionidae > Rhinogobio > Rhinogobio ventralis. Next base: position 660,157 of record CM077204.1, read on the forward strand.
ATTGTAATTGTTAAATTTTACAAGGATCAGGACTCCAAGCACTCATCGGGCAGACCTAACCGTAAGTCGTAGAGACTTGAAGGGTTTGAGGGCTGGTAGTACTCACCCCGCCTACAACGCCACCAAGGCGCGCCCCGATCGGCCTGACGGGGGCGCTACAGCGCTCAAAAGTACGAAATGGCTCATAACTCCTAAACCGTTAGGCGTAGTGTCTTATATCGTTGGAATCATTGGCTCAAGATATTCAAGTCGGATTTGTGAAATTTTTGGGTGTTTTTTTGATGTGACCGGGCCACTTTTACTAAAATGGCTATAACTCATGAACGGAACGAGATATTTTCGCTAAACTCGGGACACGTGTATGAGCTCAATTTGAGTCCACATAAAACGCTATAACAGGAAAAAACATGAAAATGGCTATAACCACTCAAACGTTAGTCTGATTGACTTGGCATGCACTATCTTTGTCCAGGGTGCCATGTCTGTCTATGAGGACATTGGCATATCTAAAAAAAACATGGCCGCCATCAGCCAATGAAATGTGAGCATCTATTAGACAAGGTTAACAGAGGCCGATCGGAACGAAACTCGGAATGCATCATCGGCACGATGTCCTGAAGGAGCCTGAGAAGTTTTTCACGGGAGTCACCTCCTTAGACTCCTGAATCCTTGCCGAGTCCAACGATACATGCCTGGTTTTGCCTTATGGTTTGTGCAACGGTGTGATTTAGCGCTTAAAAAACTAATGCGAATATCTACGAAACCACCACAGAAAATTCGAAAACATAGAAAACATCAATAGCTAAACAATAAGGCCCAAATGTCAAAATTTTGATAGGAAGTGGCAAAAAAATCCAATCAATGTCGCCCATGGGTCATTTTTATGCTCTCATAAATATAAGTGTCTATGTGCTATCAAAAGACTGTCAAAAGACCTTTAAAAAACATATTTTTCCTTAATTAATTGCCTGTATTGGCTGGAAATGGTCTTTTCCATCCATGATCTAAGTGGTTACAGGCTTGCTAACATAATACCTTTTTACGCATGTTCTTAAAGGCCTTAAACGCTTGAACCCCCCGTTAATTGCTGCTCGCAGCTATATTTTTATATGTCTTTGTTCAAATGCTCATTACATTCTGTGGATGAACACATTACTGTGGTTGATGAAGGAGATGCATTGACCCAACATTAGCCTGTCTCCCCCGATCACGAGCACGACCCCTTTACAGCGAGACCCCAGACGAAGATGATATTATATGAGGGAACCAATATTATTTTAACCAGTTATATTTTAAATTATCGGCACATCAGCCACCATTTTAGTGGCAGTCTGGAGCCCTGAATAAGTTTATTTTATGATGACTGCAAGATAAAAGTGCATAACACAGGGTTTCTGCAGGTTTAATGAAGTAAATTTAAGACCATTTAAAGACAGTGTGAGGAATAAATTGAAGGGAACATAACACGTCAATATGTTCTCTAAATGTAAATGAGTTGTATTAGCAACACTTCAAAGTTAGAAAGTACAATTTCCAACAGATCTCCATAACTTTTTAACTCATTTTACAAAATTAGCTTAAAGTTTGAGATAAGAAATGTGATTAAAAGAACAACAAATGTCTTCCAATGGGTTCATAAAAATCAACTTAATTCAAATGCAAGTTATTTTCACACCCAATGACAGATATTTGTTCTTGTTTTAACCATAAACTCACTTCATTTTGTTCAAATTCTCAGAAACCAAGACTTAATTTCTTTTTGCATCTCAAGTAAATGTATCTTGATTTAATTATGTTTAGAGATTTGTACTGGAAAAATCGTAGATACAATATTTTGCAGTTCATGCAATTTAATTTAGGGCCCTATGAATTTTTTTTATTAATTTATTTTTTGTTTTAAAATGTATTCTGTTTTAATTTTTCTGGGCTCTGTTTTAATGTTTAAATTAAATGTTATTAATCAAAAGGCATGTCTAATTAATTTAAATCACGGAAACAGACAATTTAACAGCAATTTATGTTTGTAGGGCCCTATGAAATAGGTTTTGTTTTTTCTAACATTCCGTCTTTTACTTTAATTCCATATTTATGAATGGATTCTGCGGTTCCGTCAGTGTTTTTTTGCGTCGCAGAAATCATGGGGCCCTAATTTAATGCCATGATATTGAATTTAAGACTTTCTGCTCCAATTTAAGACATTTCTAAGGCCTTCAATCGTGGAAGGTCAAATTAAGACTTTATTAAGACCCGCGGAAACCCTGATAACATCTTGCCGTTGTTGCGTGTAACTTTAATGCAAGCGTGCCTGATATGTTTAACTGTGAGAAGCAGCGGAAGTGTTAGAAAGCGTAGGGTCCCACGATGATGGTGAGCCGCAGTAAAGAGCTGGAGCGATAGTTCATCAGCGTGTGTTGAGTGATCATCTCCAGATCCACCATCAGCTCCAGCGGACCCTCCAGGGACTTGGTCAAGACCAGCATCGCACCGGTGCTGCTGAAGCGCTAATACAAGAAAGGACAAACACACGCAAATCAGATACAAAGACAGCAATATTCCCAAATCTGTCATCAAATTCCATCAATTATGGTAGCAGAAATTAATGAGGCAGCACATTCATTTTTAGATTTTAGGGTTAGGGTTAGTTACTTGTAATTATGCATAATTTACTGTTATTACTATAGTAAGTACATGTAGTAATGTGTAACTATGTCACCCTAAAATAAAGTGTTACCCATTGTGGTATATGGAGCAGCCTGAAGTGAACAAATGAGTCAACTTGTGGTCAAAATCACGAGTCGAGGGTTTGTCCATATAAACTTAGATGAAGCACATGAAAAGATGAATAAATACTGCAACAAATGTATTTCTGTTTGTTAGTTGATGCATTAACAAACATTAACTAATGGGACCGTATTGTAAAGTTTATTAGTATATTTATCTTTGAATATTTTTATATATATAAAAGCTGTGTATATATACATATATATATACACATGATATATTATTATATCTTATATACACCGATCAGGCATAACATAATGACCATAACATTATGATTTTATGCTCGATTGGATTGAGATCTGGGGAATTTGGAGGCCAAGTCAACACCTCAAACTCGTTGTTGTGCTCCTCAAACCATTCCTGAACCATTTGTGCTTTGTGTCAGGAGCATTATCCTTCTGGAAGAGCCACAGCCACCAGGGAATACCGTTTCCATGAAAGGCTGTACATGGTCTGCAACAATGCTTAGGTAGGTGGTACGTGTCAAAGTAACATCCACATGGATGGCAGGACCCAAGGTTTCCCAGCAGAACATTGCCCAAAGCATCACACTGCCTCCGCCGGCTTGCCTTCTTCCCATAGTGCATCCTGGTGCCATGTGTTCCCCAGGTAAGCCACGCACCCGGCCATCCACGTGATGTAAAAGAACACGTGATTCCTCAGACCAGGCCACCTTCTTCCATTGCTCCGTGGTCCAGTTCTGATGCTCACGTGACACTGTTGGTGCTTTCGGCGGTGGACAGGGGTCAGCATGGGCACCCTGACTGGTCAGCGGCTATGCCGCCCCATACACAACAAACTGAGATGCACTGTGTATTCTGACACCTTTCTATCAGAACCAGCATTAACTTCTTGAGCAATTTGAGCTCCAGTAGCTCGTCTGTTTGATCGGACCACACGGGCCAGCCTTCGCTCCCCACGTGCATCAATGAGCCTTGGCCGCCCATGACCCTGTCTCCGGTTCTCCACTGTTCCTTCCTTGGAGCACTTTTGATAGATCCTGACCACTGCAGACCGGGAACACCCCACAAGAGCTGCAGTTTTGGAGATGCTCTGACCCAGTCGTCTAGCCATCACAATTTGGCCCTTGTCAAACTCGCTCAAATCCTTACGCTTGCCCATTTTTCCTGCTTCTAACACATCAACTTTGAGGACAAAATGTTCACTTGCTGCCTAATATATCCCACCCACTAACAGGAGCCGTGATGAAGAGATCATCAGTGCTATTCACTTCACCTGTCAGTGCTCATGATGTTATGCCTGATCGGTGTATATTTGATGTTGTGCCACCAGGGAAAACCAAACTGAATTACGTGTGAGAAATGCACTTCACAAATAAACTTGGTGGGCATTACCTTGCCTAACTGTTGAAATGTGAGAAGAGGGAAAGACTGAATGCACCATGTGACCAGTGACACTGAATTTGCTCATGCAATTGGCTTACAGCACCACTCAGTGGTCAAAGCAGAGTAGTTGAACTGGCTTCAGCTGAACAATGACACTTTAGAGCTGCTGTACGGCAGACATTAACTGTTTGCATCATGTAAAGCTGCTTTGAAACAATCTGTACTATATAAAGCGCTATATATAAATAAAATATTACGCATATGTTTTTTTTGTGCTTCAAAACCACTAATAACAAATTGACAATGATAACATTAAGCCACCACTTTAAACATGTTTAAAACGGCCAAGAATATATTTTGACAGAAAGAAACCTCAAATGAAATGGCTGTAGGTGCCAGAGATGGGCCCTTTACTCGGATTCGACCTGAAATGACTTCAGACTTGACTCGACTCAACAAAAAAGACTCAAAACAACTCAAGTCTTTAATCCTTAACTATCGTAAATTTAGCTTTATTTGAATGTATCTGCTTCACATGTACGTGACGTGGTAGATCGGACACTTGTCATAGAATTTGATTACGTATGTCCGTGTATTGCACGCGTCACAAGAGTCCCATGAAACATGACAGGATCCATCGTGCCATATATGTTCTCACATTTGGATGTATTACCGTGTCAGATCGGCTGGATGCAAAGAATGTGTGGAAAACCATTAAAGACACTGGAACATCATTTTATTCGACATCGCATCCACAAAGGTTAGTCACATTAACTCACACAGCAGCTGTTTTACTGTGGTGTAGCTGGGTGGCTCTTTTGGATTGACAGTTAAAACATGAATAACATATCATATCTGGCGCAATATGGCTGCCGTCGCATCATCCAGCTTTGAGTGCCTAGAAAAGCGCTATATAAATGTAACAAATTATTATTATTATTACTTAAAGCGCATATTTTAACGTATCGCAATCAGCATGCCTACAGTTTTCTATTGACTTGAAACAACTGGAAACATTCAGAGGTTTGATTTTTTCTGATACCGTCTGTCGCTTACATCTTAGGACCTTTATTACAAGCAAAACAGATGATAGAAAGGTCATATATTTTGTATAATTTCTATTTTTAAAAAATAGGATTTTTGAATATGACATCTTTCTTGTAAGACATGAAATGACTTGAGACTCGACTCGGACTCCAGTGATAAAGACTTCAGACTTGACTCGGACTCCAGATGAAAGACCTGTGAACATCTCTGGTAGGTGCTGTAGTGAACCCATGGTTAATTTGGTAAGGGTTTAACGCTTGTGTTGGTTACTCACCCTAAGGAAGAACTCTCCTCCCTCATTGCCAGCTTTGATTCTGAAGGTGTAGTGAGCGCTGGGGAAGATGTTTGTGGCTTGAATCTGAAAGATATCTGCCGGTACGCTGCGCTCTGAATGGAGGTTCATGTATTTGTGAACTATAGACTGCGGCAGGCCTCGACACGCACCCGCAGACTGGCACGAACACCGGCTAGGAATCAAAGCAAGAAGACTACTCTTATTTTCCATGCTTAAATGCGTTCGAAATTTGAAAGTGTCTCTGGTGGGTGTCTGTGCTCTTCATCTTTAGTCCGGACTTACTTTTCCGCTGTCAGCGTGTACGGCTCCTGACACGGGTTCTGAGGGTAACAGCGATGACCTCCATAATAGTTCCAGCACATCTCATCTTCCCTACACTCATGGCCCGTTTCACACTCATTGATGTCTTCCATACCGGAGAAAAGATTGGGATTAGCAATGTGTCATATCATTAATATATGAGAATGCAGACCTTACAAGCATGCCTTGCTCCATTGTTCTTTCATCTCTTAAGACTGCCGTAATAACTCCAAGGCTTAAGAATCCCTAATCATTTTGCCAACTTTCGTCCAATTTCTAATTTACCATTTCTTTCAAAAATATTGGAAAGATTGTTGCAGCTCAGGTCCGTCCATCTGGTCCAGTCTGGTTTCCGTCCGTTACACAGTACAGAGACTGCCACGGTAAAAGTGACCAATGGTCTGTTGATGGCGGCTGAGTCTGGACTCTTAACTATACTTGTCTTGCTTGATCTAAGTGCGACCAATTCTAAACAAGTTCTTTTAGATAGATTAATCTCTATTGGTATTACTGGTGTCCCTCTCACTTGGTTTAGACCCTATTTCTCTGGTTAATTTGTTGACGTAAAACTTTCAGATCATATTCCTCATGTGTTACCACTGGTGTTCCTCAAGGCTCTGTCTTGGGCTCTCTTTTATTTATTGTCTATTACCTCTTGGTCATATTTTTAGGAAATTTGGTATTAATTTCCACTGATATGCAGATGACACTCAGCTCTATTTGTCCTCCAAGCCCAATTCTACTCTTCCTCTTCCCTCTTGGACTGTTTAGATGAGATCAAATCCTGGTGCTCATGCATTGTTCTCAAGCTAAATACTGATAAAACTGAGGTTCTTCTTGTTGGCACTAAATCCAATTTGGACAGCTTTTCACTTACTATTGATAATTCTACACGATAACTTCATCTCTGATTAAGAGTTTGAGTGTCAACCTAGAAAGTAGCTTGTCATTTGAAACACGTTAACTCTTTTCCCACCAGTGTTTGTCAAAAAAGTCGCCAGCCATTGCCAGAATTATTGAACATTTTCACAAAAGTTTCATGGCCCCAAAAATATTTCATTGTTTAAATATCTGAACATGCAATATGTCAAAAGAAAGAACAGACCCTCTGCTTTTTAACAAAAAAACACATTTTATTCTAGCTCTACTTATCTAACGCTTGAATGTGTGGACATATAATAAAATAAGCAACATTTTGAGCAAAAAGCAGAGAAAATCATGTTTTTTTTTTTTATCAAAGACTACATCTGGATCAGATTCAGAGCGATAATCAAACACAGATGGAGTCGATGAGTCCATCAACACCTCAAAGCTTCAGTCCTAGAGCTCATCCTGGGTCCACATTTAATTCAGTAACATTAGGCAGTTTTGATTTATATTCTGTTTAATGTTAATGATCGTGTTATTTCACATATGCATTTACATATGAGATTGCTTGTTTGTGCTTCTTCTTCTTGTGTTTTAATCAGGAGATTCTGTACTCTTTCAGAAGATGCGTAATAGCGCCCCCTACCGTATCACAGTGAAAACACGGAAAACAGTCAATGGTGGGGAAAGAGTTAATAATGTCACTCGGTCAGTATATTTCCTCTTACAGAACAGCAGTCGTCTTACACCCATTCTTGTACATGATCTGGTTACTTCATGCATTCATTACTGTAACTCTGTCCTATTTGGGTTACATCTCAAACTTCTCCATAAACCCACTCGGATAATTCCTAGAACCTCTTCCGTTGAGCACATCTCTCCTGTTCTTCATCAATTACTTCAACAGCTCAAAAACACATTTCATCACTAGAAAAATTTAAATAACCTGTATTATGCAATCATTTAAGACATTTCTCCTTATATAGAACCTTTTTGGCATAAAGTGTTATTTAAAACTGAGTTCTGTTTAGAACCCCATGAAACTTTTTTTCTAAGAGTGTAATATTGCCAATGGAAAATCCATTTTCATGAACAAATAACCCGCCTTTTTGTTTCATGCATACTGTATCGATTAAAGGAATAAAAATAACAGAGGGGGTGAAGCAACATTGCACTGAATTCCTGATGTGAAATATCTGGGTGTGGATGATAGAGAAGAGGCCAGGCAAAGACGAGTGTTATATATTACGAAGGAGGAGGCCGGTACCTTGACACATTCTTGTTCTCTGCAGCTGATATCCCTCTGGGCAGGTGCAGGAATATCCACCCGGGCTGTTCATACACACATACTGGCACATGTAGCTGGAGAACGCACACTCATCGATGTCTGGACACACACCAAAACAACACACAAGACATTTAATGATCTGACTGCACTGACACTATCAGATGAGAATGAACTGACTTGAGCTGAATAACCACACTGTTGTCTTCTGTAGAGCTGCTTATAGCTGAATTGAACTTGTTTCATAACTGATGAACTTTGCTCAGTTAACTGAATCAACACTGAACTGATTTGATCTGAATCATGACACAATGCTTTACAGCAGAATTGGAACTTGCCTACAGGTGACTAGACTAAAGGTATCATGATCTTTGTCTAAAACAAGGCAGAGAACAATCTAGCTGATGATATTTTGTGCTGCCGTCCAATTAAAATGTGAAAATCAGACATTTGGTGAATTTTACATGCAAATGCCTTGAGTAAATAAACACTGGTAAACTGAAGCACTTTGCAAGCAGGTTAATTTACTCAACCCAAGCATGTGAAATTAATCACAAATATACAAAGCAAATATGTATGCAAATACATAAATATGCACATTACGTGCGAGTCAGAATGTCATGTTATGAATGTGATCTTTCTGTAACAACACATTGGATCACAGACGATGAACAACTGGCCCATAAAGAATTCACAAAAAATTTTTGTTAAATATTGATGCATATTTAAATTAATATGTCAAATGTTAATATGAATATTTGGTTTAATTCAGCACTTTATTTCTGTAGACTAAAATATGATACATGCACTTTTGTCAACAGCCAGGTTTGTTCCTTGCAATAAACAATAAAACCCTTTGTTGTTTGATTTGTATGTATTCGTTACGCCCTCTTGTGGACTGTTGATTTATAAATCTGGTGTTCACTTATCTTTCCCTATAACCAAAATCCTTTCTTTAGAATCTTTGAAATAATTTTTTTTTAATTTAAATTAAGTTTTTCAGCCCTTTTGGCAGCTCTCATTACTGTATAAGCTGCGTTCAAACGAATGCCCTCGAGACAGTAGAGAGTGTCCTTAAATCAAGCACATTTAAATCAAGCACAGGAACACGCACTGACCCACACAAGAGACTGAATCCGGGGCCAGTTCATAACCCTGATCACACTGGCAGATGTACGAGCCCAGCAGGTTGAAACACTGATGCTGGCACGGCTGAGCCACATCACACTCATTCACATCTGTAACACAAGCCAAATCCACACACAGTTACTAACACGTGTACAATTATACATGCACTCTATCTACACTTAATATAGCACAATTGCTAGCATTATATTTTTATATGTCAGTTAATAGTAACATATATTTCCGACATAATTTGGCCAGTTAGTTCTTTAATATTTCTTCTCCCATATTTGTTCCAAAACAAGCCAAAGCATCAAGCAGGAGTGTGTGATATGTATCATCTAGGATAATATTGTAATTGTTGTTTTAATGACATGTGAGCTGACATTATCAATTATGCCAATCACTTTTATTACCCAAACAAGAAAGGCCTTAATAGTGCATACTTTCACTGCATGATGAAGCTTATTAGAATGATGCAAAAATGCTTATATTGTTATAATTTGTGAGGTCAGGCACTGATGTTGGACGAGAAGGCCTGGCTCGCAGTCTCCGCTCTAATTCATCCCAAAGGTGTTCTATCGGGATGAGGTCAGGACTCTGTGCAGACCAGTCAAGTTCCTCCACACCAAACTCGCTCATCCATGTCTTTATGGACCGACGCTTTGTGCACTGGAGTGCAGTCATGTTGGGACAGGAATGGGCCGTCTCCAAACTGTTCCCACAAAGTTGGGAGCATGAAATTGTCCAAAATGTCTTGGTATGCTGAAGCATTAAGAGTTCCCTTTCAGTCAGTCACTACGCGTTACGTCAGTGACTGATGGAAAGGGGTTGAGCCTATCACCTTCAAGTTCTACCAAACAAGCCAATGGCAAAACAATGCCAATTGGTCTGCGGAATTTGCATAGCGCAACTCCGCCCCACTCACTTGCCTTCTGAGCTTTCTCTCTTCAAGACGAGCGACTCTCCAGTTTGTCGGTGTGACGGCGCGTTCCAGCGCGTTCCGCATTCCTGTCTGATCTGCGCAGTGATCCTGCACAGCGTGTATGTTCTCCCTGGGTGCTTCAGTATTCTGCAGAGCTTTTCTTGTCTTCTAAAAGAGCTACACGTGTCTTTTTAAAGATGTCTCGCCCGTGTGTTTCTGGGTGCGGTCGACTAGTTAGTCCGTCTGACGGGCACGAACGCTGTCTAGCGTGCTTGGGCTTAGTACACACCGAGAGAGCGTTTGTGGATGACCCATGTTCCCACTGCGGGAACATGACCATTGCAATGTTGCGGTCGAGACTCCATGACTTTCACCTAGGAGGTAGAGTCCCCTTGGACACACCCCAATCTATCCCTTCCACGAGAGGGAATACTTTGGCTGGTGGCCAGGGTGATTTGAGGGTAACGGTGTGGAACAATCCGACAAATCTTCCTGGGGCCACACCCCCCTCTAGCACATTGCAACCCGTGGTGTTGCCGGGTGAGGTCGCTGGTTTGTCCCGTGGCAGGCCCAGCGTCTCTTTCGGAGCGCCAGCGGATGATACTATGTCGATCGCCGCATCACAAAGGTGGGCTGGATTCCTCCGGAGATGAGGATTCGGCTGTGCTGCCTCCCTCGGGAGTGCCAGCATTGCCCGAGTCTGATCCGGAGCTGACGGCCATGCTTTCCCGGGCAGCTGAGAGCATCGGGCTTGGGTGGAACCCTCCGCCATGCCCCGAGCGCTCAAGGCTGGATGATTGGTTCTTGGGGGCAGCCCGTGCTGACACTTGTCAGCACCCGCCTCCAGTTCCGTTCTTCCCAGAAGTGCATGAGGAGGTCTCGAAATCGTGGAAGTTCCCGTTAACTTCCCGCGATCGCTCGATGGCCTCCTCCTTCCGCTCTTGATGGTGCCGCGGTCAAAGGGCACACTGGGGTCCCCCTGGTGGAACGCTCTGTAGCAATGCAGTTATGCCCTCAGAGCACTTCCACCTGGTGTGGTGACCCAAAGCACCCGTCCAAGGCCTGTAGGTTTACGTCTACTCTGGTGACGAAGACCTATAGAGCTGCGGGCCAGACTGCGTCCGCTCTGCATGCTATGGCCATCTTACAGGTCCATCAGGCCAAGGTGCTCAGAATAATGCACCAGGGCAGTGTTGACCCTGCTTTAATGCAGGAGCTGCGCACAGCAACCGACCTCGCCCTACGGGCGATGAAGGTTACTGCGCGCTCTCTCTGTCAGGTGATGTCCACTTGTGTGGTCCAGGATCATAATTTATGGCTCAACCTGGCAGACCAAGTTCCTCAACTCTCCTATCTCTCTCCTATCGGTGGGGCGGTTGAGAACTTCGCCCAACAGTTCTTGGCCGCACAGAAGCAGACTGAGGCGATCAAACATATTCTGCCCCGGCGGCCAGCTGCTGCCTCCGCCCAGCCGCCGGCTCAGATGCCTCAGCCTGCTCCCTGTCGAGGGTGCCCTCCTGCGGCTCCCGCCCCTTCCGCCTGGCCCCAGCAGCAGACTTTACCTGGGCCCCGGCACGGAGGAGGTCGCAGGAAGGCGGCCCAGCCCGTCTCCGCCCCTTAGCCTGCCAAACGCCAGGCCAAGTGGTGCTCCTGAAACGGGCAGCTCGGAGGTGAACACCGGTCTTTCCCAGGAGATGGTAACAGGGCCACTCCTTCCCCCAGTGGAGGGCCAGGGGAGAATCTTTTGATTTTCCCTGGTTCAGTTTTTGAGAGCCTGGCTAGAGCTACCCAATCTGTCCCGCTGGCTCGCTCGAACGATCAGGCTCGGCTATGCGATTCAGTTCGCACAGTCTCCTCCCCGCTTTCAGGGGGTCTGCTATACCATGGTGGGTGGCAATACCCTACTGGCGAAGGGTGCGATCGAGACCGTACCTCCAGCCGAGATGAAGTCCAACTACATTTAAGACACAATATTGTCTCTTTTTGCCCCATTTTGCCAATGAAAATATTTTCAAACAAAGCCACAACAGAATTGCCTATCTCTAAGCAACACACAGCAGTGTTTCGTTCCTAAATGAATCTGCATTTTGGAACAACTTATTTTTGTAATTAGTAAGGGGTGTCCACATACTTTGGCCACATATTTGAAATATACATGTCCATTTTCTCTCAAGTTGTTCTTTCTTTCAAGTGTATTTCTTCACCAAGTCTTGAAAGCAAAATCGAGATTTCTAATCTTTTAGTTATGGTTGGTCACCACATGCATCTTTTGAACTGAATATAAAAGAAACATTCTTCTGTTCTTCATGAGGCTTAAAAAACTTTCCCTGCAGACAGTCCTTCATATTCGGTGTGTTTGTATTGGTCCTAAGAGCCATTCTTATCAGTATGTTCTTCAGTTTCCATTGATTGCATGATTTCCAAATGCTTTTGCAGGAAACCTTTCCTCACTGAGGAATTCCTTATCATGTTGTTGATCAAAGAACATATTTTATTGGCAAAGATCTTCAAGCTTTAATTCAGAAGTTAGGCATCAGTCTAAAGTTTCACATTCCTTACTGTTCTTAGAACAACTGAACAATGTTGATTTGCAAATGACGGCTTTGAAACCTTGGGATTGATCCCAACTGCTCTCTCTCCTTTTAAAATATTTGTGCCAACAGATTGACCTTTAATTTGAAGCTCCTGTTGCTCCTGTCCATCCCAGGAGACCTTTAAAATTACTTTGTGAAAGATCTGAAATCAAATTCCTGGCAGAACTTTGAAGCATGCTAATCTGAGACACACACACACACACTCGTGAGAGGAGCTGTGTGGATAGAAACTCACCTACACAGCTGTGGTTGTTGCTGGCAAGCTGGTAGCCATCATTACACTCGCAGAAGTAAGAGCCAGCGGTGTTCACACACCTGTGCATGCAGTAGTGTGACAGCAGACACTCATTTCTATCTGCAAAGAGGTTTACACAAACAGTGCTCATATAACCTATGGGATTCCTGACAGATTTGCAGGGTGATAGCAACATTTACTACTTTTTTTCTTCGATGATGTTTTTTTTTTTTTGATAGACCAAATATCATGTGGAAGGTAGTGAAGACAAGTATTGACATGTAGGCCTATTTGACATTATTTGAATTAATGAAACATTTGCAGGGATTTCAGAGAATTTTGAAGGGGACCTCAGTCTTAACTGAGTCTGATGTCTAGTTGGATAGTTCGCGTTGATGGTTCCACACGTTTTCTTTGCAATACAATTTGCAAATATGTGTACTGTAATTTAATGCATATATTGTATTCTTCCTTGAAACAAGTGTACACTCCCTCCTCCAGCAGTAACTGAACACAAAACACCTTTCTTTTCCTTCACAACGAGGCACTTTCCAGAACCATTTTGTTGGCTCTGTGACAAATTGCTTTTGTAAGTCGCTTTGGATGAAAGCATCTGCTAAATGCATGTAAATGAGAATGTCAGTTTTGAACACAATTAGTGCTTTAGTGTGCATGACAGAAAATGCTGGCAACCATTGTTGCCAACCAACCAACCATTCATTATAGGGAAGATTTGGCCATTTTTAAGTGGAAAAATGTGAAGAAATGTGTCTAGAATGATTTTTTTTCTCGACTACAGTCTCACCAGTCAATCTCTGCCACAAGAAACCTTTTTTCCATTTCCATTTTTGACATATTAGACATACTAACAAGAGTGAATGTGTGTATATTTGTAAATACAATATTATTTGCAAAGAGTTCACAAATATGTAGGCTATAATTAGACCAGGGACTTCTTTTACCATTCTTATGTCTTTATTTCCTTAAATCCCTTTTAATCCTTTAATTATTTAATTTCTTTAAAAAACAAAGAAACCAATGTTCAAGACATGGTTACGGTCCATCAGCACAGCCTCTGTATGAACTCACCCACACACTGCTCTCCGTGTTTCTGGTATCCCGGATGGCACTGGCAGCTGTAGGAGCCTCTGGTGTTGTAGCAGGTCTGCTCTGCACTGCAGGTGTGTGTGCCATGAGTGCATTCATCTACATCTGCCCAAACACACACACACACACACTGATCAATGCGTACCGTGGTAAAAGCAAGTCTAGCAAATCACTCATTTATCACATTTAATATGTTCTTGGCTAACGGGAGCGATCCACTGAGAAGTATCATTACATTTCATTTACATGAAGAGATAGTGATCACTCACAAAGTGTAGCTACAGCACAGCCAACAAAAATATGTTCCTAGAACATTTTGCTAACGTTCCCATTAAGTTATAAAAACGTTAATACTGAGCGTTCTTGTTAATCCACCAGCTGGAGTGCCCTTGATCGCCACCAGGGGGCGCTCCTTCCATCTTTGGTATCTCATTATGAACTGTATTTCCCGTACCCCATTGCCAGAACTCTGTATTGTTTGATCATTTCCACCTGTGGTTAATCTGCCTATTTAGGCCTGGTGTCTTTGCGAAGTCTTGTATGTGTTGCACTGCATTTCTGAGCGTAGTGATGGGAGAAACTAAGCTTTTCATAGCTTTGACTCAATTGAACCAATGATTCACTGTTTCGAAGTGTTCGAAACGCCACGCGCTGGTGACCCCTGCTGGTCAGAACAGTGTAAATGCAACAAAACATGCATAAAAACAAATATCAAGTGTATGTATAATATGTGTTATTTTATCAATTTTCAGGGCTTGTTCAGGGTTTGTTCCATGGAAGGTTTAGCTAAATAAGAGTTAACTACTATTATTCCTTTATACTAATGTCTCATTAAAACATCTATAAATGTATAAAAATCAGATAACAGGTAAAAACCATAGAGAATTCTGAGATTGTCGCCCCCCAGCGGTGAACCATTGAAATGATGTCTAAACGTTTCGAAGCAATGACGTAATGAAGCCTGGTTTATTGAAATCATGTGACTTTGGCAGTTTGAACCTATGTTCATGTTCCACGTGAAGCAGTGTTTTGTAATCGACCATCACTAAGTTCTGGTTTTCCATGTCATGGTTTTGATCTTCTGCTTGTCTCCCTGGTTTTTTAAAAATGTTTTCATGGTTATGTCAATGTTAAGGAAACATTCCATTGTATCATTTTTCAAACATTATTGGAATGTTACATTTGAATGTTCTCTGAAGTGGTAACATTTAAAAAATGTTAGAGGAATTCCAACATAAATATTCAGAATTTTTTTGTGCTATTTTTTTTTTTTTGACACTTAAAACTTTAATAGAGACCAGATAGCTCTGAATGAATGTTACTGGAATAACGTTTGTTTATAACTTTAGGAGAACCTTGCCAGAACCTTCCCTGTTAGCTGGGTGGAGAGTGTCTTGTACTTGCATCAAGCCCAGCGATACATGGCCTTCTCCACCTCCCCCAGACAGAACCAGTCTATTTCCTGTTCAAATCTGTGATCTCTTCCTGTTTGCCTCTATGATTATTCTATTTTGCCACTTGTCCTATCCATACTCTCATCTCTTTTGCACATTAAGCTTCTCCTTGCACATTTGTTATTCTGTGTGATCTATGTGAGTTACTTTCTACACTTTTGTATCCACTTTATTTTATTGTTTTGTGTCACATTGTAGCAGGGCCGTCACCACCATAGACACTGAGGGGGACGAGTCCCCCGAATAATTAGAAATGGCCAAATTGCCCCCCCCCCCCTCAATATTTGATATTGTTGATGCTACTCTGCTGTATGTACTCCATTACACACCGCTCTGTTTGTTGCCAGGATGACAAAAGTAAAATGTTACATTTTAGGTTGGTCTGCCTCAGCGCTCGTCACTGTCAGAATGAGTGAGACGGCCAATCAAATCAAAGAAGGCGGGGCTTACTGTTAGTGCGAATTCCAACGCGACACTTTAGTTATAGCAGTGAAAGAGTGCATCGTAAGATGTAAGTAGCTAAATATTTAATATTTGACATGATAAAATCGTTCAGCGACCAACAGTAATATCGAGTGATACAAACTACTTGACATTTTTTATGAAATTTCAACGTTTTGAATTGAAAATATGACATTATTTACATAAATCATAACTGAATTTGACGTGACAAGAAACATTCTTACTTATTAGGCAGTCGAAAATAAGAGTGAATGTGTGCATAAAAAAATTATTTGCATATAGTTTACTCTATAACAACAACAGAACTGTTACTTTTACCGTTCTTATTTCTTTTTCTTTATTTCCTTAAATCCCTTTTAATCCTTTAATAATTTAAATCCTTTAAATAAACCAATAAGACCAAGAGGATCAAGCTGAAGCAATATAAGAAATCACAAATTGCTGATGAGTTTGTCCATCACTTACTACTGACAGCAAACTGAACTTACTGTGCATTATAGATAGATCCAGGGCCGTCGCTAGTGGGGTGAAAGGTGGTGACAATTAAAGGGGTCCCCACTGCCCAGGGGCCCGCTATATATTCCCCTACTCTTATGAATCGTTATAGTATATAAATTTGTATGCCTGAGAGTTCAGTGAAAACCACACAAACATGCAATTTAGTTAAAGAACTTCTCTAAATATCTCCCCTCTCTCCCCTCCTAAAAATGGTTTAGTCCAATGGTTATTAATTATAACAGCGGAGGGACCCAATGAAATCGCATGTCCCACCCCAGCTAGTGAACAGAACCAATCACAGTTGAGGCAGATCCGAGAACAGTTGAAGTTAGAAGTTATAAAGTTTATTATTTATTTGTCTGTTTTGTTATTTTGTAAGAAATCCTGGTAACACTTTAGAATACTGATCCGTCATTAAGGAATAACTACACAGGAACAAGTGAGTAACACACTCTAGTAACTGCTATTAACTAACAAGAAACTCTGATTAATGAATGAGTTAGTAATAGAGCTCAGTAGAATGTGGTAGTTCACTATTAGCTAATCAATAACTACTATTTTTTTTCATATCTCCCAGAGTTCTACTAAGAACTACTACATACAGGTTCATAATTAATGTGAATAATGCATAATGTATAATTAATTTTAAAGTGAAGATCATGGTAACCCATTAGTAATGACTCGGGTATTATTAAATCCTTCAGAAGGAACTACTAATGTTTTGGATCAGTATTCTAAAGTGGAAAACATAACTCTCTAGTAACGACTGAAGTCATTGTAAACTTTTGACATTTTTATAAGGTTTTGGATAGTAATGACTCAAGTGTTACTACATACTTCTCTAGGAATTACTGGTTATTTGGATCAGTATTCTAAAGTGAAGATCATGGTAACACACTAGTAATTACTTAAGCCTTACAAAAAAAAGCTTACAATGACTTCAGTCGTTACTACAGAGTTATCATGTTTTTCACTTTAGAATACGGATCCTTCTGAAAATTCGTTATTGATTAGCTAATAGTGAACTACCACAGTCGACTGAGCTCTATTACTAACTCATTCATTAATCAGAGTTTCTTGTTAGTTAATAGCAGTTACTAGAGTGTGTTACTCACTTGTTCCTGTGTAGTTATTCAGTAATGACGGATCAGTATTCTAAAGTGTTACCGAAACCCTTATTCGGTGCATGGCATCAGATGTGTATCTTATAGGCCTACCGTTACCGTACGTGATATGA
This sequence comes from Rhinogobio ventralis, assembly GCA_039654625.1. NCBI lineage: Eukaryota > Metazoa > Chordata > Actinopteri > Cypriniformes > Gobionidae > Rhinogobio > Rhinogobio ventralis. The sequence goes on from CM077204.1 coordinate 677,715, forward strand.
GTGGAGAGCGTTGGGGGCCCTGGGTAGATCTGTATCTGATCAGTGAGTAATACAAAAACATTTCATGTTTTCAAGTTTGTTCTAGTGTCCTTGTTACACGGTGCATGTAGTTGCTGTAGTAATAATTATACATTATGCATAATTACATGCAACTAACCCTTAACCAAACCCAATTCCTAACCCTAACCCTATAGTAAGTACATGTAGTTAATTATTATTACACAGTTAAATGCGTAATTACACCCGTGTAACCCAACTTTTTAGTTCAGAATCTTTTGGCATAAAATCCTGAAATGTTGCTGTTTTCTGGGAATCAGTGATGGGGAAAAAGTGTTCCTTTGACAACCAGCCCATAAACCCAGTCTACCTTCCCTTCAGATCGGAATACTTGAACTTTGAACTCCACTGTTTAACTGTGCAGCTACATTGAGAATTCAGATCCGCAGATTTCAGCCATTACTCTATTGATGAGTGGCAATCTGTCCTGATGCACTGAACTGGTGCTTTCCTCAGGGAGCTTACCTTGACAGAAGTTCTGCTCATCCCGTGAGAATCCAGACGAACACTGAGTGTCTCCGGCTCTGTGGTTTGAGCGGGTCTGTGGGTTCACAGGGCTTTGGGGAACAGGGTCAGTGGGCTGAGACGGTTCATCCCCATTACTGACAAAGATCTGAGCGTTCTGAGGGAGGCAGAGGTAGCCGCCGTAGTGGTTTATGCACTTCATGCCCCCTTTACAGGCATCAGAGACGAGGGCACACTCGTCAATATCTGTTCACGGACATGAACCGGAGTTAGGCTTTGGATTCACAACAGAAATAGACACAAAGACAACAGTTGGCCAGAGAGAGAATATTATATCAACAATATTATTTTATTACCTTTGCATACCTCTTTAATGGGATCATATTCATAGCCTTCTGTGCACTGCTGTGAATACAAAACAATCACTGTGTGAGAATCTTTTACACATGTATGAGCTGTAATAACAAAAAATCATATCTGTTATTTAGATGTATGTAAATAGACCTGTCAGGATCATTTTGTATGAAGTTTTTTCTGCCCTACCACCCCTGCTGGAAAAAACCCCGCTAAAACCAGCCTAGGCTGGCTTAAACTGGTCTTCCAACCTGGCAGAGCTGGTGTTCAGCTGGTTTTAGCTGGTCTTTTAGCTGTTTGTTTTTCTTCAGCAGGGACATTTGATGCCATTTCCAGGGTTCGTACAGATACTGTACAATGACATTCCAGGACTTTCAAGGACATTTCGAACACTACTTTTTGGTTTTCAAAGACTACAATCAGAGATCGCACTTATCAAACAGTATCTTTATTATTTGTTAAAAACTCAAGATATAAGGTATCCAATAATATATATTAAATACAAAGTTTATCATGGCTATTATTGTTCAATAAATAATATATGACAATGTTGGTGTACTTCGTTTAATGTCTAGTGTTTTGGTTTTGTTTCATGTTCTTATTTTGTCATGCGATCCTGCCATGTGCTCCATTGTCATGTGATTCCCTTGCCCTCATGTGTTATGTTCTCATTGGTTATTTTAGTCATGTGTTCTCAGTTCAGTTTTGTCATTGGTTCATTGTCTTGATTGTTCACAGGTGTGTCTTGTTAGTCATTATCTTTGTGTTGTTCATATATACACTCACCTAAAGGATTATTAGGAACACCTGTTCAATTTCTCATTAATGCAATTATCTAATCAACCAATCACATGGCAGTTGCTTCAATGCATTTAGGGGTGTGGTCCTGGTCAAGACAATCTCCTGAACTCCAAACTGAATGTCAGAATGGGAAAGAAAGGTGATTTAAGCAATTTTGAGCGTGGCATGGTTGTTGGTGCCAGACGGGCCGGTCTGAGTATTTCACAATCTGCTCAGTTACTGGGATTTTCACGCACAACCATTTCTAGAGTTTACAAAGAATGGTGTGAAAAGGGAAAAACATCCAGTATGCGGCAGTCCTGTGGGCCAAAATGCCTTGTTGATGCTAGAGGTCAGAGGAGAATGGGCCGACTGATTCAAGCTGATAGAAGAGCAACTTTGACTGAAATAACCACTCGTTACAACCGAGGTATGCAGCAAAGCATTTGTGAAGCCACAACACGCACAACCTTGAGGCGGATGGGCTACAACAGCAGAAGACCCCACCGGGTACCACTCATCTCCACTACAAATAGGAAAAAGAGGCTACAATTTGCACAAGCTCACCAAAATTGGACAGTTGAAGACTGGAAAAATGTTGCCTGGTCTGATGAGTCTGGATTTCTGTTGAGACATTCAGATGGTAGAGTCAGAATTTGGCGTAAACAGAATGAGAACATGGATCCATCATGCCTTGTTACCACTGTGCAGGCTGGTGGTGGTGGTGTAATGGTGTGGGGGATGTTTTCTTGGCACACTTTAGGCCCCTTAGTGCCAATTGGGCATCGTTTAAATGCCACGGCCTACCTGAGCATTGTTTCTGACCATGTCCATCCCTTTATGACCACCATGTACCCATCCTCTGATGGCTACTTCCAGCAGGATAATGCACCATGTCACAAAACTCGAATCATTTCAAATTGGTTTCTTGAACATGACAATGAGTTCACTGTACTAAAATGGCCCCCACAGTCACCAGATCTCAACCCAATAGAGCATCTTTGGGATGTGGTGGAACGGGAGCTTCGTGCCCTGGATGTGCATCCCACAAATCTCCATCAACTGCAAGATGCTATCCTATCAATATGGGCCAACATTTCTAAAGAATGCTTTCAGCACCTTGTTGAATCAATGCCACGTAGAATTAAGGCAGTTCTGAAGGCGAAAGGGGGTCAAACACAGTATTAGGATGGTGTTCCTAATAATCCTTTAGGTGAGTGTATACTATTGTATTTAAATGAGTCAAGCACCTCTTTTGTAAATATGGCTATTTTCAATGGTTTTCCAGGACTTAAATCTCAAAAAGTCCATTTAATGTACTTCAAGCACCTTGTATGAACCCTGCATTTCTTTAACCGTTTAAAATTCCCTGATTTGGATGGCAAAATGTAATTCTAAATTGCAAAATTTAAACATTGTAATTTTTAACAGCAAAATGATTGCGGTTATCTCAAATAACTGTGATTTAGATCAAATAAACACGATCAGGCGATTAAAGGTCATGGTAATTTTGCCAAGTAAGACATTCCTGGATCAACATCAAATTTAGTCTTAACCCTATCCCACCCCTAAACCTAACCTTTCCCGTAGCTTCTCCCTAAAATCAGAGGGAAATGATGGTCAGTGACACTGACGTAGAAGCACATAACCCTGGTTGTAAGCCTAAACTCTCAAATCTGATTGGTTGATTGGAATGTTGTACTTTGTGTATGATTAATCGCTTATCGTCTACATGTAAATAATGCACTTGCCGTATATGAAACGGGCTCTTCTGCCTCTTGAGAAACAGCACAGGCGACTGCTGTCATTAGCAGGAGGATTCCCAACATCATGCTGGCTCTACACGGGTTAAACAAACCAACACAACACTTCACACCTGCAGTTACATCATCACCGCTGGACATGTGAGAACATTTCATTCTGCTTTCATTGGCTCAGCTCCAGTCAGAGCTCATGCGCTGCATACTTCTCTAGAAAAGTCTTATAAAATGCTACTGATAATGCATGCAATTACAAGCAGCCATAAAACACTTAAAACAATGCGTTCAGAAATCAGACGCCTACTAACTGTACGATAACACACAGTTACACGAGCACTGAAATATGATCTGTTTCTGCACTGGGGCTGTTTTATGAATTCACCGAAACCAAAATGCATCACTTTTTAACACTAGTCACTTTTATTAAATGATGTTCTTATAAAGCATAATGTTTGTGCAAAATAAAATGATCAAACAGAATTTTATCCCAGCTCATATAATAATTCATATTCATGATAACAGGCAACATGCAGTAAAACTCACCTGCCCTGCTGTAAGACGCGCTCAGTCCGGAGGATGATGAGGGTCTGATGTCTGGATCGGAATGCCACTGATGTTTGAGGAAGGCTTCGTGACGTCACGGCCACTGCCGGAATGTGGGAGCGGTGCACAGGTTGTTTCCCGCTGCAGGAGTTTGAGGAGTTTGTTGCTGGGGCTCAAGGAAGGGCAGGATGTGTCTGTGTCTCCCTCCACCGGCTGCTCAATAAACCCACTCATGCCAGGCATTGTGCTCAGGTTTTAATAAGTCAGTTTGTAATGTCATATATTCGAGTCCATATTGTTTCAATGCATTAATCATAAATGTCCTCTAGGATCTGAGCAGCCACCCACATGGAAAAATACTATAGTATATTATAGTAAAATTACTCTAGTAAATACTATAGTGTTTTTGAACCATACTATAGTAAATATATTCCAGTAAATTAACAAAGTGCAGAAAATACTATAATATACTACAATTTACTGTAGTGTCTTTACTATAGTGTGGTTCAAACACTATAGTATTTACTAGAGTAATTTTACTATAATATACTATAGTATGCCAAATACACTCCTTCAGGATTCAAACAAGTTTCGGAAAGTTTTTTTTAGAGTATGGCCCTGTATGACATCATAAAGGGTGGAATTCCTTGTATGGGCACTTCTCCCGGATGAGCGCGCACACACACACACACACATCAACCAGAGCAAGAGCGTGTCCATCTACGAGCTTTGTTCGGGTTATGGGAGCCGTCGACACTAAAGAAGTGTGTTTCTGGTTGTTCAGCTTCCCAAATAACCCAGCGTTAGGGGAACAGTGGATGCAGTTTGTGTTTCCGGAGTTCTGCAAGTGTGTGTGTTTGTTCCCGGTCATGAGTGGAAACCGCAGGCGGTGAGTGAAACTGCATCAAATGTGTGTACAGTGTATCTGTCTTTTATAAATATGATAAACTAAAGACTCTTGGGAGATATGAAGGATCAACACTACTCTATAGATACTCAAGATTAACGAGACCGGCAGAAACTGTGTGTGTTATGAACCCTTTAAACAGCATATTTTACTATATTCATTCATTATTACATACATGTGCAATATTAGAATACAAAAATTCAGGCACCAAATATTGTGTCCTGTCATGGATTATTGTCATGTGTTTTGACCCAACTTAAACTCTAAACTGGGTCAAAACACATCACAACAATCCACAAAACAAGAAACCGAATCCAAAATGTAATCATATACACACAAGAGCTGCAGATTAGAGCCATAATCAAAGCTACAATAGCAGGAAACACAGGAAACGGAGCTCAGCTAATGAGAGCTCGCCGTGGCTGAATGAACACTCAGGTTATTTGAACATACAAACAGGACATGAAGCACAGGTGATGGAAATGAGGACGTGAGAACCATTCAGTGATCGGCTCGTACGGAAGGCTCACAGGTCTCAATGAGTCCAAACAAACACATAAGGCAGATTGCAATCAGAAGTGAGCATCCCTATGCCCTACTCACTCTTGAAGAGGGGACTTTCGAGGGAGCAGGGCACTTGTGTGTCATGAAGCCGTTTGGAACGCACTGCTGTTAATATGATATATACAAATAAAAGTACATTTATAATGAAGTGTGTGTGTGTTGTGTTCCTGATCTGCTCTTAACTTTATAAGTTAAGCATTTAACATAAAGCATTAAAGGCACAATATGTAAGATTTTTGGATTAAAATATCCAATAACCACTAGAACAGTGTTATATATTTTGTTGACTTGTGCACTTACATTATCCCAAATGTTTCCAAGAATGTTTAAATCATCGATTTTAACCAGGACACGGACCCTGTGTGTGCGTCGCCTATCAATGACATCATACCCGTGTTACCCTTCGGTTTTATTTAGTAGAAACCATGGAAACCCCAAAGCCGCTTTAATATCTGATGTGTTTTATTAGACGGTGAGCAACTGTTTGGATCATTCATGGACAGAAACTAATCATTGTTCTCCAGCTCAACACAGTTAGTCTTATTGTTTAGATCTGGTGTTCTTGATTTACCGCGAGTACCATGTTTTACCATGCCTGATATGATCTCGCTCACTGCAGTGTGAACAAGCGTCTCATAGTAGCGCCGAGCGAACGCACAGAGTAGCATTATAACATCACTTTAACGCACTCAGATGTGTGTAATATGATAAAACAGCGCTGCGTTACCACACACACACACGAGCGGCTCCGCCCAATCAAGGAGTCAAGCCACGTCTTAGTTTGAATAAGAGACCGCTAGCGGTGGAAAATTACATATTGTGCCTTTAAGCACATTTTCAACCTATGTATCTTTTTTAAACTAAATATAAAATATATGACGAAAATGTGTCTATATATCACAACAAAACAACTTGAATTATTCTGTTTATACGTTATTTCCAACTCTATATCCTGGGTCACATGATCATAAACGATTAAATTAGTACCTTGAAGTGACCATCGCATGATCCCTTCACTAATGGACTTGTGGAAGGGCCCTTTTTGAAGGGATTCAGTTGTTCACTTTTGTTTGGAACGCCCCTACAAATGGCGTCCCCTTTCCGAAGTGCCCTTCAAGGGTGCAAAAACACTGTTTGGAATGACTCACACACCCGGAAACTATTCTCAACCAATCTCTACTCTGCCCAGGGCCGTAGGGTATCCGGGGTGCAGGCTGTTGCTATGGGCACTCCTTGGATGAAATCGTGCTCCAGGGAGAACATACTAAACCCGGGGGCCCCTAGAATCTTCCCAACCTTTCTCCCCTCTAGCGACGACCCTGACTCCGCCCCCTCCCACCTCCTCCTATATAATTGATAAGGTGGCAACCAGTTCTCTACCAGAGGAGTTCCCAACCACATTCCTGGAGCCCCTCCAACACTGCACGTTTTGCATGTCTCCTTTATCAAACAGGTCATAAGCTCATTAGTAGAGACTCAAGGACCTGAAATGTTTGTGTCAGACAAAGGAGATGTGCAGTGTTGGAGGGGCTCCAGGAACGTAGTTGGGAACCCCTGCTCGACCACACTTAGGGTGCTTTCACATTGGCAGTTTAGTTCGAAACAGAGAATGGCTTGCATAAAAAATTGGTAATGTGAAAGCTGTCATGCAGACTACCTGTAGGAGGTTGTCTAATTTAGGATTGAATGGAACTGGGGGTAAATGTGAAAGCAACTCGAACTCAGGTCCATACTGTTACTAAGTAAACATGTGCATTCGTTTTAGAAGTTTGCAAGTTACAGAAAGCCAACGTCATGCAACTCATGCAGTAGACCCCGGGTTCTCAACTCTGGCCCTTGAGGTCCTCTTTCCTGCAGAGTTTAGCTCCAACCCTGACCAAACACAACTGAACAAGCTAATGTCTTCAGGATTACTAGAAACTTACAGAGAGTTGAGTTTGATCAAGGTTGGAGTTAAACCTGCAGGAAACCTCTGTTGTGCATAATAGCACCAAATTAACCCAGTATATTGACCATGTTATTTTTTATCATGCGGCGTGCACATTTGCCTCCCGCTCCGCTGGCTTAAAATGAATGCATCAAGTGAGTGTGCTTCTCATTCCTTATTTGTGCATCCTTGTGCATTCTTTGCATCTCAGCTCCACCCCCTTAGGATGCGAGGGAAGGAGACACCTGTGCATCCTCACTCACGAATCCTCAGGAAGCTTCCTCACTCTTCGCCTTCTCGCGGTGCAATTAGAGAATTGAGATGTCCTTCAAGATGGCTGAATTCGATCCGTTTCCGGGTCACAGGCTGGAGGAGCGAAGAAATAAGTTAATTTGGGTATTGAGAAGCACACCTTTTTTGTGGATTCAGACCCTTTGCTGTGGGACTCCAGTTTCTGGTCAGGTGCATTGTGTTTGCTTTAATTATCCGTTTAAATGTCTGTTAATTGTCAAATTAGGACAAGGCATCAGGACTGCATTTTCAAAATGCTACCAATGGTCTCTAGGATCAACTTAGCACACAATACTTTTGGGAAACGCTGCCCAGGACAATGACTTTGAAGGCGTTTGACTCGGCTCGGCATGGCTTGGTACGGCTCACTTAAATAGTACCACCTCGGTTGAGGTTCCAAGCCAGCAGTACAGATACTAAAATGTGACGTGTAAACACTGCAGATCACTGACTGGTCAGAGAGAATCATCACTACCAGTGTCATTGGATTTGCAACACAAGACACCAAACCCGCTAGAAACAAACTTCTTCGTCTTGCAGTGAAAAACATCCACATGCCAAGAATCAAAAACACCATTCCATCGATATGCTCCATCGCTCCTGTGTTGTGTGCTTCTTTGTGCTGTGTTTACGATGATGTCACGGCAGTAGAGGCGGCGCAACTATAACGATCAGTCTATAATCCCACCCACTTTGAAGCGGTACTAAACTACAGTGGAAAAGCAAACCGAGCCATTGTAAAGCGAGCCGAGTCGTACCACGCAGTGGAAAAGCACCATTTGATAGGTCCCAGGACCACAGTGGCCTCAATCACTTTTAAAAGGAAGAAGCTTGGCATGACCCAGAGCGTTTCTAGAGTTGGCCATCCAGCCAAATTGAGCATCTCGGCAAGAAAGGATTTGAGTTTGGAGGAGAGGAAGAACCCAATAGACACTGATGTTGGACGAGAAGGCCTGGCTCGCAGTCTCCGCTCTAATTCATCCCAAAGGTGTTCTATCGGGATGAAGTCAGGACTCTGTGCAGGCCAGTCAAGTTCCTCCACACCAAACTCGCTCATCCATGTCTTTATGGACCGACGCTTTGTGCACTGGAGCGCAGTCATGTTGGGACAGGAAGGGGCCGTCCCCAAACTGTTCCTACAAAGTTGGGAGCATGAATTTGTCCAAAATGTCTTGGTATGCTGAAGCATTAAGAGTTCCTTTCACTGGAACTAAGGGGCCAAGCCCAACCCCTGAAAAACAACCCCACCCCATAATCCCCCCTCCACCAAACTATACACTTGGCACAATGCAGTCAGGCAAGTCCCGTTCCCCTGGCAACCACCAAACCCAGACTCGTCCATGGGATTGCAGACAGAGAAGCGTGATTGGTCGCTCCAGAGAACACGTCTCACTGCTCTAGAGTCCAGTGGCGGCGTGCTTTACCCCACTGCATCCCACGCTTTGCATTGCTCTTGGTGATGTAAGGCTTGGATGAGCTGCTCGGACATGGAAACCCATTCCATGAAGCTCTCTACACACTGTTCTTGAGTTCACTGAGCTCCTGAGAGCGACCCATTCTTTCACAAATGTTTGTAGAAGCGTCTGCATGCCTAGTGCTTGATTTATACACCTGTGGCCATGAAGTGATTGAACACCTGAATTCAATGATCTGGAGTGGTGTCCCAATACTTTTGGCAATATAGTGTATGAATATTAATGAAATATTTGTGATTTAAACATTACTTGCAAAAATGCTATCAGAATACACTGATATTTTGAATGCCCATCAGTAGGATTAAGGTGTTTTTTGCAACCAGATGGTATAGTTAGTATGATTTTTCCCCCCCTAAACAAGTTCAGCGGACAATTCTAAAGATTTCATTGGTCATGTCAATCACAGTGCTGATTGCCTACACCAAACACTAATCCCTAAAGGCTGATTTATACTTCTGAGATCCACGTTACCGCCTGAGTAATAACTTATTTTTAATCAATAAATATAATTAGAATAAGACACCATATATATAGAGCTGTTATAACAATCAAATGAAATCATTAACAACAAAATTCATCTTTGCACTGGTGTTGGTACAAAAGATGCATCTGAATAGGTAAATTACATATGCATAAATAATGTTGAGAATAATGTTTTAATTTTTTTTATTTAATGTATGTATGTATAAAAGCAATATGTTTGCAGTCATTCTCAAATTTGTGAAAACAGCTCTCTTGCTCTTGTGATATTGCTTAATTATATCACGTGTTATAATATACAAATCCAGATCTCATACAAATACTTTTTTGGCAACAATATCTTGAATTTTGTGAGCATTTGTATTAATTTTGGTGTCATTTTTGACACAATCCCTCATTTCTGAACCGGCACAATAAATAAATCAAAGTAGAAATAAAATATTGATTGCATCCGAATCAGTAAGTTTTTTTTTATCCAATCACATTAATGATGTTAATAATTAAATCAGACAATGCACCGGCTATTTAGTAATATCCCAGCAGTTGTGGACTTGAAACAAAATCCCGAGTCCTCTAAGTCTGAGACCGAGACAAGACCAAGACCTTCAAAAAATGATCTTAAGACTGGTCTCGAGTACTACAACACTACTGATTACAGCAGTGCAGCTCAACAATAACCAGAGTCTCTTATGGAAGGTTATTGATTGGGACATTATTTGTGGATATGAATGACAGGCAATGCTGCATATATTACATATTTTTACTTGATGAATGACAGGCAATGAAAGGCAGACATTACAATCAAGTTATTAAAAGCTCAAACAAGAACTCATTGAGCAACTCTAAAATATTCAATAGACTCACACACTGCAACTACATTTAAACAGAGATTCAGTACATCTGTGCCGCTTCACTGACATTCACAGCACAAGTAGTTTATACTTCGAAGAATCAGCCGTTTAAAACAATGATCAACATTTACAAAACAACACGTGAATTTCTGGAAAAGTGATAAATATGATAATATAAGGTTTTAATTATGATCCGATAGAAAATAATAAAAAGCAACATTGTTAAAAGAAAGGGAAAAAAAACATGGGAATGTGGTCATGGAAATATTTAGGTAAATGTGAATTTTGATCTACACCAGTGTTATGTGAGCTTTCAAAGAGAAGTTATTTTGACTTAAGGTGCATTTCAAAAGTGCCCATAAAAACGAACAAGATGCACTAATGCTTGTAACAGACCCTTATGATTTATGACAGTGTCACTGTAACCTTTATACAAACACCCATCAGCTGAAGGACTAGAAGAAGCTGGTCTTGAGTTTGATGGTGGGCGCCGCTTGCACACTGGGCTGAGGTTGTCTCGCCGCCGCCTTGGCTTTACTGTTGGCTTGTCTGGATCTGATGGCCGCCTCGAGTCGGGTCTTGAGTTCTGGTGCCGCCCCGATGACGGTCTTGAAGGCGACGGGGTACAGAGGGCCGATGTGCATCAGGTTCTGAAGGGCGAACTCATGCAGGCCTTTGGAGCTGCTGGAGGCCGCGGAGAAGCTCGTCTCGTCCAGCAGGTATGAGATGAGGGTCGGGACCAGCAGAGCCAGCAACTGAACTCCTGCGTGACACAGACCGGTGGAACATCACAACTCCACATGAAGCTGCTCATTTTTGTACTTCCAATTGAGTTTTTCTGTAGAAAAGGGTGTTAATAGACCTTTATCACACTTCCTATCTCCGGTAAGTGAAGCGGTGTATCCAGTCCCATCACAACGCAATCTAAACTAATGTCCGAATGCTCTCGCCGGTGTGACAGCAGCGATCCGGTGCTCTGATTCTACCCTTCTTTCAAAACAAAACGCAGGAGTACGTTCGCAGACCTATGCATTTCCAAACTGAGGATGTTTATATCTCCAGCTAACCCGCCGCAGTCAGCGCTCGTCTTCTCATTAACTGTGTTTTCTCTTACTGATCATATTTCATACCTGTTGAATTTACATTTTTTTATGAATTTGACTGATAAACACCTTTACGAAAATGAACCATGTTTTGTTTTTGTAGTAAACTATGGTTCATTGTGGCGAGAGCAGTATTAGATGAGTGAATGCGCGGTAACTGTCTTAAAGAAATGTAATGATTTTAAACGTTTGATTAATCTTAAACAGTTGACAGCACAAATATTAATTAAGAACTTTGGCATAAATGTGTGAATTACATACAGTGAAATGATTGTAAGTGACAATGACTAGAATATTGAATACAGATGAATAAATATGTTGATTCTGATGTTATTCGTCAGGTCTCACACACACTCTTTAGACGAGCACCGACACCGTGTGCTGAAATAATCACGTGTGTTTACGAGCCTCGGCTTATGTTGGATTAAAAAAAGTTTGGGAAATCCTGTACACAGTAATTATCAGTTTACCTCTTCTCCTGTCACTGATAATGTCCGGACTTTGAAATCATCCTCCGGATGCTTATTTTAAGAGGTGTCTGTTCAACTAGGAGTTAACAGCACATTGAAATTATACATAACCGGAAGAATCAACACACTGCTTCGAGTCTTCGACGCACACTTCCGGTATTCAATTCCGCTGTGATAAAGGCCTATATAGTGATAAAACCAAAATAATCGGCCCAGCGCTTACGGTTGTGTTCCTCTGCCATGGCAACAAGGCTCTCCAGCACTTTAACCCCTTCCTGTACGGCCTGTAGTTCAGCAGGCGAGGACGGTCGGTGGTGCTCGACGCTCTTCAGCTTCTCCACCAGCAGCGGAGCCAGCGCGTGGATGTAGGGCGCAGAGAGACTCCGGCAGGAGTGCTGGAACACCGACAGCAGCAGCTGATAACAGCGGGCCTGAGTCTGCACAAACACACACAAAAACAAGATTCCTTTACATTTTAAAGTGCCTCTATTATGCTTTTTCAGATATTTCCATTCATGTGTTGTGTAATATAGCAGCTGTTTGTGAGTGTAAAAGCCCTGCAAAGATTTTTTGTCTTCTAAAAGAAAGCGATTCTGAACTGAAACGAGTCGTCAGGAATTCAGTCTCACTGTGTAGGTTTGTAACTAATTTGCATAATGTCCGCCTGTGGTCTTGATTGGCTGAACAGCGTCTCTTAGCCCCGCCCTCACTCACTTTAGTTGTGTCTGAGACTGGAAGAGTTTGGTTGGTGTTGTTCATGTGGAGAAGACGCTGTTTTCTGCTGCCAAAGCAAATCACCATTGTTACTGTTTGTCTCGCTGTGTGTCAAGAGCTGAGATTCAGATATGATGATGAGTGTTTGCTTTCTGACCAATCACAGCAGAGCAGCTCTCAGAGAGGCGGAGCTTAGAGAGACTGAATCCTTGATGGAAGCGTTTCAGACACTGAGAGAAAAGAGCTGATGCTGCAGTGGAGATTAGGAGTGGTTTTTGAGCTTGGATGCGTGTAAACTTATTGTAGGAGACTCAAAACAACACCAGGAACCTTTAGAACAGCATAACAGGTGCACTTTAAATATGTGCTACTCATCAGTGCAAAAGTACTCACAGTTTTTAGTATTTAAGTTTATTGCCATATCAGCATCACTGGCTTATACATGGCAGATACATATTAAACATTTAACAACATCATTTTTATAAATACAATATAATAAAAACAAACATTTTATAAAAAATAAATAAATAAACATTTTTATTAAGATTCTTTAAATGTACTTGTGCTAAAAATTTTAAAAGATTTTCAGAATGCATAAATAAATCCTTAAAATATTTGTCCTGATAAAAAGCGCTGTTTCATAACAGTAAAAATTAAGCAGTCCAAAAGTATGTTTTACAGACAACATGGTACTACAGTATTGACATTTTGGTGCTTCTTCACCCTTCAATAAATGCCCATGATTCAGTCTAGTGCAGGGGTCGGGAACCTATGACCATGTGGCTCGCCAGGTCTCTCACCCTTTACCAACAAATGATCGTTAAAAAAATTAGACACATCAAAAGAGATCCGCTCTCTGCAGAAAAAAAGCAGTAAATTACAATTCCCTTGTTGTACAGCCTACTGAAGTTAATGAAAAGTTTATGATAATAATATTCAAGTTGTACCAGCCGTGCGCGTTCAGTGCTGTTCGCGTGTGTCACGAGTCACGAGTCGTAACCACTTCTGTTTCTGTGGTAACAGCTCCTGCACTGGGATTCAAGCAGCTGTAGCTTGTTTAAGGTAACAGCAGCGAAAATGTAAAAGTAGGCTATATAAACGTTAATATAGGCTATATAAACGTTAATATAGGCCTATCCTTTTATCGAAACTGGTGCTTTCTGTGCAACACGGACAATAGTAGCCGCGGCCAAATAAACACAGAAATATCTCAAAATGCCGAGTCGAGTATTCACATGAACACAGTAGATGTGTGCATTCACACACACGAAGAGTTTATAACTCAACCTCACAGTGAAAGCCCTGCACAATTAATTCCATACTGCAACTTATTTATTGTTTGCTGCATATTTGTTTGTTTTTAGTTATGGACCTAATAATTACTACTGTTGAAATTTTATTGAAATTTTTTTTTTTTTTTTTTTACTCTGGCTCTTTTGGAAAAATGCATTAACCAAAAAATGGCTCTTTGGTCAAAAAAGGTTCCCGACCCCTGGTCTAGTGTGACCTATTCAAAGTACTCTACAGTGACACACTATTGCAGACACTAAGCAAATAAAGTTTCCAGTCTGTGTCCTCGTGTAACTCACCCAGGGATCTTCAGAACCGAGTCCATGTCTGAATCGCTCAATGCAGCCGGTCTGCAGGACGGAGACGCCGATCAGCTCACTGCTGGCCGACAGCAGGAACAAGGTGACGGCCGTCAGCAGACTGACTTCATCCACAGCGGCTCCACACGCATCTGGAGGAGAGAAAGAGAGTGTCAGAAACAGCCGAGCCATCGGGACTACACACAGACACACACGCTCGTCTCACCGGGCTGAGAGAACTCCAGTGTGTGTGTGTGTGTGTGTGTGTGTGTGTGTGTGTGCAACAGTGATACACTCATCTCACCGGGCTGTGAGAACTCCAGCACCGAGGCCAGGCTGCTCCGCACCAGAGCGCTCCACTGCGTCTGGCTCCTGGCCGCGCGTGAGCTCAGGATGGTTTTGATGGCCTGCAGAGCCGCAGACACCGGCGCAGGGATCGAGTGGTCGGACGTCTTCACCGCCGTCTCTCGCAGTACTCCAGTGATCAGGAAGAGCACCGTGGGCAGGATGGTCATGCTTCCTACAGCGGGAATACAACTAGACTTAGTTAAACTGGTTATCATATTTGATATGTTAAATCCTGAGGCCTCTAAATGATCAACATGGTCTGAAAAAACTTTCGCAGACAATTTGATTGATAGTGTTTTATCAAGTAAAAGACTTTGTGTAATTGTACAAGCGTCCTCCTTCAGCTCATGCTTCACGTGTCTTTAAATCTGCACTGATTTTATCAAGCAAACGCAAAAATAACTTTGATATTGTCCGTAATATTTCAAGATGAAGACTTACTGGACTGAAGTGTACTTGATCATCAGGCTTTTGAGGAAGGCTTATTAGTTCATCTGTCAATCATCATTGCATTATATGTTTTAAAACTACAGAGCTTTGATCATAAAACTAAGCATTTAAATATCATCTTACCAAGACATATTATTGGCAGATTTTGATGTGTGGGAGTGTGTTTGTTAGTGAGTGTGTGTGTATGTGTGTGTGCGAGTGAGTGAGTGAGTGAGTGTGTGTGTGTACCTGCAGGTGAGCAGAGCGAGGGCAGCTCCGCGAGGGCCGTGACTGAGGCTGCCACCAGTCGGCTGCTGTCGTCACACAGGTGTTGAGGCGTTCGTCTGGTGCTCTCTTTGCTCTCTTCTTTCAGCTGAGGCAGGTGGCGCACCAGGATAAACACCAGCAGCTCCATCGCCGCAAACACCAGAGACTTTCCCGGAAGAAGCTCCCCGGTGTCGCCTCCTTCCCCGAGCATTGAGACACACTCCTCACCTCCAGCGTCCTCCGCAACTGACACAAAACACACACGGTTATTTCCGTCAGCTATCACTTATTTGATCTAGAATTATTATGATGTTTGTATTTGGAATCTGAGAAACTTAGATAGTGTATAAATGTGTATGAATAAGCATATAAAATATTTTTTTTTACGATCGCTGACATTTTTTTCCCAATACTTTTAACAAATTTCCTAAATTCTTAACACAGTTAGCACAACATCAGTGTAGGCTATACAATTAACACATTTCTTGTTGCTTTGACACAAAATGCAATATAGTTAACACACATTTAAAATTAATTTAAAGCTCAAAACAATGGATTTTTACTGCCAAATTTACAAATGCAAGGACAAGGGCAAGGGAGAGGAGTGGGACAAGGACAAGGGAGAGGAGTGGGACGAGGACAAGGGAGAGGAGTGGGACGAGGACAAGGGAGAGCAGTGGGACGAGGACAAGGGAGAGGAGGGGGACGAGGACAAGGGAGAGGAGTGGGACAAGGATAAGGGAGAGCAGTGGGACAAGGGAGAGGAGTGGGACGAGGACAAGGGAGAGCAGTGGGACGAGGACAAGGGAGAGGAGTGGGACGAGGGCAAGGGTGAGTAGTGGGACAAGGACAAGGGAGAGGAGTGGGACGAGGACAAGGGAGAGCAGTGGGACGAGGACAAGGGAGAGCAGTGGGACGAGGACAAGGGAGAGGAGTGGGACGAGGGCAAGGGTGAGTAGTGGGACAAGGACAAGGGAGAGGAGTGGGACGAGGACAAGGGAGAGGAGTGGGACGAGGACAAGGGAGAGCAGTGGGACGAGGACAAGGGAGAGGAGTGGGACGAGGGCAAGGGAGAGCAGTGGGACGAGGACAAGGGAGAGGAGTGGGACGAGGGCAAGGGTGAGTAGTGGGACAAGGACAAGGGAGAGGAGTGGGACGAGGACAAGGGAGAGGAGTGGGACGAGGACAAGGGAGAGGAGTGGGACGAGGACAAGGGAGAGGAGTGGGACGAGGACAAGGGAGAGCAGTGGGACGAGGACAAGGGAGAGCAGTGGGACGAGGACAAGGGAGAGGAGTGGGACGAGGGCAAGGGAGAAGAGTGGAACGAGGGCAAGGGTGAGTAGTGGGACGAGGACAAGGGAGAGGAGTGGGACGAGGACAAGGGAGAGGAGTGGGACGAGGACAAGGGAGAGGAGTGGGACGAGGACAAGGGAGAGGAGTGGGACGAGGACAAGGGAGAGCAGTGGGACGAGGACAAGGGAGAGGAGTGGGACGAGGGCAAGGGAGAAGAGTGGAACGAGGGCAAGGGTGAGTAGTGGGACGAGGACAAGGGAGAGGAGTGGGACGAGGACAAGGGAGAGCAGTGGGACGAGGACAAGGGAGAGGAGTGGGACGAGGATAAGGGAGAGGAGTGGGACGAGGATAAGGGAGAGGAGTGGGACGAGGATAAGGGAGAGGAGTGGGACAAGGACAAGGGAGAGGAGTGGGACAAGGACAAGGGAGAGGAGTGGGACAAGGACAAGGGAGAGGAGTGGGACAAGGACAAGGGAGAGGAGTGGGACAAGGACAAGGGAGAGGAGTGGGACAATGACAAGGGAGAGGAGTGGGACAAGGACAAGGGAGAGGCGTGCCAACATCACCATGTGCACCGCAATCCCTAATGACGGTGCACTCCTGCATAAATGTGAGATTGGTTCCTCAGGGCTCTACACTGCGACCATTTTAATCACATTATCGATTAATCACGATCGATTTTCATGAACAGATGTATAATACAATCAGGAATAAAAAGTACAACTCCTAACGTGCATCAACAGTAAAAAAAAATAAACTGTAAATGCAACCGGTAGGACTGAGAATGCCTTGAGATGCATTTTCAAATGTTTAACTGTTCATGACTTGAAATTCCATCTTCAAAATGCAACACTCATGGCATGAGATGCTGAAAACGTCAAGACGCAACCTAATGGCCTATCAAAGTATCAGGCAACAGATTAGGAGATTCTTATTTTCTTCAGATGACCTAGTTTGGTTGTCCTGACACCTGCAGGTAATATGTCACAAGTTAAGAAGCGACATTCAGAACACATGAATGTGATGTGTACTGACTCCTGCTGCTCCGGATGTGCTCCAGGTGCTCTTGGGCGGCACGGATGGTCTTCTGTACGACTGTCGTCACCTGCAACTGCATGCTCTGCGGGTCGCGTGTTAACAACAGCCGGTGAAGCACGTTCAGCAGCTCCACAGCCAGCAACTACACCAAGGTACAAAACAGAATGATAAACACTTCACATCCTGTCAGTTTGATCAGTAAACTCAGTCAGTAAATGCGTGTTTGTGTCTCTTTAATGCTGCAGATATTGACCTGGTCCTCTGCAATGTGTGTCCGAGCACTCGGCGAGTCCATCAGCGTGCAGAGAGCGTGCAGACATGACATCACATCCTCGATGGGCTCCTCGGCCCGAGGGAAACACAGGAACTCAATGCTGATGCCTGAAACGATGCGAGAGAACGGCACATTATAAGCTGCGGGGGGGTTGGAGGGGGAGTCCAAATGCATCTGGAAGATAATTTACCCAGAAGAAGGTGCAATCTGTCTTTCACGAGGTCATCTGTGTTTTTGCCGGCCGTAGGAGCCACTGCAGGTCCACTCTTGCTCTCAGGCGAGTCTTCAGCCATGCCGAAACCTGTGCTACTGAGCCACAGAGCCTCGGCGTGCAGAACGGACGCCCATGAGTTACGGTAGTGAAGCCGTGCGGTGTCTATCGTCTCAGGAGTGTAGAACGCCCCTCCTGATGAACCAATGATCAAGAGAACACAGTGTTATTATGGGTTTCCATTGGGCAAGTACAAAAGTAAAGGCCATTCACACCAAGGACGATAACGATAAAGAGAGTTTTAAAATCGTTTAAATGATTTTATAACAATAACAGCACAGAGAAACAATATCGTGGGACGAGGACAAGGGAGAGGAGTGGGACGAGGGCAAGGGAGAAGAGTGGAACGAGGGCAAGGGTGAGTAGTGGGACGAGGACAAGGGAGAGGAGTGGGACGAGGACAAGGGAGAGCAGTGGGACGAGGACAAGGGAGAGGAGTGGGACGAGGATAAGGGAGAGGAGTGGGACAATGACAAGGGAGAGGAGTGGGACAAGGACAAGGGAGAGGAGTGGGACATGGACAAGGGAGAGGAGTGGGACAAGGACAAGGGAGAGGAGTGGGACAAGGACAAGGGAGAGGAGTGGGACAAGGACAAGGGAGAGGAGTGGGACAAGGACAAGGGAGAGGAGTGGGACAAGGACAAGGGAGAGGAGTGGGACAATGACAAGGGAGAGGAGTGGGACGAGGACAAGGGAGAGGAGTGCCAACATCACCATGTGCACCGCAATCCCTAATGACGGTGCACTCCTGCATAAATGTGAGATTGGTTCCTCAGGGCTCTACACTGCGACCATTTTAATCACATTTGCGACTGAAAATTACTGTGTGCGACTGTGAAAAAATATTTAGGCGCACCGGTGCAAGTGACCCGATCGATTTTCATGAACAGATGTATAATACAATCAGGAATAAAAAGTACAACTCCTAACGTGCATCAACAGTAAAAAAAAATAAACTGTAAATGCAACCGGTAGACTGAGAATGCCTTGAGATGCATTTTCAAATGTTTAACTGTTCATGACTTGAAATTCCATCTTCAAAATGCAACACTCATGGCATGAGATGCTGAAAAGGAACAATATCGTTGGAATTACTTTTATATTCGTCCAGCTGATGAACGATAAAAACACTGACAGCCAATCAGAATCCATCCTGCTTTAAAGAGCTTGCGCATTTAAAGCGGCAGACGACAAAACTGCAGCGCTTATAATAGACAGAGCAATATTGTCCGCTGGTGTGAATGCTAATATAGTTATCTTTATAGTTCTCGATGTGAACGGGCCTTAATTCAATTTGTCCTCCATGGGAATCTGCAGGGTTTTTAAAATCAAATTTAAGACATTTTTTAAGACCTATACCAAAATAAAATTATTAACCGTATGTCCAAGCAGAACAAACCCATAAATCTCAAAATAAACCATGCTTCTCAGATTCTTTTGCTTCATTACACAGGCTGCGGACACAATTAATGAGGACTTGAAGTGGTAGTTCAGGGCGTATTGATGAACGCGGAAGCGCAGAGGATAGAGCAAAACAAAACACCGCTCACAAATTAGAAACAAGAATTTTTAAAGGGGTGGTTGATTATGATTAGACTTTTGTAACTTAAGTTAGTGTGTAATAATGCTGTTTCTGCAAAGTTCGACGCTCAAAGTTCAAAGCAAAGGGAGATATTTCGCTTGTATCTCTTTTTAACGACTACAACAAACGGCTGGTAGGGACTACAACGAGCTTCTTCACGGGTTAGTGACATCACTAACCCTAAAATTGTCATGTCATAAAGCAAGATGACAACATAAGTTATAACCGTAATTAAACTAAACTATCCCTGTTCTCTCTTCATGCAGCAGATATTCTCTGGCTCATCTCACAACAGTTCCCACACCAGCGGTTTATAGATTATCATGACAGAAGATGCTAATCAATGACTTTTTCTTGAGTCTCTCCATCATTGTCCGACTCCGGTTGAACATAAAAGGCTGAACAGTTTCTGTCATGTTCAGTGTGTGTGTGTGCGTGAGGTAATCGGAGCTGCTAACATGAGCTCTTGAAGCTCCGCCTTCTTCCTGAAAGGGGGCGGGAGCAGCAGCTCATATGCATTTAAAGGGACACAAACAAAAACGCCCCCAAAAAGTGACCATTTTAACATGCTATAAAACATGATTTGTGGGGTATTTTGAGCTGAAACTTCACACACACACACACACACTCTGGGGAAATCAGAGACTTATATTACATCTTATAAAAAGGGGCATTATAGGACCCCTTTAAAGAGAAATGTGGGTGGAGCTTGAGTTTGTTGTTTGAGAGGCATTGACTCTCACCTGAGCTAACGCTACTCCTACATCCTACATCAAGCGTCGGGTCAGAGGTCACTCTTCCGCCGGAGCTAGACTCGTGTAGGGCTGTTACCGGAAGCCAGTGATTATAGTTTATAAAGTTATAAATATGGATATTTTTCTTCAGAAGGCCTTTATTAACCCCTGGAGCTGTATGGGTTACTTTTATGATTCCCCCATTCACTCCCATTATAAAGCTTGGAAGAGCCAGCACATTTATTAAATAACTCTCATTGTGTTTGGCTTAAAGAAGAAAGTCATACACACCTAGAAAGACTTGAGGGAGAGTAAATCATGGATAATTTTCATTTTTGGATGAACTAAACTTTTAATACTGCTCATCAAAATGGCAAAACAGGGCAAGATTAAAATACTTAGAAAACGTTTCATTCAATATATGCATATGTATTGAAATTTGTTTTATGTATCAAAATATCAATAAATACGAATTAGAGGTCCACCAATGGGAGTTTTCTGATACAATAACAATGTGTTTAAAGAACAGCAATGACCAAATTACTATAAACAAATACCAGTAAAATCTATATACCTATATATCTATATACCTTCTCTTTTAAAGTCTCCATGAAATCAAAATGGACAATTCTTATTTTTATGGAATATTGCAGAGTTTATGATAAATGATTTATCCGAGCACATCATAATAACTTCCCCTCCCTCTCACAGCGACATCTCTTCTCTGATGACGAGGGCGGGGCAACCTGTCACTCACATGAGATCCACCAATAGCAAACCACAACCATCCAATCAATTCCCCAGAGACACAATCAAGCCCCGCCCTACATTTGTTCTTGTTTGAGAAGCGTTTCATTGGGATATATGGCACAATAGAGGAGAAAAGACCTTACAACCTTACGACTTTAGGCCTACTTATGTTGTTAGATTTAATGATAGACCTGATGGTGTGGTTTTACCTTCAGGCGGCAGCTGACTGGAGAACTCAGCAGGAAGAGTGAGCAGCGCATAGTCTCTCAGCACCGCCAGCCACAGGCGGCTCAGAGACGGCAGCTCCGGCTGAACCAAAGTCATCAGGCTATCTGGAGGAAGAACGTCTCCTTCATCTCCCGCCTCCTCATCCTCACCCTGAGGTGGAGGCGCCGGCCTGGACTGAGACTCCTTCTTTATGTTCATAGCCACCACAAACACCTGAAACCAGAGAGAGAAATGATGCTATGATGATAACGTTGGAAGGATGTTTGATACTAGAGTGTCTTTGTAAACGTGGCTGCTGAAGGGCTGTAAGTGTTTTGCTCTGTTGTACAGACGTACCTCGGCCCATGCTTTCAGGACAGCCAGCTTCTCCATAGTCGTGGCGCTCTCACTGTACAGCTGGCTGGAGGAGCCTTTGCCAGCCTGAACCTTGTCCAGAGAGGAAACCAGCAGGGTGTGGACGCGCCGCAGGTCATTCAGGTCACTGACGACACCACTGCCTATCCACGCACTGCACACCTGAACACCGATAACAGAGGAGCGAGGTCAAACACTGAAGGACGCTCACAAACAGCCATTTCTAGGTCATGAAAATGCAGTAAAATAGAAGTCAAGACACTTCAGGTGAAAAGAGTAAAACAGTTAACTATTAGATATCACCATGGTTCACCAGATGATTCATCACAGTAAAATAAGGCTATGGAAGCTTGATTCCGTCATGGAATAAAGAAAACTAAAAAGATAATCGCAAATTTTATCGTGCAATTCAGACTTCATACAGGGTTTCTGCAGGTTTAATTAATTGAAATTGAAGGGAACATAACACGTCAATATGTTCTCTAAATGTAAATGAGTTGTATTAGCAACACTTCAAAGTTAGAAAATACAATTTCCAACAGATCTCCATAACTTTTTAACTCATTTTACAAAATTAGCTTAAAGTTTGAGATAAGAAATGTGATTAAAAGAACAACAAATGTCTTCCAATGGGTTCATAAAAATCAACTTAATTCAAATGCAAGTTATTTTCACACCCAATGACAGATATTTGTTCTTGTTTTAACCATAAACTCACTTCATTTTGTTCAATTTCTCAGAAACCAAGACTTAATTTCTTTTTGCATCTCAAGTAAATGTATCTTGATTTAAGGATGTTTAGAGATTTGTACTGGAAAAATCGTAGATACAATATTTTGCAGTTCATGCAATTTAATTTAGGGCCCTATGAATTTTTTTTATTAATTTATTTTTTGTTTTAAAATTTATTCTGTTTTAATTTTTCTGGGCTCTGTTTTAATGTTTAAATTAAATGTTATTAATCAAAAAGCATGTCTAATTAATTTAAATAACGGAAACAGACAATTTAACAGCAATTTATGTTTGTAGGGCCCTATGAAATAGGTTTTATTTTTTCTAACATTCCGTCTTTTACTTTAATTCCATATTTATGAATGGATTCTGCGGTTCCGTCAGTGTTTTTTGCGTCGCAGAAATCATGGGGCCCTAATTTAATGCCATGATATTGAATTTAAGACTTTCTGCTCCAATTTAAGACATTTCTAAGGCCTTCAATCGTGGAAGGTCAAATTAAGACTTTATTAAGACCCGCGGAAACCCTGTTGTGACGAATGAAAAGTCACAATTACCAACTTTTCCATGGCGGAAACAAGCTTCCAAACATTTGTTTTGTATTACATGTTTTCTGAAATGGTATGTGTAAAAATGAGGCACTATCTATTTAAATATGCACTATTTTACATACATTTCCAAAATAGAAAGAGGGAATTTTGGATTCTCTTATAAACCAGAAAGCATACATTTTCATACATGTTTTTAGGAGTAAATATAAATCAGGCGAATGATATATGAACAAACCTTATATACCTAGAATATAGAAATGAATGAAACTGTAAAGTTTGGTGTGTGTGTGTGTGTGTGTGTGTGAAGCTGCTGAAATGAAGATTTCTGACTCAAACTCACCACCTTTAAAGATCTATGTATGCAAATAGATAAAGTGCAATAAAATAAACAGTTAATTGTGTATTTTGGACTAGTCTGAAAGAAGATCTTATCGAAGCGAAATGGTCCAAAATCTCAACTTTGACCAGTGCATGAAAAACTGTATTTTTGCCTGTAGTGTACTGAATTAATATGAGATATTCAGAAAAATCAGAACCACTTGTTTCCCATCAGCATTATTAGCTGTAATAACTGGTTGATCCCTTCGTTTATTTATTTATGAGAGCAAAATTATGGAAGAATATATTAATAGTGCAAATAAGATTAAAGGAAGGGGAAGAGTGGAAAATAATTATGTTCAAGAATATAATTTGTTCAAAGGTCAAAGTTATGTTTTATAACTTCACATTTGCTTTAGAAAGGGAGGCAGTTTATCTGAAACGCTTTCTTCAGGCACTGATGTCATGATTCGGTCTTGTTCTGAAAGCCCCGAGTGCTCTGATTGGCCAGCAGACCCAGTGCGTTGTGATTGGCCAAACACCTCAAGCGTGTCAGAAATATAACGCTCCTTACGGTAATCGTGAGTTTCGCATCCAAACACACAGTTTCCACAACATGATGACAACACTACACTTCACTGAAGCCTCGGCTTTCTTTCTTTGCGAAAGCCTTAGGGCGGCATTATGCTAACGTCACATTGTGACAAAAACGTTTGTGAAAGTAATATCTGGACCAGGTCTGGATCAGTGTTCTCTGTTAGATAGAATAAATCTCTTTGTGCGAGACTATGAGTTTTGCAACTTTGCAGATTAAATACATGCACAAACAGGTACTTTACACACTAAAGGAGAAGGGAAAGTTGAAAAAGCATCATGTGACCCATTAAGACCAGCTTGTGGTTCACCTGGCAGGCTTTGGCGGTGATGTCTGAGGGTGTATCTGGGGAAAAGGCTGGTCGGAGCGCAGCACCAACCTGTGGATGAAATAAACAACATTAGAATATAAAATATGTACACAATGCAAGACTGAAACAGACAATCAAAACATCAGGACATGGGTGTAAGAGCCATATGCTTTTTGTTTCTTATATAAATAATTATTCAGCAATTGTTAAATAAGTAAGAGTAAATAATTTAATGTGTAATCTAATATTGACGATGACGAAATTTCCGGCAATCAGTGCAGTTTCAGAGGAAGGGCTTCAGAGGCTCTGATCCCAGACGAGGAATAGGGTCTGATCTAGACTAACAAGCGGACATTTTCAAGAAAAATAAACATTTATATACTTTTTAACCTCAAATGCTCGACGTCGGTGTTGTTCTTCTTCACGCCGTATGACGTCACCACGTCGGAAAGGTCACATGACATAGGTGGAAGTACCGACCCAGTGTTAAAACGATCGTGCAAAGACTAAATCAAACGCCCTTTACAAAAATAAAGGTCAAACAATGATGTCGGACAATTTTAAAGTTGGAGGAGAACATGAGATGGAGTTTTTCGGCACTGGGTCGGTCCTTCCACCACGTCATGTGACCTTTCCAACGTGATGACGTCATACTCCGTGAAGAAGAGCAACACCGAAGTCCCGCATTTAAGGTTAAAAAGTGTATAAATGTTTATTTTTTTTAAATGTCCGATGGTTTGTCTGGATAAGAGCCTATTCCTCTGGGATTATCAGAGCCTCTGAAGCCCTTCCTCTGAAACTGCATTGATTTGGACCTTCAACCGTTGGTTCCCATTGAAGTCCATTATGTGGAGAAAAATCCTGGAATGTTTTCCTCAAAAAACGTAATTTCGTTTCGACTGAAGAAAGAAAGACATGAACGTCTTAATGCGATTTCTCAATGTGACTACCAGTGCTTGAACGTGTCATGTGATCAATGAATGAACTAACATTGGCCTGATACTGCTCCAGGATCACATGACCAGGGAACTCGGGCTCCGGCACCGCTGCAAACTTCTTAATGATGTCCTCGAGAGCCTGCAGACCGGCCATGCGCAGCTGGTGGCTGTGGTCCGTCGCAGCCATGAACGCCATGCGCACCAGATCACACAAGTGCAGCACAAGGAAGTCGCCTGCGGAGGATACAACACATTCATTTCCTAAATTACTTCAATTCACGGCAAGCAGAACCAAATCAGGCCAAAACGAAGTTTGTATCTGGAGTTTGGAACAGCTTGTGAGCAAGTGATCTTTCTGGAAAAGGCTGGTTAAACACCTCTGAACTCCCATTGGTCCGTGTGGTGATGATGTAATAGGTGGGTGTGGCTTCTTTGAGGTGTAAATCTTCATTTGTTCTGTTCAGTCGGTCGAGGTCAGACGCGAGTAAAAACATGAACACACTGAGAGCCGCTTTATAGCAGAAACTGAAGCTGTGATTGTAATTGTTGTTCATGTTTAATACGGTAAAGCTGCTGCTTTAAAGCGATCTATTGTATAAAGTGTGTGTAAATAAACGTGACTGGAGATCTGAATCTCACAGAGCAAACAGATCCACATCACTATGATCAGATGCTTTCTCAACTGATGCTTTCTCATTTCTGTGGTTTTTGTTCTTAGTATGAGAGTATATCGAAACATAAGACGTTTACCTTCGGGGTTCTTAGTCTTGGCGACGCGTGCAGCTGCCAGGTCAAAGTGGGCCTTGTCTGCATTTTCACACAGATGAATGATCCGGCACAGACAGTCGGCAGCAAACACTCGTGTGACCCAGCGCGGCGCCACGGACGGTTTGGATTTGTCATCCTGACCCAGTGATGTGAACATGATGTCATCGTCCATCTCATCCTTCTTCTCAGAGTCGTCTTCCTCTTCCTTCCTTCTGCCGTGAGACGCAACAGTCCCACCGACCTCTGCAACAGAAACAATATGAGAAGGACGGAGTCTATATGCTGGGTTAATAGTGCGCTGTTCATCTGAGCCACTTTACACAAACACACTGCATTTTCTCTTGCTGAGGTGAAGCACTCTGATTTTTATGAGACTGCAAAAGAAAGATTAATGGTGACCTAAGAAATGGTGGTTTCGGTTATGGGAAGCAAGCAAGACAGAACAAGAAAACCCTGCAGATGATACAGAATACAGATATATAAAAATGCTCTGCTTCTAACACCATATTGATCACTACCAAAATTAGGTTTGGTTATATCAGTTTAAAGTACCTCAGCATCAATACAGTACCTTAGGGAAAAAAAAGGAACAAAGAGTACTTTACATTCTTGCATTTTGGCAGACACTTTTATCCAAAGCGACTTGCATTGCATTCAAGGTCTACATTGGATCAGTTCATGGATTTGCTGGGAATCGAACCCATGACCTTGGCGTTGCAAGCGGCATCATCTACTGTTTGTTAAACAAAACGTTTACAAAAGGTTAAAAAAAAAAAAAAAAAATTTTTAAAAGTGCTTTGGGGCAAAAAATCTAATTTTACAATATTTAAATAACATTTAAACAAAGCCAGCCAATTCACAATGAAATACAAACATACACTATATTGCCAAAAGTATTGGGACGCCCCTCCAAATCCCTGAGTTCAGGTGTTCAATCCCTTCATGGCCACAGGTGTATAAATCAAGCACTAGGCATGCAGACGCTTCTACAAACATTTGTGAAAGAATGGGTCGCTCTCAGGAGCTCAGTGAACTCAAGCGTGGTACCGTGATTCCAGCTGGTCTTAATGGGTCACATGATGCTTTTTCAACTTTCCCTTCTCCTTCAGGAAGTCCATTCCTGACATTTCCTCACTACTAAATATTCCACGCTCAACTGTTAATGGGATTATAACAAAGTGGAAGCGATTGGGAACAACAGCAACTCAGCCACGAAGTGATAGGCCACGTAAAATCACAGAGTGGGGTCAGCGCATGCTGAGGGTCACAGTGCACAGAAGACGCCAACTTTCTGCAGAGTCAATAGCTACAGACCTCCAAACTTCTGTGGCCTTCAGATGAGCTCAAGAACAGTGTGTAGAGAGCTTCATGGAATGGGTTTCCATGGCCGAGCAGCTCATCCAAGCCTTACATCACCAAGAGCAATGCAAAGCGTGGGATGCAGTGGGGTAAAGCACGCCGCCACTGGACTCTAGAGCAGTGAGACATGTTCTCTGGAGTGACCAATCACGCTTCTCTGTCTGCCAATCCCATGGACGAGTCTGGGTTTGGCGGTTGCCAGGAGAACGGGACTTGCCTGACTGCATTGTGCCAAGTGTAAAGTTTGGTGGAGGGGGGATTATGGGGTGGGGTTGTTTTTCAGGGGTTGGGCTTGGCCCCTTAGTTCCAGTGAAAGGAACTCTTAATGCTTCAGCATACCAAGACAATTTGGACAATTTCATGCTACCAACTTTGTGGGAACAGTTTGGGGATGGCCCCTTCCTGTCCCAACATGACTGCGCTCCAGTGTACAAAGCGTCGGTCCATAAAGACATGGATGAGCGAGTTTGGTGTGGAGGAACTTGACTGGCCTGCACAGAGTCCTGACTTCATCCCGATAGAACACCTTTGGGATGAATTAGAGCGGAGACTGCGAGCCAGGCCTTCTCGTCCAACATCAGTGCCTGACCTCACAAATGCGCTTCTAGAAGAATGGTCAAAAATTCCCATAAACACACTCCTAAACCTTGTGGAAAGCCTTCCCAGAAGAGTTGAAGCTGTTAAAGCTGCAAAGGGTGGGCCAACTCCATATTAAACCCTACGGATTAAGAATGGGATGGCATTAAAGTTCATGTGCATGTAAAGGCAGGCGTCACAAAACTTTTGGCAATATAGTGTGTGTCAGTGGAGACACACCGCGAGGAGGGTGGAGGAAAAATCATGCTTTCTGCAGTTAAAAATTATGCATGCTCATATCACGATTTTATCATGATTTCAATTAAATCGCACAGCCCTAGTCCATAGAGTTACCTTATATTACTCAGTAATTTCTTGGGCAATTACACTGTAAGTGCATGTACTGTGCAATAAAGTGCAACAATGATAATGATTATTATTATTAACAATATTTTGTGCGTGACTCAAGTTGTTTTTTAAGTGCTTTGTTGCAGGACACTTGATAGATATGGCAGAATGACAAGGAAAGTTCAGAAATCTTAGTAGTTATTTCTAGAGGTCAACCAATCTTGATATTGTGATGGCCGATACTGATATCTTAGAGAGCAGGGTGGCCGATATAAATGATATTACACAAATTAAAGCACATAACATGCATAACAATTAGGTATGATTTAGTGAAAACCAGTCTAAAGTTCTAGGTTAAGTAGTCCAAAATTGACGTCTGGATAAAAACATTCTTATGGAAACTGGAAGACTGCCCATATTTCAGACATTTTCTGGTTATTCTACCCTGCAGAATCTTAAAGGAATGCAATATTTACATGCAAAACCTTTCTCTGATGTTGTTTTCCAGTCAGAAAGCCCAGAAACAGTCAGTGAGTGGTTGTTACCTGTAGTCGCTGCCAGCACATCTTTGCAGAGTTTGAGCCAGTGAGGAAGTTTCCCCACCGCCAGAGACGAGAGCATGTGGCCCAACGTGTCGTGAATGTCCGAGCACAACTTCCTGTCCGTCTCACGGTCCAGCATTCCAAACAGAACACCTTCCAACCCCGTCTCTGTGATGTTGAGATCTGAAAGAACGGCGACACTGTCAAATACTCACTGGCACTGACACTACTGGATGAGAACAAAACTTGAACTGAATAATGACACGATTGTTTTCAGAAGTGCTGCTTGACTTTACATTTTACATTTGTCTCATATATGATGAAGTTTGCATCATTGACTCTGTTATTTTCCTATTTCCTATTCCTATTTCCTATTGTTATTTTATTACTGTGAAGCCGGTCTGTATTGTATAATACCGTGTTTTAACCAGATTCCAGAGACAGTGCAGTTGAACGTCTACAACAGACTTGCAGAACAACCCATTGGAACATGAATTTTGTGAATATTATGGTACGTTACGTACTGATGGTGGTGTTGTCTTTGCCGTCCCCAGCCCTCCTGGCGAGACTCATGGCGTATTCACAGACCTCTGCGGCCTCTCGCTGAGCCAGCTGCCGGAGACAGGCCACAGCGGCGCGCCGTAACAGCAGATGAGAGCTGCAGAGATGCACCTGCGCACACAAACACACATCACCGGACTGCTTACCTGTGTGCGTGCATGTGCTCTCCAGGCATTCACAGCCACACATTTAACATTAGATGATTTTTGAAGCTGTTAAATGTAATGTGCAGTCTTACACAGAGGCAGGGCACCAGGCTGGACAGGTTGACGTGTCGCGGTGCGAACATATGCAGCTGCTGCAGACAGGAGATGGCCGCCGCCTGGACCAGAGAGTCGGAGTGATCCTGCATGATGGCGCAGCCCACCAGACACGATGAGCGGATCGTCGAGACACTGCCGCTGTTACCTGGGAAATAAACCAGAGTGAGAAACAATAAAGATACTCTTCTCAGCGCTGCCAGAGCTACAGATACACTTGTGATTCACTTGCTGGACAATATGTCCAATCATTTGTGAATTATCTTCAAGCAGATTTAAAGGGAATCTATTATGCCCCTTTTTACAAAATGTAATACAAGTCTCAGGCATCCCCAGAATGTGTGTGTGAAGTTTCAGCTCAAAATACCCCACAGATCATTTTAATGCACATTTTTAAGCGGAAAGAAAAAAAAAATTGTGCATATATCTTTAAATGCAAATGAGCTGCTGCTGCTCCGCCCCCTCTCCCTATTGCTTGTACACTTTTTTTCTACCACATCTTTTCCTTCCCTTCGCCTCTCTATTAATGTGCTTGGACACAGAGCTCTGTGAACAGCCAGCCTCTTTTGCAATGACCTTTTGTGTCTTGCCCTCCTTGTGCAAGGTGTGAATGGTCGTCTTTTGGACAACTGTCAAGTCAGCAGTCTTCCCCATGATTGTGTAGCCTACAGAACTAGACTGAGAGACCATTTAAAGGCCTTTGCAGGTGTTTTGAGTTAATTAGCTGATTAGAGTGTGGCACCAGGTGTCTTCAATATTGAACCTTTTCACAATATTCAAGTTTTCTGAGATACTGAATTTGGGATTTTCCTTAGTTGTCAGTTACAATCATCAAAATTAAAAGAAGTAAACATTTGAAATATATCAGTCTGTGTGTAATGAATGAATATAATATACAAGTTTCACTTTTTGAATGGAATTAGTGAAATAAATCAACTTTTTGATGATATTCTAATTATATGACCAGCACCTGTATATGCAGTGTTTCTGTAGGATTTTGTGAATGCAAAATTAAGAGCTCCAAACTCCAAATTTCATTGACCAAACTGAACTAATAATGATTTATATTATTATTATTATTATTATTATCCCTAAGATACTAAAATAGTACTATTGTAATACAACTGCACTGTAAAATAAATGCAAATGAATATTTCATAATAAGTATATTAATTATTGTACTTTACACTACATTAATAAAATTACAATACTTGTCATAATTTCTTCACTTGCAAGAGTTAAACGCTCAAGCTTTTATTTTAGCATAAAACTGCAGTTTCTGTGAGAACAGGTTTATCTAGTGAAACACTGTAATCATCCGTCCACAAAAGTGCTGGAATGTATGCAAATGTGGAAAAGCTGGTGCACATTACATTCCCAAAATCAAAGCATCATGCTTTGCTTTGAAACAAGCAGCGCAAAAGAATATATACTTTTATAATTAATTTGCAGCCGTATCATGCATTTGATTTTAGTTTGATTGACAGGCACTTTGCCAACGTGCTGCAAAAGACAATGCAGAGATCTTTTAAGTTATTATTAGAAGTTAAAAATATTTTTGGTTCATTATGAAGCTCTTGCAGGGCAGATAATGAAATAAACAGGTAATTAAGGACCCGATATACTTCGAGTGAAACTGAAGAACGAACTGGTGTGACGTAATTTTGAAAAAAATCCGACAAAAACAAATTTCATTTGTGGAGTCCGAACGGGTTTGTCAAAGCTAACTTTATAGAAAAGTTCTCTCCGGCTGGTTAAACACCTCTGAACTCCCATTGGTCCGTGTGGTGATGATGTAATAGGTGGGTGTGGCTTCTTTGAGGTGTAAATCTTCATTTGTTCTGTTCAGTCGGTCGAGGTCAGACGCGAGTAAAAACATGAACACACTGAGAGCCGCTTTATAGCAGAAACTGAAGCTGTGATTGTAATTGTTGTTCATGTTTAATACGGTAAAGCTGCTGCTTTAAAGCGATCTATTGTATAAAGTGTGTGTAAATAAACGTGACTGGAGATCTGAATCTCACAGAGCAAACAGATCCACATCACTATGATCAGATGCTTTCTCAACTGATGCTTTCTCATTTCTGTTGTGTTTTGTTATTGATAGGAAAGCATGCAGCACATATTCACATAAACGTGGGTGGAGTCATGATGTTCACTAACAGTATATCTCTGCAATCATTTTTCAAACTTATTTTTACCCCTAAGCGAAGAGCGAAAAAGAACTTTGCCGTGAGTATATCGGAAAAACACTGATTTGTTTCAAGTACGAATGCTGTATTTGTGGATACCCTGTAGTTCTGGGCCGACGGTGGTGATGAGCGCTCCAAGACACCGGCCCAGACACTGATGCACCTCTGTGTGTGAGGGCGGGACGGTCAGCAGCAGCGTCAGCACCAGAGACAGCGTGGGCTCCACATAGCCGCGGTACATGGGCCCGCTGGAGTCCACAATCAGAGCCAGAGAGTGCAGCGCCCAGGTCTGAAATAACCAGAGGAACTCATCAGAGCCGGACTAAACCTGCAGCGTATGCTCCTGCTGTCTGCGACACTCACCTGGACCTCATGACACGTGGCGTCTTGCGCTAAGGCCAGCAGGATGCTAACACTGGTCTTGAGGTGCTGGCCCGACCCGATGCCGCCCACATAACGATGCAGGCAGCCTAAAGCCAGAGAGTGACCGGTCCTGGACACCACGTCACGTGCCGACTTCAGCCTGTGCAGAAGAGCCAAGACAGAATAAGACCAACATGAGGAAACAACAAGAAATACAGCGGTGACCCTGGTTCTCTCTGTAAACAAAGCCGCTGCACTTATAAACACTACTTTATTACTTTATTTATGCATGTATCTTTAAATGCAAAAGAGCTGCTGCTCCGCCCCCTCTCCAGAAGAGGGCGGAGCCTGTACAGCTCGTGCCTCTGATACTCTGCCAAAAACTAAAACATCTGTTTGGTTTTGATGATCATCTCAATCGCGCTCACGCTCACGTGACATTGCAGTTCTTCATCATCATGAGAGTTTATGATCTGCATGTTTTAAAGCCATATCAGTCTAAACTTCTGATATATGGTTTTCTGAGCGCACACACACACCCGAAGCACGCGCACAGAAGGCTGTGTGTCAGACGGAGCGTCCCATGAGTATCAAACTCAGTTCTCTTTCACGTCTTATTGCGCTTAAACTGTCAAATACACACAAGGTTATGTCAAAAACACACAGTTCACATAAACACAGTCGGTTATGTGTGTGAACGTAAAGAAATCGCATGTGTGTGTTAGATCTGTGTATTAAAGTGACAGCAGCGTAATATACAGTACCTCCTGCTATATCTGCTGTTAATATGAATCAAACAACAGAAGATAAACAGAAAATCACTCGCTCTCGACTGAATAACTTTAGTAGCTTTAATAAGAACACATTTCTGACTTGAATGCTCTGGAGAGGAGATACACATGAAGGACTGTGTACAGCTCACTGAGGGGCGGGGTCTGTGCTAATAGGGCGGAGTCCGATAGCAGTCATGGGCGGGGGAATAGGGCGGAGACCATCAACAGTCGTGGACGGGTCTATGCTAATAGGGTGGAGTCTGTCAGCAGTCATGGGTCGGGTCAATGTGAATAGGGCGGAGTCCACAAGCAGTCATGGGCGGGTCTATGCTAATAGGGCGGAGTCTGTCAGCAGTCATGGGTGGGGTCAATGCTAATAGGGCAGAGTCTGTTAGCAGTCATGGGTGGGGTCAATGCTAATAGGGCGGAGTCCACGAGCAGTAATGGGCGGGTCTATGCTAATAGGGCAGAGTCTGTCAGCAGTCATGGGTGGGGTCAATGCTAATAGGGCGGAGTCCACGAGCAGTAATGGGCGGGTCTATGCTAATAGGGCGGAGTCCACCAGCAGTCGTGGGCGAGGCCTAAGCATATGTGACGTCACACTGCTAGAATCTGCAAACGGCTTGTTCTGAGACACTGCTTATGATTAATGAGGATTAAAAAAAAAGGTGTATGTGGATTTTTACCATTATAGGGTGGTTGTGTACACACACTGCCGACACATTTATGTTCAAACACCATGTAAAAGTGAATTTTGCATAATAGGTCCCCTTTAAGACCTCTTGAAATGATAATTAAGACTTTTCTTATACCATTTAAGATATTTAGGACTTTTTGCCATCGCTGCTGATGTTGCTTAGCATGCGTACTTGTCAAAGCTGTGCTGTGCCATCCTGGCGATGAAGGAAGCTTCTCCAACGACTTGTGCCATGCGTCCCAGAGCCTCGCCCGCCGCGCAGCGCAGGATGGGGTTGGGGTTGTCCAGCGCGCCCATCACCAGCGCCAGAGCCGATTTACGCACCTCTTCCGGACCCAGACTGCTCTTGTTCTCAGCCAGCCCCTGTACAAACACAGAGAAGTCCCAACAATCATCATTAGTACTCTTAAACAACTCTATTATAGGTTTATGAACTGCACAACTCTTCTGAAACCTTGAGAGCGCTCAGCACGGCAGTGAATATGTTTAACTGGACGGCCTGTTGACGGACTCCTTTAGCTTGTTTAATGCATTCAGCAAAGTGATCCAGCATTTGCAACCTGGAATAGAAAACAGGACATGAAATAAATCACAACCAAAGCTCTGAAATGAGAGGAACTGCTACCATCTCATCCGACCAGGTCATTTTATCTTTAATATAGCAACAAAATCACAGCCAAGCTGAACATACGCTACCGTTCAAAAGTTTGGAACAGTTTAGATATTTTATATTTTATAGTGAAATATGACTCCAGTGTAAAGCAGCTGTTCTCTATGTGAATATATAGTAAAGTGTAATTTATTCCTGTGATCAAAGCTGAATTTATCATCATTACTCCAGTCTTCAGTGTCACATGACCCTTCAGGAATCATTCAATATGAGGATTTGATGCTCAACAAACAGTTATGATTATTATCAAGAACATTTACGATCCCAGCTGAGAAACAGGGTCTTATCTAGCCAAACCATCGGCCATTTTCTAAAAAAAAAACATTTACTTTTTAACCTCAAATGCTCGACGTCGGTGTTCTTCTTCTTCACGGCGTATGACGTCATCACGTCGGAAAGGTCACGCGTGACGTAGGTGGAAGTACCGACGCAGTGTTAAAACGAACGTGCAAAGATTAAATCAAACGCCCTTTACAAAAATAAAGGTCAAACAACGACGTCGGATGATTTTAGGCATTGGGTCGTTCCTTCCACCTCCGTGACGCGTGACCTTTCCAACGTGATGACGTCATACTCCGTGAAGAAGAGCAACACCGAAGTCACACATTTAAGGTTAAAAAGTGTATAAATGTTGTTGTTGTTTTTTTTAAATGTCCGATGGTTTGTCTGGATAAGAGCCTATTCCTCTGGGATTATCAGAGCCTCTGAAGCCCTTCCTCTGAAACTGCATTGATTTGGACCTTCAACCGTTGGTTCCCATTGAAGTCCATTATGTGGAGAAAAATCCTGGAATGTTTTCCTCAAAAAACGTAATTTCGTTTCGACTGAAGAAAGAAAGACATGAACGTCTTGGATGAGATGGGGGCGAGTAAAATATCAGGACATTTTCATTTTGAAGTGAACTAATCCTTTAAAGTGTCCTTGATTAATAAAAGTATTAATTTATTTAAAAAATAATCTTACTGACCACAAACTTTTGAATGGTAGTGTGTCTGATCTTATAATATACAGCTAGACTTATAGCGTTACCCAAAATGACACATGAAATACAGAAAGAAAGAGAAGGTCAAAATGTCATTGCACAACACTGTTTACTGCCACGGCTTATTAGGACAAAAACTAAGAAACTTAGCGCTATTACTTCCGTTTACCCATGATAATATTATTTTTCTACTTCGATTATGACTCGCACATGGATCTAGTGAATTTTTTAAAGATTTGACAGTTAAAAACTAGTCTATAATTCTACTCAGGGTTGACATTCTGAATGAGCAAAGCACCTGTGTTTGAAGGAGACGTGAGGAAAGACGACTCCAAACAGAGCGACGGATGCGTCGATCACGGACACGCCCAGCGGTAGCGGCCCGGGCACGGCCTCGCCGACAGGAACACGCAGGTATATGGAGGACGGGTCGTGTTCCAGAGCGCCGCTGCCTGACGCGCTGTTGGGCTGCAGCTGTTCGACACAAACACATTAGGAAACTGCATGGAAGGCATGCTAAACGAATACTGTGAATGACACTCTGCGATCGGATGGTTACCTGATCCTCAATGGACTTATGATCCGTTTCCTGAAGCCACGAGCCCATCAGCACACTGTC
Organism: Rhinogobio ventralis; assembly: GCA_039654625.1. Lineage (NCBI taxonomy): Eukaryota > Metazoa > Chordata > Actinopteri > Cypriniformes > Gobionidae > Rhinogobio > Rhinogobio ventralis. Next base: position 713,767 of record CM077204.1, read on the forward strand.
GTCATAATGACAGAGCGAGCGCAGCAGAGACGTGGTGGTGTTGGCAGAGTTATCCGTCAGTGTGAACTCGGCCACCAGCTCCCTCAGAAGAGCGTTAAAACTGCCTTCGTATGTCTTGGGAGGCAGCAGCGCCAGAATGTCGTAGAGCCGCAGTCGCACCATGGCAGCGCTGGCCTTCAGATGAGCTCCATGAACCTTGATCACCGCAGGAACACTACCCAACAAAACAACACTTAAAGGGCTAGTTCACCCAAAAATGAAAATTAGCCCATGAATTACTCTCCCTCATGTCATCCTAGGTGTGTATGACATTCTTCTTTCAGACGAACACAATCAGAGTTATATTAATAAATATCCTGGCTCTTCCAAGCTGTATAATGGCAGTGAATGGCTGTTTCTGTTTTGAAGTCCATAAAAGTACATCTCTACATCATAAAAGTGCATCCATCCATCATAAAAGTGCATCCATCCATCATAAAAGTGCATCTATCCATCATAAAAGTGCATCTATCATCATAAAGGTGCATCTATCCATCATAAAAGTGCATCCATCCATCATAAAAGTGCATCTATCATCATAAAGGTGCATCCATCCATCATAAAAGTGCATTTATCCATCATAAAAGTGCATCCATCCATCATTAAAGTGCACCTATCCATCATAAAAGTGCATCCATCCATCATAAAAGTGCACCTAACCATCAAAAAAGTGCATCCATCCATCATAAAAGTGCATCCATCCATCATAAAAGTGCATCTATCATCATAAAAGTGCACCTATCCATCAAAAAAGTGCATCCATCCATCATAAAAGTGCACCTATCATCATAAAAGTGCACCTATCCATCATAAAAGTGCATCCATCCATCATAAAAGTGCACCTATCATCATAAAAGTGCACCTATCCATCATAAAAGTGCATCCATTCATCATAAAAGTGCACCTATCCATCATAAAAGTGCTTCTATCATCATAAAAGTGCATCCATCATCATAAAAGTGCATCCATCATCATAAAAGTGCACCTATCCATCATAAAAGTACATCCATCCATCATAAAAGTGCATCTATCATCATAAAAGTACATCTATCCATCATAAAAGTGCATCCATCCATCATAAAAGTGCATCTATCATCATAAAAGTGCACCTATCCATCATAAAAGTGCATCTATCATCATAAAAGTGCATCCATCCATCATAAAAGTGCACCTATCCATCATAAAAGTGCATCCATCCATCATAAAAGTACATCCATCCATCATAAAAGTACATCCATCCATCATAAAAGTGCACCTATCCATCATAAAAGTACATCCATCCATCATAAAAGTGCATCTATCATCATAAAAGTGCATCCATCCATCATTAAAGTGCATCTATCCATCATAAAAGTGCATCTATCATCATAAAAGTGCATCCATCCATCATAAAAGTACATCCATCCATCATTAAAGTGCATCTATCATCATAAAAGTGCATCTATCATCATAAAAGTGCTCCATACAGTTCCGGGGGTTAATAAAGGCCTTCTGAAGTGAAGCCATGCATTTGTGAAAAAAAAAAATTACACGTAAAGTAAAAATTTAAGTATAAAGGAAAATATCTAGCTTCCGCTGGACCGCCTTCCATATTCCATACATATTTTACTTTATAATGTGTTAAATATGGATACTTTTCTTACACAAACCCATCGATTCACTTCAGAAGGCATTCATTAACCCCTGGAGCCGCGTGGAGTACGTTTATAATGGATGGATGCACTTTTTTGGTCTTCAAATTTACTCTTTTTATTTATTTTATTTATACCTTTATATTTAACTCTGATTGTGTTCGTCTGAAAGAAGAATGTCATGTACACCTAGGATGGCTTGAGGGAGAGTAAATCATGGGGTAATTTTCATTTTTGGGTGAACTATCCCTTTAAACACATCACTACACAAAACACAGTGCTTTGGAAAATATAATCAAGTAATTTGTAAGTCCTCACTAAAAGCAAAAGCCTGAAACGACAAAATCACACTGTGTCACACTCACTGAGACATCATGGTCATGGCACACTCGATGGGCGTCATCAGTCTGCGGATCACGTCCTCCGTTAGCAGCTCTGGACAATGTGCCACAAAACTGCGCATGGCTGTGAGGAACGAGAAATATGTTGTCTTCATGATGTACATTGATTGATAAAGCAGAGAAAACCATAGAGGGATGATCTGAGGTGTTTTACCGCACAGAGCGCCGGCGCGACCCTCCAGCATCACCTGCCAGCTGAAGGAGTCTCCTCTGGCTTTCTCTGCCTCCAGCTCCTTCTGAGAGCGCGGAAACACGTTACGCCACAGCAGAAGCATCTTAGGCAGGTGGTAACGCACTAAAGACGGCCCTGAGGGGATGAAACAACACCATCGCTATTACTGCCATCAGAAACGCTTTTAGGCCAGAAACACACTCTAAGCATCTTCTTCTTTCAGGTCAGCTACTTCACACGTTTTCTAACCAGAAGCAATGCAATAAAGATGCGACAAAAATCACAGCCAATCAGAAGAGCGTGTGGGCGGAGTCTCTCTGCAAGCGCACTACACACATCTAAATCACAAATCACAGCCAATCAGAAGAGCGTGTGGGCGGAGTCTCTCCGCAAGCGCACTGCACTCACATCTAAATCAATCACAAATCATACCCAATCAGAAGAGCGTGTGGGCGGAGTCTCTGCAAGCGCACTGCACTCACATCTAAATCACAAATCACAGCCAATCAGAAGAGCGTGTGGGCGGAGTCTCTCTGCAAGCGCACTGCACTCACATCTAAATCAATCACAAATCACAACCAATCAGAAGAGCGTGTGGGCGGAGTCTCTCTGCAAGCGCACTGCACTCACATCTAAATCACAAATCACAGCCAATCAGAAGAGCGTGTGGGCGGAGTCTCTCTGCAAGCACACTGCACTCACATCTAAATCAATCACAAATCACAGCCAATCAGAAGAGCGTGTGGGCGGAGTCTCTCTGCAAGCGCACTGCACTCACATCTAAATCAATCACAAATCACAGCCAATCAGAAGAGCGTGTGGGCGGAGTCTCTCTGCAAGCACACTGCACTCACATCTAAATCAATCACAAATCACAGCCAATCAGAAGAGCATGTGGGTGGAGTCTCTCTGCAAGCGCACTGCACTCACATCTAAATCAATCACAAATCACAGCCAATCAGAAGAGCGTGTGGGCGGAGTCTCTCTGCAAGCACACTGCACTCACATCTAAATCAATCACAAATCACAGCCAATCAGAAGAGCGTGTGGGCGGAGTCTCTCTGCAAGCGCACAGCACTCACATCTAAATCAATCACAAATCACAGCCAATCAGAAGAGCGTGTGGGCGGAGTCTCTCTGCAAGCACACTGCACACATCTAAATCAATCACAAATCACAGCCAATCAGAAGAGCGTGTGGGCGGAGTCTCTCTGCAAGCGCACAGCACTCACATCTAAATCAATCACAAATCACAGCCAGTCAGAAGAGTGTGTGGGCGGAGTCTCTCTGCAAGCGCACAGCACTCACATCTAAATCAATCACAAATCACAGCCAATCAGAAGAGCGTGTGGGCGGAGTCTCTCTGCAAGCACACTGCACTCACATCTAAATCACAAATCACAGCCAATCAGAAGAGCGTGTGGGCGGAGTCTCTCTGCAGGCACACTGCACTCACATCTAAATCAATCACAAATCACAGCCAATCAGAAGAGCGTGTGGGCGGAGTCTCTCTGCAAGCGCACAGCACTCACATCTAAATCAATCACAAATCACAGCCAATCAGAAGAGCGTGTGGGCGGAGTCTCTCTGCAAGCACACTGCACTCACATCTAAATCAATCACAAATCATAGCCAATCAGAAGGGCGTGTGGGCAGAGTCTCTCTGCAAGCGCACTGCACACATCTAAATCAATCACAAATCACAGCCAATCAGAAGAGCTTGTGGGCGGATTCTCTCTGAAAAGCGCACTGCACACATCTAAATCAATCACAAATCACAGCCAATCAGAAGGGCGTGTGGGCAGAGTCTCTCTGCAAGCGCACTGCACATATCTAAATCAATCACAAATCACAGCCAATCAGAAGAGCGTGTGGGCGGAGTCTCTCTGCAAGCGCACAGCAGTCACATCTAAATCAATCACAAATCACAGCCAATTAGAAGAGCGTGTGGGCGGAGTCTCTCTGAAAAGCGCACTGCACACATCTAAATCAATCACAAATCACAGCCAATTAGAAGAGCGTGTGGGCGGAGTCTCTCTGAAAAGCGCACTGCACACATCTAAATCAATCACAAATCACAGCCAATCAGAAGAGCGTGTGGGCGGAGTCTCTCTGCAAGCACACTGCACTCGCAAATTTTAATATGATTAAAATATTTACTTTTTACAATTTTACTAGAATGATTGTTTTGCGCACTGTAATGAATTATAAAAGATAATAAACAGGTAAGATTTGACTTCTCTTTTCAAATCAAAATTTCACATCCCTGTCATTTTCTAGACTCAAAAATGCTTGCCAGGAACTTTTTTCCTTCACGGAAGCTTCGCGTTTAGTGAGCTAATAAAATATTTTAATTCAAATCAATATTTCCAATCCAATTATTTACATACCAGTAGTGGCCAAAAGTGATGTCCGGCACAGGAAACTCACATCTTCACCCTTTATTCAGATATTATTATAAATGTGTTAAAGATTTTGAAAGTATACTGCATAGTTGTGCTTGGAGTCGATTGTGATGATAATGAACGTGAATGTTAATACCAACAGAATATTAATAACGGATTATGTTGTATTCAGTGTTTGCTTTTTCCTGTAATTTTTTTTGCATAGTAAAATAAAACCTGTAGCTGTAGTTTGTCTTTTTAACAACGTTTAGTGTTTGGTTCTTCCCTCATATTTAAAAAAAAATTCTTCATATGTTCATGGTTTAATCAAACTTGTAGGGTCATTCAAAACAAACACTTTTGGCCACTACTGTGGCAAGTAGCCGTGTAATAAGCAGGATTATGTACATCACCCCTTACATGTTTACAGCTGGATCCCTGAATGCACGGACGCTAGAACCCATGATAAAGGAAAGCCTCGGCAGGCGTTCGGGTAATTTTGGAAGAGCTGCTGTGATGGCGGGATCTGGCTGACGGACTCACCTAAGGTCATGAGCGCTCCTAACAGCAGCCAGCCGGCTTGAGTCCGCTGGAGAGACAGACGGCTGTTCTGTGCTGCCGAGCGCAGCAGATCTTCAGCTATACTCACCACCATCTGAAACAAACCACTCACAGTCAGGCTCTGTTACGTCACAGACTTCTGATACAGGTGATTTCCTTCAGGATTTCTGCACTCATTCTTCTAATACTGTACATTTAAGGAACATTATTGGCTCTAACGTGTATTGCCTTTTACTGTGTGGTGTATTATTGTTATTGCATATTCTTAAGGCCAATTCACACTGTACCAGACACCGACCAACGCAGACAATCACCAGATTACAGTATGAGGCTGTGGAGACTCAGACCTTGCCCTTGGAGTGCGGGATGCCCAGAGGACACTGATGGACTCCTCCCAGCAGAGCCGCCATGGCGAAGCTGTACCCGCTCACGGCCTCCGGCGAGTTCTTCAGGTTGTTGATGCACTCTGCGCATCGGTCCAGCAGAGGCGTGAGCTGATGCGGCAGAGCTACGGCGACACAGCGCAGACACCAGGCCGCAGCCAGACGCGCCGCCATGCTCGGGTGCAGCAGCACGGACGTGACCGTCTCCAGAAAACCTGCCAACACAACCACAGGACATCCAGAGAGTGAGCCCTGCTCTGGTGGTCTATGCTTACGGTGTGGACAATAAGACTTTCGTTCATCTTTGAAACACTTCTGTGTCAAAAACATTCAAATCAAAACTTTCAAGCTACAAAAATTCATAAAGTTAGTTAGTTATAGTTATATGTGGATATTCAGGGTTATGGGTGGTTTTGAGAGACATGCAGTCCTCTGTGTGTCTTCACCAACATTTATATGAATTACTGTCAGTTGTGGGTGATATTTTGCTTGAGCATAAATGGTAATGAAATATAAATATACAAAGACTTTTGATAAACATGCCATCTGGGATGTTTGTCCGGTTTTGTACCCAACTGCTACACGGTGTGGTTGTGTGCATTTCTCTTACCAATGGATGGCTCCTGGATTAGAGGGGAGGCCGTAGCGCTCAGACTCTGGACCAAACTGCCCAGCTCTTTAAGTGCACACACCATCACATGCTGACTGGCCGACACGTCTGCGGCTCCGGCGCGGCTCTCACTGCTTGTGTCGTTCACTACAGCCTCTGTGTGAGAGAGAACATGCAGTCATGAGCGTCTTCATTCACACGGCCTGTGTCAGATTCACACTGATCGATCACTCATCGCGCCAGGACCAGTGTTGAGGAAAGTTACTTTTAAAAGTAATGTGTTGCAAGATTGCGTTACTACCTAAAAAAGTAACTAATTGCATTACTTAATTACTTTTTATGGAAAGCAGTGTTTCTTTCCTGAATAAATCAGCGTTGTTGATGGATCAATGAGCCATTCATAAAGATACTGGCAGCGCCCAAAATCACATACTCTCTGAGTAGGTACTTATTTAGAATAAGTACTTACTCCATGGCTCAAAAAGTACATTCTATATAGTATGAGTGTGTGTAGTATGAATGTAATCCAGATGTATTACTTCCACCATGTTGTCATTATCATGTGACCTACCAGTGTCAGTTACGTCGCTTCACTGCAATTCATAAATCCTCTCCCGTGGCCTCATGGGATAGTAAAGTGTCCATTGTATGCACACTTCAGAATCTCGCCGGAAGTGGTGGGTCATCACTTTTTGCCTACTCTTTTATGAGTACTGTGAATTCATACATGTACTGTTTTTCGCCTATGATATAGTAGGGAAGTGTGTGATTTCGGGTGCATTCACTCGTTTTGTTCCGGAATGAATCATGCTTTTGAACAAATCGGTTGTATAAATGATTCTCACACAATACTGTGGAAAAACACTGTAGCTCAAAAACAACCGAGCCCAACTGTGATTTCAGGCAGATGTATCCACTGATATAAATTAGGCTTATGATCTGTCACAGTGTGATCTCCATCTTACCCACAGCTCTCATCTGTTTGCTGATGGCCAGGCAGATTTCCTTCGCAGCGGCTATTTGAGCTTTCTCGCCCAGCAGACCGCCCAGCGTCGCCCGCAAGGCGAAGGACACGCAGCGGCGTGAATACACGGCTTCCACGTGAGTTTGCGTGGCGCGCGGATGAGCCACCAGCTCCAGCAAATGAGACAGAAACACTGCAAAATTACGTTCCAACCACTGGCCGCCCAGAGTGGTGACAAACACAACATACGCCTGCATGGAGAGACAGAAATTAGCAAATAATCAGACATGTAATGCAGTGAACAAAACCTTCTTATTTATAACTTAAAATAAAACAAACAGTATGGTCATGGCTGAGATAAAACCCACAATATAGTAAGAGTTATAATTAATAAATTAGAAGCACTTCACATAAGTCTCAGGAGTCACAGATGTTTCCAGTCTCACCTGAGTGACGCCGACTCGCACCTCTCGACTAACCGAGGCTCCTTTCAGCATCTCTCCTCCGCTCTTCAGGAAGCCTGACCCTCCGCGCAGGAAGCCGGTGGACATCAGCTCCAGAACCTCCTCTAGAGTCGCACGCTTCACGTTCTGACGCATCACTGACACACAGAAAACACACACACAACCAGGGTTATTACTGTTCACTCGAACTAAAACCACACACAAACAAAATCTGTCACGTTTAATGTCTGGACTGTTTTCAGTTCAGTAGTTCTTTTGGTTCCCCTCATTGCCAGTCATACAACATTTATACACACACTATATTGCCAAAAGTATTGTGACGCCCCTCCAAATCCCTGAGTTCAGGTGTTCAATCCCTTCATGGCCACAGGTGTATAAATCAAGCACTAGGCATGCAGACGCTTCTACAAACATTTGTGAAAGAATGGGTCACTCTCAGGAGCTCAGTGAACTCAAGCGTGGTACCGTGATAGGTTGCCACCTGTGCAATAAGTCCATTCCTGATATTTCCTCACTACTAAATATTCCACGCTCAACTGTTAGTGGGATTATAACAAAGTGGAAGCGATTGGGAACAACAGCAACTCAGCCATGAAGTGATAGGCCACGTAAAATCACAGAGCGGGGTCAGCGCATGCTGAGGGTCACAGTGCGCAGAAGACGCCAACTTTCTGCAGAGTCAATAGCTACAGACCTCCAAACTTCTGTGGCCTTCAGATGAGCTCAAGAACAGTGTGTAGAGAGCTTCATGGAATGGGTTTCCATGGCCGAGCAGCTCATCCAAGCCTTACATCACCAAGAGAAATGCAAAGCGTGGGATGCAGTGGGGTAAAGCACGCCACCACTGGACTCTAGAGCAGTGAGACGTGTTCTCTGGAGTGACTCTCTGGGTTTGTCGGTTGCCAGGGGAACGGGACTTGTCTGACTGCATTGTGCCAAATGTAAAGTTTGGTGGAGGGGGGATTATGGAGTGGGGTTGTTTTTCAGGGGTTGGGCTTGGCCCCTTAGTTCCAGTGAAAGGAACTCTTAATGCTTCAGCATACCAAGACATTTTGGACAATTTCATGCTACCAACTTTGTGGGAACAGTTTGGGGATGGCCCCTTCCTGTCCCAACATGACTGCG